>CM076572.1:557962235-558540936 GCA_034641835.2 Pinus albicaulis
AATTAATTGTAATTTTTCTCATTGGCCTTGATGCCATCCTGTACAGCTCCATTCTTATTTTAATACCCAAGAGGTGATTTTTGAAATACTTTCATATCTAGTTTTCATATCTGGATTTCACATTTCAAGTTGACAATATAACAGATAAGTTGACAATTTTTTCAAATGCAAATCTAGATAAAAGCATGGCTGTCTTTGTCAATGATTTTTGGAATACCTCTTATCGTCTAAATTATTAAAATATGAGTTCTGATTTGTTGCATTGTTTGTCAAACCACCTTTTTTGTTGCAGTATTTGTAAAAACCAAAGTTTGATAATATAAGTTTATTAATGTCCAGCAAATGATCAAAGGAGTATGTCAATGGGAAGACCAAGGGTTAGCTCAACTGGTTTTTTTTCATGTTGTTGGGCATCTGCCTAGTTCAACCCTCCTGGTTAGGCACACTAGTCTATGACTTTAGCGAACAGGGTTACTAGGGATGCCATCCACAAACATGAGGAAGCATCTCTTGGGTTTCCCCACAAGGTTTTCCTTGGGGAAAATGTTAGGTCAATGGGATTATAAGAGTACATCACTAGCCAAAATACAATGTGGAAGTGTGGAAGTGTGGACTATAAAGATGCTAAAAATCATATCAAAACAGATTTTTAATTGTGCTAGAAGCAGAACAACAAGAGAAGATAAGAAAGTACATGACTCGGAGTGGAGATAAAGTAATTACAAGAAAAAGATAATATGTATGATATCTGAGGACCAAAGGAACTTTAGTTTGAACTAGTCATGGTATGCTAGTGCTGACAGGTGAGGACGAGCAATTAGATCAAGGGGGGTCTCCCTGCTAGAGTCCTCAATGACCGCAAAATTTTTTTTGGACTAGTGGATGATGTCCTTTGGAGTGTGTCTGGGACTGATAGGGCTCTACAGTATGATCCTTGTGGGAAGCCCAAATTTGAGCAAGCTCTCCTAACATCCAGGCATGGAAAAATTCTCCTGATGGATGGTTGGCTGTGTGGATTTGGGGGCACCCAGCTCCAAGGCCTTGTCGAGTTGTCTACTAAATTGTCTTGTTGGTAAAATGGTGTGCACGTGTGGCCTGGAACAACAACTCCATAAGGACCTTGTGAGGTAAGTGACTAGTCCACTCCTTTCCCATATGGGAAGGGGATATTGAGAAATATATGCACAGATCGACAAAATAATTGTATTAGCGCTGAGAACTCTATTATCACAGTGGTTTGTGAAGCTTTCCAATGAATGAACAAAATGTATTTCATTCTGAAAGTACCCTATAATATATTCTACTATCCTATTATCAACTATATAATTTAGTTTAACTAATTATATAAATGGATGCAAATTAATGCTTATTTAGAGTCTTGTTGATCAAAATAATAGTTTATTGCACCTATATTTTATAGTATTATAGTATTTTGGTATTAAAAATAATATCTTCTAAAATTTGGGTTTCGAAAATTGTTGATAACTTCTTGACTGAAGTGCTTGAGTCTCTCCAAGGAGATGCAATGAGTCACAAATCAATCAAAGTAAGGCAGCAAGCTTCACATTAACAAATCAGCCATATCTTCATCTTCTACTAGCTTCTTAACAACACCTCTTATTTTCTGGGTAGAGGCTTCTTTCTGTTCGAGTTCAACACCAAGGAGGATAAGGACCTGATCTTCAGGAATGGGCCCTATTTCATGGGACCTTAGGGCCTCTACCTTAACAAATGGACCCCCGATTTCGATCCAGCTATGGATGTCCCAACGGCAGTCCCTGTCTGGATTCGACTCCCCAATCTACCAGTGCACTGTTGGAACTGGGAGTCCCTCAAGCACATTGGAGATACTTTGGGAAAATTCATTGACAGAGCAAACAACAATGATCCGTATGATTGCGCCCGAATCTGTGTCAAGGTGGACTTAGAGGTGGGGCTTCCGGAGGCCATTAAATTAAAGGTGGGCAGTTGGACGCATGTGCAAGTGCTGGACTATGAGCAACTCCCCTTCAAATGTCGCAAATGTCACATATATGGCCATTTTGCAAGAGGGTGCCCGAACAAAGGGGAAGCTGAGAAAGAAAAGGAAGAGGGCTGGAACCAGGTCAAGAGGCCAAAGACATCTCACAAGAAATCTGGGGTTCATGGACCCCAGCCTGCCTCCATCCAGAATGTTCCCCCGCCAAAAAGCCAAGAAAACAGGTATGAGGTCTTAAGCTCTGCTGAAGAGACTCCTCAAGAGGAAGATAGGCAAGATCAACCTTTAGAAAAAATGCCTTTAGCAGAAACAAGACCTGAAGAAAGTGTCACAGCAAGAAACAAGGATAAGAAAACAGAAGCCTCCGAGGAGGAACATGACTCAGAGGAGTCTGAGGAGGATGGAGAAATAGGAGATACGCAGATATCGTTCAGAAGATCTGCAAGGGGCCGCAAATCTGCTAGAGAAAAGAGAGATTAGGAAACTTACAAAGACAAGCTTCAGGGTAGTCAGCCCACTCTGGAGAAACTTCTTGGCAAAAATCCGAAGATGGTAAAAACCAAGGGCAGGGTTCCAAGGGAGCCCATCATCATAAAAATAAATGATGAAGATTGTCTCCTGGAACTGTAGAGGAATGGGGAGCAAATTGAAAGAAGAAGCAACGAGAAGCCTTATAAGAAGAGAAGCTCCAGACATTCTTCTGATTTAGGAGACCAAAATGGAGGACAAGGAGTTTCTCCAAATCAGTAAAAAAATTTGGAAAGGTAGCAGCGGACATGCAGTTTCAGCACGGGGAGCATCTGGGGGACTGGGCTCCCTTTGGAACCCTCTCAAGTTCAGATTGGTCACCGTACTGCACAACACCCACTGGCTGTTTTTGAAGCTCCAGCCTTTGGACTCGAGGGTGGCAGTCAGTCTTTTCAATGTCTATGTTCCAACAAATATAGGGGAGAAAAGGGAGTGCTGGGACTCCATCAGACATCTGTCGGAGTTAGAAAATTTGGAAAACATCATTGTTGCAGGTGATCTTAACCTCACCTTGCGCATGGAGGAAAAGCGAGGAGGCACAATCGTAAGGGACCCTGCAAGGGAATGGGTGGAAGACCTCATGCAGGATTGGGATCTGCTTGACATCCCTCCAGCAAATGGTAAGTATACCTAGTCTAACAAAAGAATAGGTCCTGGTCACATTGCTGCTAGACTTGATAGATGTTTGGTTCAGAGTTCCTTTCTTTTGTTGGGCTTAGATTTCAGATTGCATATCCTCCCATGCAGTGTTTCTAACCATAAGCCCATCTTGCTTGAGATGCTGGGCCACAAAGATCTTGGCCCCATGCCCTTCAAATTCAACCCTCTTTGGGTCAAAGAACCTGAGTTCCTGAACTTGGTTCATGACTGCTGGAAACTGCCAGTGAAAGGTTCCCCTTTGTTCATTTGGGAAGAAAAACTTAGAAGACTGAAAACGGTGCTTAAATCTTGGGCCAAAGCTCTTCCCTCTCCTGCAAAAGAAAGAAAGCAGGCTCAAGATAATCTTGCCCATCACCATGCCCAATGTGAAGATGCAGAAATCACTAAAGAAGTTCTAGATAAGGAAGTTGAGCTCCAGCAAATCTTCCACAAAGCTTTCCTTTCAGAGGAAGAGCATTGGAGACTGAAGTCTAGGACCTTATGGCTTAAAGCAGGAGACAGAAATTCGGCCTTCTTCCACAAGCAAGCTCAAGCCAGAAAGAGCTTCAATTCTATTGCAGAAATCAAATTAAGATAGCAATTTGACACACAAAGACTTTGATAGCATAAAGAGAGCAGCTTTCAACCACTTTCAAAACCTGTATAGAGAAGAGGGCGTGACGGACCCAAACTCCAAATTCTTGGAGGCGGTTCCCCCTAGGATCTCACCTTCAATGAATCAACAGCTTGAAGCAAAGATCTCTATTCAGGAAATAAAGGATGCCCTCTCAGACATGGAGCCTGACAAAGCCCCAGGCCCGGATGGTTTTACAGCAAGATTTCCTCAAACCTGCTGGCAGATTGTGGAGAAAGACCTCTACAAAATGATTTTGAAATCACAAGACTGCCAGAAAATTGGGGGCAACACCAATTCAGCTTTTCTTGCCCTCATACCCAAGGAAAAGGGTGCTAAAGAATTTAATCGGTTCCGCCCCATCTCTCTTTGTAATATTGGATACAAATTAATCACAAAGGTTATTGCCAATAGACTTAAAGGTATTCTTCCAGCCATCATCCTGGAGAACCAAGGTGGATTTGTTCATGGGAGACAGCTCACTGACAACTTCATCCTAGTGCAAGAGGCGATTCACTTGAGCCAGCTTCACAAAGAGAAAGGTATGGTTATCAAACTAGATCTGGCCAATGCTTTCGATTGGGTCAAACTTAGCTTTCTTTGGGAAGTCTTGAAAAAATTTGGCTTTGGAATGGGCTTTCTAAAATGGATCTGTGCTTGTATTGCTGATCCTTGGATCGCCCCCCTAGTGAATGGGAGAGCAGCTGGTTTTTTTAAAGCTTCAAGAGGGCTTAGGCAGGGTTGCCCCCTCTCTCCGCTCCTCTTCGTCCTTCATGTTTCCGTCCTGAGTTTCTACCTGGATCAAAAACTGGTTGACCAAGAGATCTTGGGGCTCAATATAGCCAGAGGGGTCAAAAATGTTAATCATACCCTCTTTGCGGATGATACCCTCTTGTTAGGGGTTGCCTCTGCCAGATCTTCTCTTAGATTCAAGGAGGTCTTGGATGACTATAGTGAAGCTACAGGCAGCAGTTTAAACAATGGTAAGTGCAAAGCTTTTTGCTGGAACATCTCGGCTCCCACCCTTTCTGCCATCTCAAGAATGTTGGGCTTTACTGCCACTCTCAACTGGTCCTTTCTTATTTGGGCCTTCCCATCTTTCACAAATTGGCATACAACAGAGATTGGATTCCTCTGTTGGAAAATTTCAAGGCCAAAATTCAAGCTTGGGGATTCTCTTGGTTAAATCTAGCCGGCAAAACTGTTCTCATCAAATCTGTTCTTAGCAGTCTCCCCATCTTTCAATTCTCTGTAATTCTAGCCCCTTCAGGCATCATAAAAAAATGGAAGCCTTCATTCGCAAGTTCTTCTGGAAAGGGGGCAATCACAATGACAGGAAAATCCCATTAGTCAGTTGGGAGAAAATCTGCAAGCCCCAGAGTGAAGGAGCCCTCAATTTCAAAGATCTTAGCCTCCAAAACATAGCTATGGGAGCCAAGATCTTCTGGAGAATCATTGGTCCAAATCCAGGTTGGGCGCAAAAAGCCCTATGGAGGAAATATTTCATGGGAAAGAGGAAGAGATGTCTAGATGTCCTCCTACCCTCCTCAGGTTCGCAGCTGATCAAGCTCTGTCATAAAGCAGCCCCTTTAATCAGAGACAGAGCGTATTGGATCCCTGGAAACGGCAAAGAAATTAAAATTTGGGATGACAGCATTATGATGCACCCTCCTCTATCTTCTCACTGCTCTCTGCAAGCGATGCATTTGTGGTTGGACAACACTGAATGCACCACTCTTTGGGACATTTCACAATGGGAAGGCAGACATTGGCATCGATGGAGGCTCCCTCCCATCCCTCCTGCGCTGTCCCAAGCTCGAGATCTTTTCCTTTCTTTATTAAATGGTATGGCGCCTCTACGCGTGGGTAAGAAGGATGCCCGAGGATGGGGAGTCGCCCCAGGGCTTTACACGGTTGCACAGGGATACAAATTCCTTCATGATCGCCCTAACGTCCCTCCTAATCCTGCAGTCTGGAACGGGATCTGGAATCGCAAAACCATGCCTAAGGTCGACTCTTTCTGTTGGCTGTTATGCCACAAAGGGATTTTAACTGCAGATAGATTGAAGAAGAAAGGATTTCACAGTCCCTCTCGATGCTACTTATGCTGTGATTGTGAGGAGAACGCTCAGCATATTATTTTGGACTACAACTTTTCAAGAGATATCTGGCACGGCCTTCTGAGCTTCTGGAATTCTGAATTCACCTTACCCACGTCCATATCTGATCTTTTTGCAAATTGGTGGAATTCCTACCCAGGATCGCTTCCAAAAAATGAGAGTTTCACAGCTGCATCACTCTCTTTGCCGAAATTTGCTTGCTGGCAGATCTGGCTTGAGCGCAACAGAAGAGTTTTCAGAGATGAAAGTCTAAACGCTCAGTTCATCATCACCAAAATAAAATGCCTTTGGAAAGAAAGTCTGGGGGATCATTTGTCGGATCTAAATCTGAGTCAGCAAGACTTAGAATGGGGTGCCTCGATGGACCTCCATTTCTCTAGTGAAATAAGGCATTACAAGGCCACAAAAGAGTGGCAATTCAGAGGGAAGGAGAATGATCTCTCAGATCTGCTCCTCAGGCATTCCAGATTCTCTTTATTCTTCGATGGAGCAGCAAAAGGCAATCCTGGTTTGGCTGGGGCAGGAGGAATTGTTAAAAATAAAAAGGGTATTACTGTGGCAAAGTTCGCTTGGGGTTTAGGGCATTCTACCAGCATGCAAGCTGAAGCATTGGCTCTTATGCAAGGTCTCAAGCAAGCAAAGGCTTTCGGTCTTTCAGATATCAGTATCATAGGATACTCTCAATCCATTATCAAAGTTCTAGTGGAGGATTCCTCTCCTGCAAACATTAGACTGGCAAGAGTAATTTCAAGAACCAGAAATTTGGTGAAATCCTTCCAGATTGCTTCCTTCCTTCATGTTTCGAGGGAAAATAATAAAGCTGCTGACTTGGAAGCCAACAGGGCAGTTTCACTTCCAGCTGGCTGTCTCTTAGCAGATTGAATTGAGAATTGGGACCCCATTCCATAAAGTTTGTCATGTTTTTCTGCATTTTGCTGAAACAGTTTGTTTGTCTCTTTAAGATAGGGAAAATAACGGAGATAGACTCGATAGTCTCGAGTAAATCTTGCGGTTTTCCAAGTTTAGGGGCATGTGATCAGTTAGTGAAAGAAAGGTTAAGGGCTATGCCCGATCAAATGTATCCGGTGAAAGGCATTTTGGCCAAATTCTAATAGAAACCATAACCGTTCTTGTTAAAAAAAAAAAAACTTTAATTTGTCAAAATTTTATTAATATAATTATATAAACTTAAATAACATTACATTAGATTTAACTTTAATAATAAAATTACTTAATTAAATAAATTGTTATTTTATTCAATTTAATACTAACCTCACCCTAAAATCAATTTAATACTAACCTCACCCTAAAAAGGAAAAAGAGAGATAACATACCTTGATTAAAGGAAAACCAATAAACCCAAAATTTTCTAATATCAACTCAGGGGAAATGGAATAGAGGAAAACAAACCCCACTCTTGACAAGGAAAAAGAGAGATACCATACTTTGATTAAATGAAAACAAATACACTCCAAATTTTCTAATCTTCGATACCATACCTTGATTAAATGAAAAGAAATAAACTCCAAATTTGCTAATCTTGGATATCAACTCATTGGAATTTGGAATAAACTAAAACAACTTAGGTGGAGAATGGAATAATGGAAAGTAGTTGAAAATGACACTAATAACACATACCAGAAAGCAGAAACTCCGGAAACAGATGCACTATGTACGCATCCATTCATCCGTGATTAAAGGTCAACCATTTATGTTTATTCTTTGGTCATTCGCTGCGCATGTTGCCAAAATAAAGCGTAATTTTTCGCATATAAACCCAACAAAATCATAGATGAAAGTGATATACCAAATGAATCCTTGAGCACACCAACATTTAGATTTTAAATGATACACCAAACGAATCCTTGAGCACACCAACATTTAGATTTTAACAGATAAGATTGTAGAAGAATTTTCACCTATCAACCTGACTAAAGCAATTGGAAATGAAATGACTGGAAAAGTTAACGATAACGAATCCTTGGGTACACAACGTTTGGATTTCAACAGATAAGATTAAATCATATAGTGAAATATTCTCCAAATCTACAAAGTTCAAAATATTATAAAAGCAACAATACTATTGAACAGATTGTATGTTTTAATGCAACGAAAGTCCTTATTCCTGAATTTTCCTTTCGTTTAACCAAGAAAGTTTGTGTGATCGAAAGTAGGACTCATTCCTCGTCACACCTCTATTTCGCAACGTCAGCCCAGACCTTGAAGTTTGAAAATTGCAGGCTGGAGGACTGCTTTATGCTTTCAGGGAAAGCATCTGTCATTTTTGTATGCCTGCACTACTGTAAATGCGAAAATTGAACAGGAGGTGCAATCTTTCTAGCCTGCACATGATCCAACGGATTCTCCGCCATTTCACTGCCTAAATCTTCTACCTGTAGTGGATTCTCCCACCCCCATTCCTGCTGAGAATTCGCACACTATCACAACCACAGAGGCCAAGCGCCATGTGGTGATGCTCCCTTTCTTGGCTCAGGGCCATATTATCCCCTTCCTAGAGCTCGCAAAGATAATATCCATCAAAACAGACTCTCCCCTTAATTTGAAAAGATAATATCCATTGAGACCTGCAAATGTAATTTAGTTTCAACTCATTAGTCAACAACCGATAATCAACAAACACTATTGGAGGATGAACAAAGCATCAACTACAGAGCACCCACATGCAATTCATCACTATAGTAGGAATTGATTGTTTAGTAAAAAATAGAAAATTTTTATGTTCGAGTCTTTTCTCTGAGATTGGACCAAAAATAGAATTCTGAGGATAATATTTAGAGTTAAAAGAGTATATTTATAGATGCAATATTATTTACAGGTTTTTGTTACAATATTTATTTTCTTTGACAATGCTCTTTCTTTTGGTGAAAATGTAGAGTTAACTATAAGTCCCAACAGAGAACCTTGTACATGGAAGCACCTTAACTGAAAGCGATATTCATGAATATTTTCAACGCTTATTTAAAACAGCGAATGTTTTGGATTAAAAAATAATTTGTAAATAAAATACTTCTAGTTGGAAGTCAAACTACAACGATTAAGTGAGCCTAAAGATTCCGGCTAGTGGCTCAAAGCCGTCAAAGTTCACCCTAAAGACCATGTGGCCATGTGGAGAAACAGTTGGATCGAATCCTGGCAACACGGGATACGGGGCCATCTAGGGAAATAAACTGCCTGCGATAATCTCGCTATCATATGGAGCCAGGAAAAAAAACCGCTGAAAGAACCTGGTCGAGAATTACTATTTAATAAAGCTATAGCTACGTTAAATGGTTAAGCTAGAGTAACAATTCAAACCAAATATATTATTCTCAAATATTTGAATTATACTATATCAAGTCACAAGTGCCCTACAACCCAATATTACAATTCATGAAAGCTACCGAGTAGTGATTCAAACCAAATATAATATTCTAAAATCTTTGAATTAACATAGTATTATAAGTCACGAGTGCGCTGCAACCCAATCTTTCATGAACCTCCTGAAGATCAATTATTAGTGAAATATCTGCCAATGAAAGGGCTGAAAGGGAAAGGGAGGGAAGGAGGAACCCTAAACATTGTAAATGGAGTTAAAATAAATTCGTAATAGAACCCTCCACTAGTGCTCTGCAGACCACCCTTTCCCAATTTTCCATCGTCGATTAGTTATTCGATCACCGATGGAAGGACAAATATTATTATTTATAACAACGGGTCACAATATTTAAACCCTTAACGTTTCCGCTGCAAAATCTTTAACATAATAATTTTGCTGTATATACGTATTAACTTGATATGCAATATATCTTAAGCCAACATATATCATACTTGGAATTTAACTATCAATTTTTAAAGAAATTAAGTAATGAAGCACCAATGAATTTCATCTCTCTTTGAAACTTCAACTGCGGTAGATGGCATCTCTGTTACCCTCATCTCTCAATTGTCTTTGGATTAATGGAAATTGCGTACCTGGAGGAACACGCTGCTCTTAAAAAAAGGATGGTCCATTAAAACCATAAACCGTATCAGAGAGCGAGCATTTTATTTTCAATGACTGCAGGAAGGATGGATCTAAACTAAACATGATCAATCATCAAACAATGCGAAGAAACCAAGAAAATATACACGAGTGAAGGATACACGAGTTTGTCGTAACGTAAAAGACTACATCTGCCATTGCACAATGAATGCAAATAAAGAGTGATGCTTTGTTCAAAAACCCGACAGGTATAAAAATGATTAAAAATATTCCAATTAAACAATCTCAACATAAAAAAAATAAAGAGCAAGGTTTTTTCGTAGCTATCTAAAAAATAAATATTCCACAATCTCAACATCCATAATGGAAATTAATAGTGATGACAAATTTAAGTGGGAATTTTCAAATTATGAAGTATTATAAATAATAATTAAAAGGATAAAATATTTTATTTGATCCTTCAATGCGGTGTGGCAGCCAACATTTATATGTACACCACTCTTTGCTTTATTAAACATGAAATATAAATTCTATCGAATTGGCATTACCTCAGTCCCAATACAGTAATAGAGGCTCAGGTGTTAGATGAAGGAGCTAGAGGAGTAAGATCATATGAGGCAGATGTTGTGGAGGCAGACGCTTGTGACGACCGAGAACCAGAACTAGAACTGGTGGCTGGCTTGCTGATTTGGGTAATAGAACTCACAAATATAGGCTTTGTAGGATTAGGTGATGTCACAGAGTCAGATGAAAGCATCAAAGTGGCTGCAGACATCAGTGGACGAAGCGATGCCTCAGCATTGAGTACACAAAAGACCAACGTGAATGCATCTCAGCGCTTTCTCCTTATCATCGCATGTTTTGATTATCGCCGGATCAATCCTCTACACACTGTTTCCTCCCTCATATGATCTCCATGCCTACAAAATCACGACAGGTCGTCATTTTATTATGTTAAATAAATCAGCAGGGAAACACTATCTTACCCATCCTAAAAGAATCTGCATTTCTGGTGACAAACTATAATCCGTGTTCTTTCTTCCTGTGATAAGTTCAAGGAGTAGCACACCAAAGCTATAGACATCAGCTTTTACAGATAACGGTCCCTGCATAGCATACTCTGGTGCCATATACCCGCTACATATCTAAATTAAATTACAATGTCAAGCATTATATGGTGATGGAAAATTTAGAGTAATGATCAGTCACTGTGCTCACCATCGCGAAGGTGGCCAAGCTCTCCAAGTTGCAACCATAGATCTCCAAGAGGAGGATTAAGTCGATTATTTTTAAAACTGTTTTTCTTAACTGATTAATAATAACAGTTTTTAATCAAAGGTAGATATAATTTCAATCGCCTAACATTAAAATCAATGGTAGACAATAGTACACCTGGCAGTTTAGGAAAGTTGTTTTCAAATAAGAACGCTTTACAGCATAATTATTAATTGTTGATTTTATGTTTTTATTTTTATTTTATTTTGAATGATGTAAAATGTTAAATATTACAACATCTCTACTATCTTAAAAAAAAACATCTTAAACACAGTTAAATATAAAAATAATATTTTTAAAACTATTTAATTCATTAAAAACTTTATTATTTCTCTTATTAAATTAAATTAAACTCTATTTTTTAGTAAATTAATATATTTATTCCTCAATTATTTATTAAATTAAATTAAACTCTATTTTAAAAATTAAATTAAACTCTATTAATTTTATTAAATTAAATATTTATTCCTCAATTGTTTCCCACCCATCAATAACCATAAAATACTAAAACCTTTAAACCATAAGTCAAAAGACCATGGAAAATATCAGGTTAACCATTAGTCAAAAGAATAATAAGCTTTGGCAAATATCAAACAGACTCAATTTCATACTGACCACCCAGAAGTATATCATAATTGAATATTTTCATTCACTCTTGAAATTCTGGCATGCTATAAATTTGTACATCAATATTTAACAAAATTGTAAAATAAAATAATATTTTAATTTCCACAACACTATAAATAATCTATAATATTTAACAAAATTGTAAAATAAAATAATATTTTAATTTCCACAACACTATAAATAATCTGCATGGAAGTTTATATCAAAGATCCATGTCTGCTTAGATCAATCCTAAAGTATGTCATTATGCTTGGTTGAAAAGGGCTTGAGGGGTCAGTTCATGGGGATCAAGCCTTCCACAAGAACGTTGAACTAGTGGGTGGAGAACATTTGGTGACCACTTATCAAAGGGAATCCTCTTTCTATGGAAGAGGATTCTTCCCATTCCTTTTTTAAAAGAAAGAAGATAGATATTTAATATTTAGAACTGTCCCATTATTCATGGGCGCCCAAGGGCTATATTTGGATAGATGGAATCCCAATTTTAATCCGTAAAATGATGTCTCGAAAGTGGTTCCAACCAAGCTAAAGTTACCTCAGCTTCCCCTCCATTGATGAAATAGAGAAACCTTTAGAAACATTGAGAACATGTTCGGAAAATACATAGATAAAGTTGAACCGAAGGGATCCATGTACGCTTGTGCTCGAATCTGCATGGAAGTTTATCTAGAGAAGGGTTTGTCAAAAGTGGTATAACCAACCTTTGACAACTGGACCTTTATCTAGTTGGTGGACTATGACCAACTACCTTTCAAATGCAAGAATTTCCATGATTATGGCCATTTTATGAAAAACTTCCCAAAAGGAGTGGACAGGGAAAAATTTCAATAAGAGGGAGACCAATGGAAAGCCTCAAAAATAATGAGAGGAACAAATAAGGATACCAGTGCATGCAAGGTGCCCAAGAAAGACAATCCTCCTCCCCCACTCTTTCACCGCCCTCATTAAGCCTAATGCATGACGTAGGGGCTGCATGCAAGTGAAAATCACCCCCAACCCCATAACCAATTTTCTCCCCTTTATAATGAAGGCTCATCCAATGAAGGGAAATATGAGGAGCTCGTAGAGCATGAGATGCATGTTGAAGGGAAATAATCATCCAAAACAATCAATGAATAAATTCCATATCTAGAATATATTCTAGTTCAAGTAGATCAAAGAGAAGGGAAACAATCAAAAGATGGGGAAGATTTCTTATCTCCCACCACATGTAGAGATAGAATCCTAATATTTTCGCTTCAATTGATGATCAATCTGAAAATGAGATGGAAAAAAAATTTCAACATCCTCGAACTAGCAAGAGAGTAGGAAGAAGGACTAATTCTGAAGTAAGGATAAAACATACAAATGTGGACAAAGAAAGAGGAACCAAAACTGTCATCAAATCCCTGGCTTTGAAAAATCAAAGAGACCCAAGGAAACAAGGATTTAAAGGCCCTCATTCAGGTGGGGGCTCAAAAGATGTTAGTAAATGATGATTTTTGTCTCCTGGAATTGCGGGGGTTGGGGAAGTGAGAAAAGGTATTTTGAACTTAGAATTTTAATCAAAATAGAAAACCCCCAAATTATCTTGTTCTAGGAGACAAAGATGGGGGAACAAGATTCCCTCAACAAAAGTAGAATAACAACGAAAGGAAAAAAATCCTTTGCAATTGGATCAAAGGGAGCATATTGAGGATTATGTTTTTTATGGTAGTCAACAGTCTTCAATCTAATAAAGGAGGAAAAATAAAACCATTGGATAGTAATGACCCTTCTCCATCTTTCATCAAGAAAATCCTACCATGTGATCAATGTCTACATACCAATAGCCTATCTAGATAAGATTTGATGTTGAGCTTCATTGATGAATGTCAAAGAAATCCTTCGAAGCACAAGATGCATCATTAGTGGTGACTTCAATACCACAATGCATCCATGGGAAAAAAAGGGTGGATCTATTGTCAACGATCATTTTTAGGAACACATGGAAGATTTAATTTCATATCGAGAGCTTATTGACATCAATACTTCCATAGAATTGGATTTAGAAAAACCTAAAAAAAGCTACAGAGTATTTCTAAACCCTAAATCTTGATTTTTCTATTATGGGGGACGTGAAAATGCTTGATTTGCTTACTAAGGAAATCAAAATATGCACAATGCCATAGTATGATTATTTTCAATCCAAATGTACCTGTTATAAAAATAGATAATAAATCAAGATATTGTAGAATAAAAAAGATAGGACTAAACATGACCAAGGAATTGAGGAATGAAACAGTTGTGACCAAATATTGTTTGAAATTTGAAGAGAGAAACAATTGGGTCAAGAAATAAAGATTAAAATGTTAAGTGTGTAATTTGCAAAGGTATAGCCATAGACATAGGTAGGCTATATTTGATTTAAAAAATATAGCTAAAATGATTATGTGAGTGGCTTAGGGATTCTAAACATCATTTCATATATAACTAAAGGATTGAGTCGCTCTTAGTGCTATGCAAGAAAATACTACAGGTTTTGACATGGTCATCCTCTGGTTTAGAGGAATCAAAAAGTTCAAACTTTGATATCAGAGTAAGCACATGCCAAATTAACTTACAAATATGAAATAGGTTAGAACTTTATATTTTAGCAAGACCTTTTTTCCAAGACCAAGAAGCTAGCTATTTATTATCCTTTCAAAAACTTGTCGGATACCACACATTGACAATATTATAGAACAATTTTTTACAAGGAACATCTATGTATTCAACATATTTTCCTCAACACATAGTTATTGCATGTTATTGTCAAGTATTATACCATATATGTGACATAATAAAATATATGTAGACTAACCAAAAACCATGTAGTTGAGATGATTGCAATTCATTTATTTCATATTACATGAAAGAGGAAAAACCTTTAGGGATAACACTGTGTATTACATATATTTGACTTGAGGGGAACTAACATAAACCCTCGTGAGGACCACAAATAGGGGACATAATTTTAGTGCACCCATAATATAGAATCACATTCCATCATGGTATATTTGGGAAACACAAGTAGAATAAAATTCAATCCATATAATATTGGAAAAAAGCTTTCATTCCTTCTAATATTACCTTTGTAAATTATCTGGAACAATATGGTTGATGTATTACAGTTTAAATAAGTATTTTCTTTTGTTCAAGTAATAAAAAATGACACTCCACAATACAAAAACATAAAATTCAAATAGTATAAAATAAAAGACCTCATCAACAATACTAGAAGTTATCCATGTTAGTGCTTGCATAGGTCACTACCACAAAGCCTTACTGTAACACCCTCTTCCCACATCTACCAAAGTAACTAGCCAACTGGGGTAATCATGTGACGAGGGGCTACTAATGTGAGATTCAACCTCATAGATGACCTTAAGGTAGTGGAAATTATGTAAACACGACAAACACACCTTACACAGCACTAACAACACCTTCAGGGAGTAAACCACCCTCCTAGACGCCCTGAAACCTAAAGAGGGACTAAATTTTAACCCTCTTGAGCCTTAGCCACTGGCATGTGAGGGCAAGGGAGCGGCTATAGACCCTTAGCCGTAGGATTTCCCTATTAAGGTAGTGGTCAGGGCCCCAAAAGGTCAATTATGTGCCTGCAGCTCTAGAATTTGTGCCACATTTTTAGCCCCTAAGCCTATGTCACTGCCCAGAACTTCTTGAAACTTTAGGATAGGATAAATAACATTTAAACAATGACATGGAAGAAATCACATCATCAAGAACTCATCGGACCCCTCCCAGCCATGACAAGAATTCCGTCAAACATGTCACAAACATTGCATCTACATGTATAAACAACAGATTTAAACATAGGGGTCTCAGACTTCTCTGAGAATCGCTCCCTTACATCTTTAGCTGCAATACAATCTATTTGACCATAGATACATTGTATATTCATTTATAGGCAAAAGCATAGATAGATCCATACATCATCACTGATAAAATACAAGCTTATAACTAGCATAATAGCAACATAAATACTATGAATATATCTCTTGTTTTTTCGCCCACTTCTTCGAACCACGCTTTCGCAAAGGGATTTTTCTCCTTGAATGGGACCGGGACACAATTTTCTGAACTCTCGACAAGGACCAAGACATCGATTGAGTGGTTTTTGGCATTTCCCAATGAGGATTATTTCATTCCAATCAATAAAGGTATAACATGCGCTTTCCCCTTCGTGGAGCGTCATCCATGTAGTGATTTCTAGGTTTTGGAACCTCCTATATCTAAGCCCGAGTGAAATCCACAAAATAACCAGTGCATTTGCATACCAAATACCAAAGGAATGAGCTCTTCAATTTTGAATGTAAAAACCAACCGAAGATGGGACTACCACGTTCCACCTGACTATAGATTGGCGTAGCCAATCTTACTTCAGCAAATCGCCCCTGTACCATATTCCAAGCATGAATGTGGGACTTAACTGAAACAACAAACTAGGGCATCCCAAGGCTAAACCACCTCACCCTCATCAAATAGAAATCAGGCTTTACCATGATCCAACTTGGATCACTAAACAAACACAAGTATTGACATCATTAGATTCTCTCTGCCTAAAGCATGAGGAATTTTCCTCTCTCCTAGTCTCTCAAGATTTACCGAAACCCACGGTCTAAATCAGGGGTCACTAGGCCCTAAACTGAGACACCACCCTCTATTTTTTACCATATATCCCACCATTCATCGGAATGGATTCCTAGGCCTAATCAAGGGAAACCACCTCTCATAATTTACTGTAATACAATCCTGGATCACTAGGCCCTTAGCCAATGCAACACCTCTTAGGATTTACCATAACCCACAATCCAAATAATGGGTCACTAGGCCCTAAACTAAGGCAACACATAAACTGGTTATGTTCTATAAAAATAATAATATTCGGAGATCCACCTCACTCAGCTTTGAATCCATCCGATAATCCATATAAACTAAAACATGAGAACTCCACAACGCCATGGCTATCCGAAAATGGAAAGGCTATGTTGAATACACTGTCACACCTGGAAAAACCCATGCTAAGATAACAAAGAACCACATGCAATACCATGCATGTCAAATATAGCAAGGAAATCATACATGCAAATCAATATGTACAAAGAATATTGTTGTAGTTGCTTGATTCCTGCTCCTTCTTGCTTGCTTCCTCATTTTTCCTACTTTATAGCCTTTCTTGCTTAAATTCCAAAGTGCTCCAAAAAAAACTCTAAGTGTCCAAGAGTGAAGGAGAGAGAGAGAGAGAGAACAATGAGAGAGCTCCAAAACTAAACTGTCAAAATGTAGCAAAATCTTCCTAACTGATCCTCAAAAGCCTTTTTTATAGAAAACGCCTCTATTTTCTTCATTTTCAATTATTTTCCTTCATTTTACTCCTCACATGCAACATGTGACGTTTCATCTTCCTTTTCTCCTAATTTCCATTATTTTTATAAATAAATGTGTCAAATATGCCATTTGCCTTTCCAAATGCCTTCGCCTTTTCCTTTTCCAATTTCCTTAGCCATATTAACGGAAATGAACACCCACTAGGATGTTTTCCCCAACATTCATCATGGAATAAGTGCCCCATCAATCTGTGGTTATTATTTTTAACTTTATTACATGGAATTTTCACCAGGGTTGTTACAGAACCCTCCCCCTTGGGGGACACCATCCTCGATGTTCAACCACACATATACCTCAGCAAAACCGCAGAAAAAGAAAACATATTTCTGCATGGAGCTTTATAACCTAGCTCGTTGCAGTATTTACAATGAATAACCTACTTAGAAGTAAAAATAATCATGAAAATCATATCGTGTACTAGAGATTTATAACATAGCTCATTACAGTATTTACAATAACAACCACATATATACATATGCATATTTTACCAACTAACATATTAAAATACGATTTTTTCATCTACAACAAGGGAATCCAGAGGCTCATGCATCCACCCTCAAAGTAATACTAGGATTCACTTCCTTTCCAAGAAGTCTAGAATTCCACTGTCAAGGTCAAAGTTGCATCCAATTTCCATCGCTACAATCATGTGCTACTATATTCTCAGTGAACGGTTACCGACTCATTTTTCAAAGGCACACTCCCAATCTTCATCTGATTCCATCTAGCAATGCTAATGACCAAAACAAATCCACCTTGGCCTTCCATTCTCTGATACACAGTCCCTCAGGAAATTCAGTAATCCCCTTCTATGTAGTCACTCACCTTCCAAGTTCCCTGACACCCCCTATCCCAGGCGATCTATCCCTTGGCAATGCTTTGTCACATTGGAATTTACAAAACCAAGGCATATACCTGCCTCAAAACCATCATACAGGTTATAGCATGCTCATGGAAATCAATGGACACTATTGGGTACCAGTGCCCCACATTGGCCCTGCTCCTGAAGTGCTTTTACCATCATACTTCTACATGTTTCAATTCCTTTTTTCATTGCTTCTAATTCTTGCAGTCAGTTTCAATCATCCCAAACCAGGAATTGCATGCTTTCTTATACCAAGAACATGATTTCCATTTGACTCAAAATAAATTGAAATAACTTCAAATCATACCTCATTAGTAGCTCGTCAACAAGGTATACTTGCAATCCTGTTCGCTTCCTATCACACAAGTCAAACTAGTTGTTTGATCAAACCATCATGTATAAACATATCATATTTGGTTAACTCAAAATGCAACCATCATAGATCAAAATCGTAAAGAACATTCAATCATCATAAACCATAATCATAAATCACATCTAACCATCATAACTCACAATCACATATCACATGCATAATAAATCTGAAATCAAATACTGATATGTATCCTTCATCGGTCCTTACTTCTGCCTTTTTTTTTTGTACCCACACTAGATCGGTTTCCACACCCGGCAAGCACCTATTTCCCTTGCTTCTCTTCACTCACATACACATACACATAATTTAAATCACAATGCATACATCCACACAGAGCGTACAACATCACACAATGTGTACACCCACATACGGCACACAACATAACACATACACCTACACATGGTGTACAACAGAACATAGTACAACACATCACAATACACCTATACCTAGTGTACAATAGAATATATGTACATACACATAAATATACATATACAGAGTACACCACAACAAATACACATGTCATGATAACATGAATACACCATGCGCATACATATTACCAAATGCCCGCAACACCACATGTATGATATGCACACAATACCACATGTATACTAGTACCATATGCACAACATGTACACAGTACCATCTATACACACACTACCTTCACAACGTGTGCACATAATTACATGTACACAGCACCTGCACAACGTGTACACAACGCCGAATGTACACTGCACCACTTGTACAATGTGTACAAAATACCACATGTACACAACACCACATGCACTACATGTACACAACACCATATGTACACAAAACCACATGCAAGACATGTACACGTCACCGCCTGCACACAACACCATATGTACATAGCACTACATATTCAACATGTACATAGCACCATACTTACTCAACACCACATATCCAACATTCACACAACACTGCATATCCAACATGCACACAATAAGATATGTACACAACGCCGCATATCTAACACATACCTAGCACTAAATATGCAATATACACACAACACCATATATACAATAGGCATACAGCATCATATGTGCACAATACTACATATGCAACATTACACATCACCATAGGTACAATCACTGAATATGAAACATGCACAACATATACACAATAATAGAATTATACATCCATAGACCACAAATTGATACCATAAGGAACCTTTCCTCTAGTGTCTTTCCACTATCCATGCTTATCCTAACATTTCGTGGGTCACAGTACCTTCACTTCGTTGATGCACTCCTCAACATTACCAGTCCATAATATAAACATGGGTAGTGTATAAGGATATAATATCAATTCATGCCCACATGATACTAACCTCATAGATCTTTCCAGGGTAATATGCCACTTGATTCCTCATAGCTAGGAACCTCTTCATTCCATTAACCTACATAAGAAATCATTTCTCCATAAGAATGATCCTTGAAAAACATGTATTGCAGTGACATAGATACATACATTTATACATACACATATATAATCATTAGCATAAAAAAATCATTATCCTTGCATAAAATTACATACATATAGACATATATACATGTAAATATTACCATTAAACAATCATGATCCATGACGACTCTGTTATACATGACATACATACATACATACATACATACATGGATACATATATAAACATCAACATAAAGAAATCATGATCTCATCGAGTAGCTACATGCATACATGCATACATACATATAAATACACTATCATAATCATGATCACAACATAATTACCATATATCATAAGGTATAGGTTAAATTCCTTTATCCATGCACAATATGCACAATATTGAGAGCAACATTTCCCAACAGAGACAAGGCATTTGATATCTCGGATCCATTTACTTTACCTTTCTCATGATTGTCTTGCTATCATCCATTTACCACAATGGACTCAACCAATCCATCTGGTTGTCATATTCTTACCTTCAACTGCACTTACTCATGCACTGAGCTCCATTCATGCCTTACATTACCTGTTTGATTTCATTCAAATATTCTTAAGCTCCATTAAATTCCTCTTTTCCCAACCAATTCCTGAGACTCTCAAAACATAAAATACAATCATAAGAAACAAAGAAGGATACCATGGAAAATCAATAGTAATAAGACACCAAAAAAAGTGGTATGGCCATACACTAGATTCAATCAAAACCACAGATCAATCGTAATCAAATCACAAAATACCAAAAGCACAAGACTAACAATCAAACACCATGACTAAACCCCCATGGGTTCCCAACACTTCCAAAAGAATGTTCATCCTAAGCCTTCTTCAAAATTTCATGGCACTCTTGCCATGTAATCCCTGCATCGTACTGCCATAGACACATAACTAGAAGTGCATAAATAAACATAACAAAAAGCTAGTTACCTTACGTTGTTGTGCCAATCATGTTTTCTTGTAATAAAACAAACACATGTCAGCCATATGTATCAACATCGAGACAACATATCTATCAACATCAAGACAACATATCTATCAATTCGAAATCAAAATTTACCAAGGTTAACAACCATGTCATAATCCACAATCAAATCACATTCATCCGTAATAATACAGAATGCTACAACTATCACCTACTTACACTCAAGTACATATCATTTGTCCCAACACATATGTGTCAGTACAACCATCTTAAAGAAATACCATTTCTTCATGCAATCTTACAAACACATATACTCATATCATGCAATTAATCAAACCTTCAAACAACTTGCAAAGATACCATCCTAAAAAGATCGACTAGATGACATAATAAACACTCAAAACCATCAAGCACCAGGTATACGACATAAGAAAACTCATACCTTAATGTATCTTATGGGAGGCTATCTTGTCTGCACAATCAACTAGATTAGCACAATATAACTTCACAACATATCAACCCAATCATAAATAATATCATGATATTTGTAACAGTATCTAGCTAATGTGTTCACATAATAAAACCATAAGAAAATTTCATTCATGCATATATTCACACATGCACAGTAAGTTTAGACATAATACAACACATTATCATAATTAGGTCGACTCATGCCCGAATGTCATAACCCTAACCATCTGCGTGGGCCAATCAAAATTAGTATAATACATATAACATCAATATGTTAATGAAATAACCCCGATCATCAAGTCACTAGCATGCAACAACAATAAGTTATATATCATGATCATCAACAACATATAACCTAATCATCGAGCTACTATCATACAACAACAACAAGTTAAATTATAACATCATAATTAACAACGTGTAATTTATCTAACATAAAACAACAATAGCAATGCATACCAACACAGGTTACTATCATACATGACTATCTGACATATGTGCATATGACCACATTGATTCACTAACATCTATCGTACATGTAACCACAACAACAATAAACTAAAAATCATATACATAACCCTAATGCTTATAACAACCATGAATCACATACCTATATAACGATATGTTCTTACCCCAAATTATAGTGCTGCAACTTCATCTTGACGATATGCATCTTCTATCTCAGCAAACACATTAGCATCATAACATACCAATATCATCATGATGACCTAATTGCATACAATGACGTCATTATGCTTGACAACATCAA
Source organism: Pinus albicaulis (assembly GCA_034641835.2). Lineage (NCBI taxonomy): Eukaryota > Viridiplantae > Streptophyta > Pinopsida > Pinales > Pinaceae > Pinus > Pinus albicaulis. Next base: position 557,984,307 of record CM076572.1, read on the forward strand.
CCATGCCAACTTACACGGGCAATACATAAGCGTGAACAATATGTAACCAAACATGAGCAACCAATGCATGTACGATATTTAACGACATGTACCCAAACATGAACAACATGTAACCAAGCATAAAAAATCAATGCATGTACACCATGTAGCAACATGTAAGAAAGCATACATGTTCAATACATAAGCATGAACAACACATCACCGGTCATGGTGACAAATGTCCCAACAAAACCAACAAATTTCCCATGGAAACATCATTGTAACCATGACCAACACCATGTGTATGCAATAATCACACATAGACCACAAGCATACTACACACGCATGCAACCAACATAAATTCATGATCAACACACCACCCATCCAGTTTGAGAGTTGAAACATGCTCTGATACCACTCCGTGGTATCAAATCTCACACAAAGAGAACATAAACCAAACACCACCATCATGCATACAAACAAGCACATAGAACATAAGCACGAGGAACACATATGCAATTGACATGTATGCATGGCAAACACACACAACCCAAGGAGAGTGCAACCATGCTCTAATACCACTCTGTAACACCCTCTTCCCACATCTACCCAAGTAACCAACCAACCGAGGTAAACATGTGATGAGAGGCTAATAATATGAGATTCAACCTCCTAGATGACCTTAAGGAAGTGGAACTGGCGGAAACACGAAAACACACCTTACACAACACCAACAACACCTTCAGGGGGTAAACCACCCTCCCAAACCCCTAAAACCTAAAGGGGGACTAAATTTTGACCCTCTTGATCCTTAGTTGTAGGCATGTGAGGGAAAGGGAGAAGTTATAGACCCTCAGTCGCGGGCTTGCCTTGCTAAGGTAGCATCCAGGGCCCCAAAAGGTCAATTATGTGCCTGCAACTCCAAGATTTGTGCCACATTTTTAGCCCCTAAGCCCAGGTCACTGCCCAAAACTTCTTGAAACTTCAGGAGAGGATAAATAATATTTAAAAAAATAAATGGAAGAAATCACATCATTGGGAAATCATCCAACCCCTCCTAGTCATGATAGGAATTTCGTCAAACATGTCACAAACATTGTATCTACAAGTATAAACAACATATTTAAACATAGGGGTCTCATACTTATCTGATAATCGCTAAGAAGCATTTTTTCCTTACATCTTTAGCTGCAATAAAATATTTTTGACCATAGATACATTGTGTATTCATTTACAGGAAAAAACATAGATAGAGCCATACAACATCACTAATAAAATACAAGCTTATAACCAACATAATAGCAACAAAAATGCCATGGATATATCATCAATGAAATCCACAAAATAATCAGTGCATTTTCATACCAAATACCAAAGGAATGAGCTCTTAAATTTTGAACATAAAAACCAATCGGAGATGGGACTACCATGTTCCACCCAACCATAGATTGGCTTAGCCAAATCTTACTTCAGCCAATCACCCCCGTGCCATATTCCAAGCATGAATGTGGGACTTAATTGAAGGAACCAACCAGGGCATCCCAAGGCTAAACCACCTAACCCTCATCAAATATAAATCAAACTTTACCATGATCTAACCTGGATCATTAGGCTAACTCAAGCATGGATATCACTGGATTCTCTTTTCCTACACCATGAGGAATTTTCCTTTCTCCTAGTCTCTCAAGCTTTACCGCAATCCACAGTCTAAATCAAGGGCCACTAGGCCCTAAACTGAGACACCACCCTCTAGGCTTTACCATATATACTGCCATTCATCGACAAGGATCCCTAGGCCTAATCAAGGGCAACCACCTCTCCGGATTTACCGCTATCTAATCCTAGATCACTAGGCCCTAAACCGAGGCAACACCTCTCAGGCTTTACCATAACCAATAGTCTGAATCATGGGTCACTAGGCCCTAAACCGAGGCAACACCTCTCATGCTTTACCGTAACCAACAGTCTAAATCAGGGATCACTAGGCCCTAAGTCGAGGCAACCCATAAACCAGTTATGTGTTATAAAAATAATAATATTCAGAGATCCACCTCACTCAATTTTGAATCCATCTAAACCAAAACATGAGAACTCCACAACACCATGGCTATCCAGAAATGGCAAGGTTAGGTTGAATACACTATCACACCTAGAAAAACCCATGCCAAGACAACAAAGAACCACATGAAATACCATGCATGTCAAATCTAGCAAGGAAATCATACATGCAAATCAATACCTACAAATAATTATGGTGTAGCTGCTTGATTCTTGCTCCTCCTTGCTCGCTTCCTTCGTTTTCCTGCTTTCTTTCCTTTCTTGCTCAAATGCCAAAGTGATCTAAAAAATCCTCTAAGTATCCAAGAGTAAAGGTGGGGGGGGAGAGAGAGAACAATAGAGAGCTCCAAAACTGAACTGACAAAAGGTAGCAAAAGCTTCCCAATTGATCCTCAGAAGCCATTTTATAGAAGAGGTCTCTATTTTCTTCATTTTCCATTATTTTCCTTCATTTTCCTCCTCACACCAACTTGTGACCTTTCACCTTCCTTTTCTCCTAATTTCCATTATTTTATAAATAAATGTGCAAAATATGTCATTTTCCTTTCCAAATGCATTTTCATTTTCCTTTGCCAATTTCCTTAGCCATATTAACTTAAATGAACACCCACTAGGATGTTTTGCCAAGCATTCATCTTGGAATAAGTGTCCCATCGATCTGTGGTTATTATTTTTAACTTTATTACATGGATTTTTCACCAGGGCTATAACACTTACTCGTATGGGACAATGTGAATGATAGCTCGATTACAGGGGAGGAATTTCAAAGCCCAAAGCCTAACTTCCTATATTGTGGGGATGTCGAAAATGCCTGATTTGTTTATAATCATAGTCAAAATATACATATGTAGGGTGTTTTATCAAAGAAAAAGAAAAAAAAATTGGAAACATGAACCATTTACACATGCTATTGACACTTGCAAACCAAAAAAATAAATTTCCTAACATTGGATGCAAAACTAACTGAAAACATTGAATACCCATATACACCCAACAAATAGTGGAAGTTCTAGGCATTTTTTTAGCACATGTTTGCTAAGGATATGTATCGTGGAGGTGTAGACAATCCAATTGAGGAATAATAAAATGTGACAACCTAGTTGAATTCCAGTTGACATATGGAACCCTTGTTTTCAAGGAAATGGACTCCCTTCATGCAACAATTTCACTACACATACCCTACCTTGTTTAGATTCCAATATGTGTTATCACAAAATCTTGCACCTTAGTGCAAATCCTATCATAAGGGTGTAGAAAAGTGTAACATGGAATCATTACCATTATCACAATAATACTTAGTTCCCTCATTTTAGTGAAGTATACAATCCTACACAAGGAAGGCTTCTCTAGTGATTTCAAGGAATTCTTTAAAAATATGAGATCAAGTCAATGACCTTCAATATTAGTTACTCAAACATCCCACAACTTAGAAAAAATTTCAAGGTAAAACAAGGCAATTTATGATATGTATCGTGTGAAATAGACCATATTGTATCCCAAAAAATGCTATGGCTATGTAAACATGTGTGAAAGATAGCAATATTTGAAGTTACAACAACATAAATAATTCAGTCCCTTGAAAAAATAAACAATGTAGGCAATTTAGGGTTGAAAATACTAGCTAAACTAGGGTTTTGCAAACAATTAATTTTTGAAATGAAAAGGATTGTTGAAAATGGAATAGAACAACCCTAATAATGCAAGATATCAAGACTCTAAAGGTTGAAAATTGAAGTAACAATGCATTAAAAGTTAAGAAAATATATTTTTATGGATAAAATTCTAGCTAAACTATAATGTCTAGCTTATTGTGGCTGAAAATTGACATATGATTGCTCAAAAACTCTAATCTAACCATACAAACGTAAAATAAAAGTATATTTTAATTTGGTTGATTAAATAATGAAGAATTATACAAGTGCCTACTATTTTTTTGGGATAATGGAATCAAAATTATGGACTCTCTTGAAGGAAGGAATGAAAAATGGATTTTGGATAAACCCTAGGGTATTCCTCTATAAAATCTAGGTTTCTTCCTGTAGAAATAATAATTAAAGTAGTACACTACAAACCCTACCTTAAATATGATATCAATGGAGGTATCTACACCATAATCCCTCCTAGGTTTGCAAGATGGGATTTATTTAAGAAAATAAAAGAGAAATAATGCACCTTCACTACTTGATAAGCACATCCATACTTCATGCATTCGATAAACAAATCCAAAATGATTTAATAAAACACTTACATGATAAATCAATACTCATCATTGAAACCATAACCATGGATCACCATCAAAACCTAAAAAATGAAGTGTATAAGTCATTCATCCATATCAAATTAGTAAGATAAGTAAGCAAGTAGTATTAATCCTCCACAAGTTGCAATGATCAAATATGAGGTTAGTACTCCACTATTTATATGAGGGAAACTAAGTGATTTACCTCTCTAATGATAAAATTCACTAAAATCCCTTAAAAAAATGATAATCCATGATAAGAGGTGGATAGGTCTCAAGTTGACCCCAATATATGCCTCTAAAACAAAGGTATGATGTCAAAACATACGATTTTTGATCATAAATGACACGTATGAATTAAAAGGGCTCAAAATGGTGACACCATCTACATCAAGGGATATAAATGCTCCAAGAGTCGTGCCTCTCTCAAAAGATGCAATGCATCATAAAAAAGTTGTGTATCCTCATCAAAATGTCATGTATTATTATGAAAAGTCACCTCCAGTCACCAAAAGGCACCCCAAATGTCACATCATCATGCTAGGGTGGCCAAGTGTTATTATCAAGGTGGAACTCATCAAGGAGTGAATTCCCTCAAGCTAGGGCATGATGTCATGTATGAAATGGGCTCCATAACCTCTCCCAATATGTGTACAAAAATCATCAAGTGAAATGTTATCAAGTAATACCCAAATGACATGTCAATCTTATGTGTCAATGTCTTGGCTCAAAAGTGGAATATCCATCATCCAAGGTGTGATAGAGTATATCAAGTAGCATGTCAAGTCATCGAGGCTACAACATCCATCATTTAGCATGTATATACCACATGTATATACCTCAACCATAATCTAGCATGGACTGAAGGAGTCAAGTGAGATCAAACATCATGTGTGACAAGAGCTATTAAAGCATAATAAGTGGCCCATATTCTATGTTAGGCCACTTAAGTATATCACATTGAATACCTTCTTCAAACTTCACACTAGCTCGTGTCCTCATATGAGTTTCCAAATTTAGGTATGGGAGGGTTATCAATCACCCCTATTACATATTAAAACCCAATTTCTGAGTCAACCCTTCAACTAATAGGTGTGAGTGATAATTTTTATGGTAAGGATTTAACTTCATGAGTGGTGTCATAGTCTTATACTAGGTTGTGCAATATTGTGATCCATAAGCACTTTTGTGGAGGGAGCATATTCTTTACTTGAGTTACTCTTTCATAGACACTATTTGTTCCACCCTTGTCCTTTTTCTTTGCTTTGAATGGCTTGTTTAGTAGGCTTGATTAATTTCATTTAAAACTCCCTTTAATACACTTTGTTCATTTCCAATAGGGTTTTGGAATGTTTATCCAATAGGGTTTTAGGATGTTGATTAAGTCCCTTTTATTTTGATAGATTGTGATATGCATGGAACCAAGGTTATGGCCCACGAAAGGCCCGATATAGCTCAAAATAATTGGATTTTAAAATAATTCACCCCTTGCCACTTTTGCATTTTAACATTTACCTCATGCTCTTAATTTCTTTCTTTTTTGTAGTTGCATCAACCTTTGGTCATCCTAGCCTCTCATCTCATAGGATGAGACAAAAAAGGAACCACTACGAGTGATTGAAAAGAACCAACATAAATTGTAGGAGAACAAATAAGGGGTTACATGGAACATGTTATATAAGAGAGTAATTTGTCACACTATCTCAATTAAAGCCTCCTATTCATGATTCTCCTAAATAATGAAAGAAAAACCCCAAGGTGTCACATTAGACTAGAAGAAGAAAAAAATTACCACCAAGGTGAATTAAGACAAAAATAATAATTTATGAGCATCATGTTCCATTATCATACTTTAAACAATGTTCCTTACATGGATGTCCAAAACATTAAATGTAAGCACTCATATGCAAGAATGGTTAGCATACCTCATGATTGTTGACCAACCTTCGGTGGATGAATATGTTGATCAAGTGAATGAGTTGAAAAATAATGTGTAAGAAGCAATTGAAGCAGTGATTAAGGCACTGTGATCTTTGGAGAATGCTAGTCATTGTTTTTAAAAACACTTTCTACAAAGTGGGTCATTAGAATGATCCCCTCTAATTAATAACCAAGATATTGAAAATGATTTGATTAAAAATTGCTATAAGAAAATGTGAAAAAAAAAAATATTTTCATAATAATTAAAAAAAATAAAAAATAAAACTAAATTCATTAAATTTCAACTAAATTACTCATTTATCAAATTTCAATATATATGAGAAACAAATTATAATTTTATTATAACTAAATAAAAATTACACACTAATATATCAAAGCTATTTAAGAATGAATGCACTAAAACCACTTGAAGCAACAACGCTTCATATTTGCCATTTTGGATAGCAATAATATAATGTCTATTTCCCAACTCCCTTTTTCGCTTGAAGAGACACTTTACATGGTTCAAAATAAATATCTGAAAGATCAATTAATTGATGGGAAACTTTAATTACTGTTTTTACTACTACGAGGGTTTAAACATTGCTTACCTTGGTTTGCGTGGTGATAATTGTTTCGTATCCCATTGCTTTATTGTATTAGAACGGGTGGGTTAGTTAATCAATAAAACAAGTTTTTTAGGGTACTAAAAAAAATTAGTGTAAATAACACAAATCAAGATATTATTTCAAATTTTTTGTCAGATTTTGGTCACAAATTTTTTTGTTAAACTTTAAAAAACCAACATCTTCTTTAAACTTTAAAAAATCTTATTAAAGATAATTTTTTTGGTTTCTTCCTCTAGTTCCTGACCACTTTGGATTTGTATTGTTAAATAACACAAATCAAGATATCACTTCAAATTTTTCGGCCAAATTTCAGCCACAAAATCCAAGTGAAATTCTAAAAAAAATCATTAAAGACAATTTGTCCATATTTAATCTATATTTTGAATTTTTGTTAGGAGAGACACTTTTCAGTGTGGAAAAAATGTTGTATTGTCTTTTTCTATAAACATTTGCCTTGATCAAATTAACAACAATTTTCAACTCTAAATTTTAACGACCTATAATATTTATGTGAAATATAATCTATTTAAAAAAAAAAAAAACTCCAAACAAATTTATGTTTCAATGTCGATATTATTGTCGATATTATCCTAAATAAAGTCATCAACGCATCTGTACCTATAAATGATCTAACCTCATGAGCACATGCTTATAAATGAAAAATGTTGAAAATTTTATATAAATTATATCTCGTAAGATTATTTACAGAAAACTGGGTATACCGAACAACAAATTGACGGAGAAAGCTAATCTCAAGAGTGGACTAATGGAGAATAAAAAAAAGAGGATTTCTTATTCGCCTGCCGGTAGTTGTGGTTCTGGTTCTCCTTTTGCAATGTGCATGGTGCATTTTCAGTGTTGGACAATAAGAAAATTTCTGATCGATCGGAGGGCCGACTGTACCATTTTTCCTTCCAGACTTTATTAGCATGCGTGGAAATTTATGGATTCACTAATAAGGCGTGGTCTATTTAGCAAAATTAATGTCAATATGTAAAATTAATATCAAATTTTTAATCTGGCAAAACTGTGTTAACTGAGTTAATATAATGTAATCGTGTTGTAAGCTCGGCTGCAACAGTCAAGGTATGGTTTTATGGCTGAATGTGTCATGAGTTTTATGTGTTAGGCACAGTATGAATATCGGGATGACAGATGGGTTGGTCATACTGTTTTTCTTCTGGTCTATCTGTTGGTGTCGGGTCTAAGAATCTTACTGTCAAGGTAAGTTTTTATGGCTGAATGCGTCTTTTAGGGTCATGAGTTTTATAAGTTAGGCACTTTATGAATTTCGGGCCGGTCATACTGGTTTTCTTCTAGTCTATCAGTTAGTGTCGGGTCTAAGAATCTTAACAATGTTCTAGTATAACACTTCTCCATGAGGGAACGAGTATGTGAGGGTATGGCCGGTAAAGGATATGTTATCACCTCGTGCTGGATGGGGTTATAGCAAGTTTTCTTTTGCTTTCTCTGAAGAATTTTTAATGGGTGGAGGATGAATGCTTGATTGAGGCACTATGGTTGTGGGGTTATCATCTAAATAGGGATATTGGCCATTGTTGCGATTATCATACTCACTGCAATTTTTAGAATGCATATGACAGCTTCATATAAATAAACAAATGCAAAACCATGGGAATAGGCTCCTTATCCATGAGTCATCTAAGGTATCTTAATCCCAATTTACGTCGAACCAGTCTAGATGGACCCTTCTGTGGCATAAGTGGATAGATTCCTTTATTATCTCAAGAGCCTGCAAAGATTTTGGGTTTCAATTTTGTTTTCGTTGGTGGCATTGTGTCGGATGTTGTTGTTGTTGTTGCTGCCATATTTGAGGTTGAACTGTAATTGCTGGTTTTTCCGTCAACCACTCTTTCTACCACCTTTGTTTTCCGATTTATCATGATTTTTCCAGTCATCAAGAATTGCCTTAAAACTATCCACCGTTGTCCTGATCACGACATCAAATATCCCTGACAATCTAATTTGCCTCTGGTCCTCGTCAGGTTCATATGCATTGGTCTCTGGAATGAGATGTCACTGAAATGGTTGGGGGCTCCTTCACGAGGTCTTATTTGAATTATATCATATAATCTAGGTTGTTTATAGGTGGGGTGGCGGCTCCTATTTAAGGAATCATCTACCCTTTTTGATAGATCTTTTGCTCTCGCCATTTTTGGATCTCGCTCTGTACATGAAGTGGAAATATGGGTCGAGGTCTTATTTGAATTATATCATATAATTCAGGATTTTCATTGGTGGGGTGCTAGCTCCCCTTTAAGGACCTATCTACCCTCTTTGCAGATCATTTACTCTCGCCATTTTTGGATCTCGCATTGTGCATGATGTGGTAATACGGTTTGGTAGGGGGTGTTATTGTATGCATACAAATGATGGTGTCATGTACTTAGTATAGTCCATTTGTGTCGGGGATTCAAACATTCATGTTATTTCTATTTATGGACGACAACTCCTCATTAAGGAGGCTCTGACAAACATTCCTAATCCGGCCACATCAGAATCCAAGTGGTGTTGGTTTTCACAATTGGGAGGGTGGAGTATTTAAGGTGGTGATAGAGAAATAAAGTTGTTGACCATTCTCGGGTTGTAGAAGGGATGGCAGAGGTATATGACATCCTGTCATCAGATACCTCGGGCCATGAGGCCCTCATCACTGCCACAATGGCAGCAGAACAGGCGCGCATTGCTGACTTGGACAAGGGAAAGAGGTTTGTCTTGCCGATCCATGTGGGGCCATCTAGTGCCAACTCAAAACATGACGACATGAACCACAAGGTGCCAAATGGTGCCCGAAGGCGCGATAGACATGGCTCACGTAGCGAAAAGGACAGAAATGGACCAAACAAAAACTGCCATAAACCAGCAACAGAAATAAAGCAGGTGATATTGGAGTATGAATATCTATGGGGTCAGGTGGCTAGTCTTCAAAAGAGGGCATTGATTGGGTGATGTCTTTTCTCAGACATGGCGGAGGTGGATATGGTAGAGTGGCTTAAGACAACACTGTGTCTCATTCTGGGATATAACCCGAAGGTGAGTCTCATGATGAATACATGGTTCAATATTCATTTTATGCATGAAGATGATTGTGCCAAGATTCTCCGGCGCACATGGATGCGGGTCGAAGTTTTATGCAGCTATTGCCATGGTATTTGGGGTTTAATCTGGTTGTGGAGGCTCCCAAGAACAGAGTGGTGTGGGTCAAATTGTCGGGGCTTCCACTGGAATTTTGGATGCTCAAGGGGTTGACTACTATCGGTGACTCTATTGGGTGCACAAAACATGTAGGTTTGAGAATACTCGGAATGAGCGATAAACACATTTCCTAGCTACCGGTGGAGGTTAGCTTCGCAGGTGGTTTTCCAAGTGATGTGGACCTGATTTGGGGTCAGCGACGACACTGGAAACGGGTGGACTTCTGGGGGTTCCCTTCAGATGTTTGATATGTCATCAAATGGGTCATCTTATGAACTGGTGCCCCTCACGACACTAGCATATGGGTCGCTACAAAACCCTCTCGACGGGGCTCTCTCAGAGGAAATTCATCTCTCGGTTCTTGTGATCATTGTCACTCGGGTAAGTCCTCTATTCCATCATTTGATTGCGATATATATGGTACTTTTGCATCTCTTCAAGATGGGAATCCTTTGTTTCAAAGTGGGCTGAATCATTTGGGTGCTTCAAATCCTATTATTGACCCTGTCATCCCTGATCCTAATCCCCTTCCTCTGCCTTCTCAATTGGCTCTCCCGCCCACCCATAAGGTTGTTGATTCTTGTCCTTCAGACACCTAAGATATCCTGCCACAGGACCCGAGCTCGGTGGCTAAGTTGACTATTTCTCCATCTATGGCTCCATTGGAATGGGCCTCGCCCCCATCCACTCATGACCCGGAGATGGGTGCTCCATCAGACTCCCCGACGAACACGGTGGGGAGAGATATTGAATCCTTATTGGGTAACCTAGTCCTAGACTTAGCCGCTTTAACTGTATTCGATAAGGCACCTCCAGATTCCCCCATTTCCATCTCCCCTGCTTCGGCCTCTAACATTACTGTGAGGAAAATATCTAAATCCGGGTCATGACATTTTCGGGGGAGGATTAAGACTAAATTTTTATTCCATGAGGACCTATATGACTTCCGTGATGTCCCTATTTCTTCAGCCGATGAACTTCGGGCACTTAGAGCAAGCGGTCTTGATCTAGTTTCCAAATGAATTTCATTATATCTCTCAATATCAGGGAGATAGGCGACCCCTCGAAGTAGCTTCGCCTTAGAGATCTATTTATTGATTTACAGCCATGTATGGCTCTTTTCCAAGAGACCATGTGTTCAAGGACTAAAGCTATTAGCACTTTACTTAATATTTGACTGGGTTAGCACGCATTTGGAATAGATTTTTTTGGCAGGGTTGGGGGTATGTTGGCTATGTGGAATCCAAACTTGGCTAATTTTCGAGCTTTTAGATTTTTTGGGGGAATACTTTTATCCAGAACCCTTAGGGGTTACTCGAAGAAAGTGCATATCATTAATCTATATGCACCATGCCATCACTGCTCAGTTTTTTGGGATCACTTTGAATCATCAAAAATCATGTGTGTGACAAATCTTATTGTTATCGAGGACTTCAATGCCACTTTCTCGGTGTTTTAATATTGGGGGTAGAGATCGCGGCAGGACCCTCTGGTTGATCGTATTGGTAGGATCTTTAGTGATCACCATCTTGTGGGCATTCGTCCTGCTCCTCTGGCTCCGACTTGGACCAATCGTCAAGTGGGCGCCAAGTATATAGGAAAGCAACTTGACAAAGCTATGGTTTTTGAGGATTTAATTCAGGAGATGGGGAATTTTCGATCACTGGTGGCAATTGATACTTTATCTGATCATATGGCGATTATCCTTACATGGCATAAGGAACATGCTACACATGGTGTTCCCTTTAAGTTCAATATAATATGGCTTAATGACCCACAATATAATCAACTGGTTATGAATTTCTGGAGGCGGAGGATCAAAATTTGTGTTAGGATTGCTGGAGGAAACTATCTGATAAGCTCCGCAGATTAAACTCCGCACAAAAATGTGGGAAAGGAAAAAAAAGCTTGACCTACGGAAGGAGTTGAATTCCATTATTGTTTTGGTATCGAAAATATATGACGGGATAAAATATGTCCCCTCGGACCAGCAAACATATGATAATCTAGTGGAGTTGGAGAAAATAAGGATGGAAATCCTTAAGATTCAGGAGGTGACTTGGAAACTCAAGAGTAGGGTCCAATGGCTGAAGGAAGGTGATTTAAAGACAAAGTGTTTTCACAAGATGGAAAATGGACAAAGGAATGTAAACTCTATTTGGCAACTCGAGTTGGAGGATGGCACAAAGGTCTGTTCTACTAAGGATATATAGGAGGAAGCTTATAAATATTTCTCTCCTTCCTACAAGGTTGAGGATGGTATTGATTATAGAAGCCATAATTGGGTACTAGATTCAATGCCTGTTATGTTTGATGGAGCTGCAAATGAGGTACAGGGGAAAATAATTTCCAAGGATGAGATTGGGGCAGTCCTTAAGTCATTTGCACAAGACAAGAGTCCTGGCCCAGATAGTTGGCCAACAGAACACTTTTTTGAGTTGATGGTGGATGAATTATTGATGGTCACGGAACAGATAATACTTTCAAGCTTCGTTCTTAGTGATTTGAATTCTACGTTTATAGCACTTATTCCGAAATCGACAGCTCCCAGATCTTTTTCAGACTATAGGTTGATTGCCCTATGTAATACCATATATAAGGTAACATCGAAGATCATTTCTCTAAGGCTCAAAGGCTATCTGTTTAATAGCATTTCAGTGGAGCAACATAGGTTCCTACAGGGCCGGTCCATCCATGATGTCATGGCATCCGCCTAAGAAGTGATACACTTGGTTCATTCACACAAAATGGAGGCTTTGATTATGAAAGTTGGTCTTTTCAAGGCATATGACTGTGTAGATTGGTCATTCATCAGACTGGTGCTTTTAAAGATTGGGATCTCCTTGCAGAATATAAGGTGGATTATGGCTTGTATTTCATCTGTCAGGCATGCGGTCATCATCAATGGTATACCTTCTGATTTTTTTATAGCTAGTCGGGGGATTCGACAAGGATGCACTCTATCACCCTTAATCTTCATTCTCATCATGGATGGTTTCAGCAAGCTTCTAATGATGGAAAAACAAGTTGGTTACTTCTCGTGTTTATCCTTCTCCCCTTCTGTTATTATTTCATACTCTTTGTTTGTAGATGACTTACTTGTTTTTGGCAGGCTTCTTTGGAACAAATGGTTCTATTTCCATTATATTCTCCTTCATTTTGGTGTTGCCTCTGGATTTCATAGTAACAAAGGAAATTCTTTTCTAATATATGCTTATGGTGGTATGAATGAGATCAATTTTATTGCAGAGTTTATGGGGGTCCAAGCCAAGTTTCTATCGAATGGGCTTTCATACCTGGGTTTTAAATTGAAGCCATGTGGATATAAGAAGGTGGACTGGCTTTGGCTAGTGGACAAATTTAAAGGTATAATTCTAAAGTGGTCCCATAGATTGTTGTCATTAGGGGGAAGATACATTCTCATTCAAGCAGTTTTATTACAGTATGTGGTTTATTGGGGTCCTCTTTTCTACTTCCATGTACACATTGTTGCATGCATCAATGCGGTTGTATTACAATTATTATGGTCTGGTGCTTCCAAGACCAATAAATTTCATTTATGAAAGCTCAATACAATCTCGACTCCGGAGGAGGTTGGAGGATGGGGACTCTTGGATGTTTGCTCTTTTTCAAATGCCCTTCTAATTAAATCTTTTTGGAGGGATATCAACTCTAGTGGCATTTGGTCTGATTTAATTCATTCAAAATATGTGGAGGGGGACCCATTATTACAGATTTACAGGGAGTCGACTATCATAGTGAATAATGAATCAATCATTTGGAAGAGATTCAATAAGGTGATGCTTATGGTTTTTGACCGCTTGGTCTGGAAATTTTGAAATGGCCACAATATTGATTTGGGTTGTGATTGAATACTAGGCATCGGTGAAGGAAGGTTGTTGGATGATAGGATCATTCATAGATTGGCCCACAGGGGAATTTTCTATCTATCATAAGTGATATTATGTTGGCAACAAGGTGCTCTGAAATGGAATTCTGCAACTCAGATGGGGTTGCTGGAGGAGGATGCATGCACCTGGAAATTTTTTATCAACTGTGTTCAAGAGGGGGGTCTATGTCATGAACAAGAAGGTGACAAAATTGTATGGGATGGGTGTTTGAAGGGGGATGGGTTGATTGTGAAGGAAGTGTACTCTAGCATCATTTTAAATCAACTATCAGAGAGGAACCCGTCCCCTTTCAAGAGGTATTGGCACTGGAAAAATCCCCTCAAGATCCTATTGTTTGGATGGTTAGCTTGGAAGGGTAAAATATTGACATAGGAAAAACTTATGAAACGTGGCTTCCATGGGCCTGGATGGTGTTCTCTCTGTCATGAACAGGATGAAACAACCTCACACATATTTTTATCCTGTGTGTTCACCCACAATATTTGTTCATTGTTCTCTCATTATATCATTGGTTCGGAATGGAGTTCGGACAATTTCATCAATACATTCGAGGTTTGGGGAGCATCCAAAGGTAAATATAAATATTTTCCTTTTTCTATGATTCTGGAGGTATGGATTGGTCGCAACCGTCTTGTTTTTTATGGAAAGTTGGCAAACATCGCTCATATTCATGGGGCCATTACGGTTTGGTTGGCTGCTCAAACTCAACATGTTTTGAATTCAAAGGATTTGTCTCTCCACATCCGGCCACATCCTATATCCTTGTCAGCGTTATACTTTTATGGGGGTCAACAAGAGGGATGTTGTGGCTGTGGAGCGTGGATTAAAATGGAAAATCTGGATCATTATCAGATCTTTTGGAATGGTGGGAATGGCTTAGACATTAAGGCAGAGCATCTTGCATTATGGAGTGGTCTATGGGTGGCTTATAATCTAGGTTTACAATCTGTAAACATTTATGGAGATGCAAAGGTTGTCATCGATGGAATTAGTGGAAAGTCGATTTTTCACCCAAGCGGTTTACAAGGTTGGATCTGTCGGGTTGAGAATCTGCTTCCCAAGCTCAATGATCCACCTTTATTGCATATTTATAGAGAGATCAATACTCAGGATGATCATCTTTCAAAGCAAGGTCTCTCTGTACCTACAGGCAACATCCATATTTCTCTTTTTCGAGGGGATATTTTTCTCAAGAATTATGAAGTTTCTCTGCCGTGATCGCATCTCTTATGTTGTTGGGCCATCGTTTTGTTTTCTGTTATATCACCCTGTGGTATTGTACTTCGATATAAGTTAATTTTGGTGCAGTTGTGTCAGGACCCTTGCAAGCAAGTCGGTCACTCAATCAAGCGACCCTGCTAATTACCTCACTCTTTCTGTCTTTGGTCCTACGTTATATGAATGTGAGAATGTTTTTTTTCATTTGAGCAAGGGTCAGCTTCATGAGAGGTTGATGTCATTCGTCACCTACAGGATCAGCTCTTGCCAGCTCGTTTGCAGATTATTGATGATTTTTACAGGGGCACCTCTCACAGACCTAAATCATGCATGCATTGATTGTACTAGTGTCTTTTTTTTTAGTTTGGGAGTTTCCTTCACAGCCTTCTAAGTGGAATATGTCTGTGATGAATTTCACTCTTCTCTTTTATAAGGACTATGCATCTGGGATGCTCTATGATATTTTTATTTTTCTCTTTTCTGAACTCCTGAGTTACGGGAGTATTGGATGTGGGAATGTTCATTATATAGAATTTTGTGATTGATAGGGTGCACATATGATCTGGACCGATGTCAGTTGACACATCCTTTGGTTTATGTATTGTTTATGATCATAATATAAACAATGGTTTTTTCTTTTCTGAAAAAAAAGAAAAAGAAAAAAGAAGATGGGGTCTATTTCGAAAAATAATGCTTTAGAATTCATAAGCTTATGGATTCATGGATAAGATGGGGTCTATTTCGAAAAAAAAAAAATTAGGAAAGAAAAATAATTAATTTTATATAAATATTTTTTTTGGGGGAATTTGGCTTCTGTGATCCATAAAATGTATATAATTTTTTTTGGTGATAATCACATATGAGCATATTTTGTCATCGTGTTTAGAACCAGCCAGTGTGGTTCATAATCATGACAATATGAGAAATCAGATCTAGAAACCGATTTAAATATATGAAGAGACGCTCCAACTAAACGTTGTAAAATAACGGCTAGTTTGACTGGAAAGAGAAAATAAGATATTTAATTATTTTAATTTAAAAATGAATTAATTATTAGTTATCTATTATACAATTTTAATATATTTTTATGATATATATTTTATACTTTAATAATATAATTTAAATATATATATACTACATCTTAATTTAATTTCTTAATTAAAAGAATAATAATATAGTTAATATATTAAATACATTATTTATAGTGAATAGTTTTAAATATTATAATTACTAAACATTATATTATTATAAATTGTAGTAATTTTAATATATTAAAAATCTCCAAAGTCAAAAAAGAGAGAGGAAAAAAGGGGGGTTAAGAGGAAGAGAAAGGACAAGAGGGAAAACCTGGAGGGATGAAATAACACCAACTAAGAATGAAGGGCAGGAATCCAGCACCTGCTAGCACTCCACCCATCATACCTGTTAAGGTTAACTGGTATTTTCTCGATTTCTAATTCTTCCCTTAACTTATGGTGATGGAAATTGTCAATCCTCGCAATAACCTTAGCATCTTCAATGCAAATGAGAATCATGCTCTGCTAAGGTAGAGGAGTGTGATCTACCATGTTTAAGGTCAGCCACGTGCTCATGAATTCTTTGATTAAAGGATCAACCAATTTCATTGATGTAAGGCGTCCCACAGGAGCACGGAATCAAGTAAACACCCTTACCATCCCTAGGGCAAACCAAGTCCTTTATTGATCTAAGAGAACTATGAATGGTGTGGAGGGGCTTGAAGGTCAAGGAAATATTATGTATCCTAAGGATCCTAGCGATTCTATCGGTAGTACCTTGAATAAACGGAATGTGAACTCTAGATAACATATCACTAGGATCTTTTTAATTCATTGGACCTTTTTCTACTTTTTGAAAATCTCTAAGACACTGAACCTTGCTATAGCCTTTCTTATTGAAAACGTTTAGGAGATGAGATTTTTATTTCTATGTGCTATGTGTATCCTATATTACATGTGCTAATAGTTCCTATATTCATATGTGCTATGTGTTGCTATGTATTTCTATATTACATGGGTTATGTGTATTCTAAATTCCTTGTAAAATGCACAAATGTTGTTGCATATTAAAGAAATAGAAAAATGGCAATCATAAAAAATATATGCATTTCTATATTTCCATATTCCCTAGAAAATGAAAAAGGGAAGAGTTTTCTTAGCTTTGAAATTTGTATACCATTTGGATGCATAGATTAATGGATGTGTTACACCATCCCTCATTTAAATTTAGATGTTGGTGAACACTGATCGAGATAGAAACTGCGAATTGACATTGAAGGAAAAGGTGTGTGTGTTCCTTGTGATTCCTCATACACATAACAAACCCTTGGTCCCTGGAAACCTCTTTTAATAAGATTTTCCCAGATAAGAACCTTATTGTGCCCCACAAGCCAATTTAAGAATTTAGTTTTGGGGGCATATGCCATTTCTATATTTTTCTCAACCATCCACATTTTGTAGCCACTAAGTAGGAGGGGGATATGTGACTTTAAATTTCCTTCATTGAAATGTCCATACCCTGAGAAATCCCATTCCAAGAAAGGGAATATGGCCCAGGCTTGAATATGATTCCCACATGAGATAATATTTCCACATACCTATCCCAATATTATGCCAATGTTCTTTCAAAACCCATGTCTCTAGATCTAATCCAATAGGGAAACATATCCAGAGGATATTTTAGTGATCTCAATTGAAAAATGTAGCGAATCCCTCTAGCATGAAATGTTGCGAAATCTCTGCCAGTAATATGTGATACCCCTGAAGGCCGTGGATTGGATCCAAGAATATCTCCACATCATTTACCACAATGATATCCCAGTTTAGGTTTCCAAGTAGCCAATACTTCATTTTCATGAACCCCCTCCAAATGATGGATCCATTTTTATCGGATCTCCTCTGCTCCTAATCCATGTTTTGGTTGGTTGTCCTGTTAAATATTTTCTGCAATTATTTTTAGTCATATGCATGTACCAAATAATGCCCGCTAGAAGCTTTTAATGATCAGAGACAAATTAAAATTCTCAATATATTTCAAACCCCAACCTCCCTCCTCCTTCTGGTGTGTGAGGTACTTCAAGCTAGCCAAGTGAATCTTCTCCTGTCCCTAAGAACCCGACTGTATAAAATGAGAAATGGCGGATATGATATTTTTTATGATCTTCTTGGGGAGGAGGTATAAGTTCTTCTAGTATATGGATATGCTCTATAGTACTGCTTGTGTCAGTGTTAAGAATCCACCAATTGATATCCTTTTTTTTAACCAATTTAGCAGGATGTCCTCAAATTTTTGAATTATCCATAGTTAGTATTTAGCTAGATATATGTTTGGTTATAGATTGAAACCTGGGTATTTAAATCCCCTCTTAAATTCGATTGTACCAACGGATAAATAAAGTGCAATTATGTTTACAAAAACCTATTCATCTGAATCCTAAATGAGTTGTGATTTGTGATTGTTCATGTAAAGCCTAGATACTTCCCCAAATTTTGTTATGGTTGATTGTATATGCTCCCACTAAGCTACAAAAACCACTCCAAAAATTAAAACATCATAAAAAAAAAGTAAATGGGAAATATAATATTTTCTAGAGACCATTACATGAGAGAAAAGTCTCAATCATTTGTCTTCTATAATATTTCTACTCAGGTCGTCCATGACTTAAAGAAATAAAATGGGGACAAAGAGAATCCCTGGTAGGATCCATGAAAATCCCAAAAAAAAAGGGGAAGGGACCCCATTCATCAACACCGCAAAGTTAACTAAAGTAACACAACCCATAATCCATTCCACCACATTGGCATAAAGTCCAATTTTATGCAAGATTAGTCTAAGGAAGGTCCAATCTTCACAATCATAAGCTCTGTGTAAATCCAAATTTAAGATAATAACCTCTTTTTTACGGGTTTTTATGGAGTTGATACATTTTTAGGAAACAACCAATGCATCTTGTTTTCCTATGCTTGAGAAAGCCAAATTGATCTTAAGAGATGTGAACAGAGCGTTTTTCAAAATCATCTTGTAGGCACTATTGAAAAGAGAGATTGGCCTATAGTCCATAAAAGAGGAAGGGTGGGATTTCTTCAGAATAAGGGCGATAAAAGTGGAATTTAAAGAGATGGAGATATAACGCCCAATCTTGGACTCTGCAAACATCATCAGCAAATCATGGCCCATAAGATCCAAGAAGTGAATAAATAGATCCACATTCCACCCATCTGGCCTAGGGAATTTATCACTGGAAAAAGTTATAAGAACTGATTTGATTTCATCCAATGTAATCTCCCCCACACCACACAGTTATCCTCCTCTGAAAACATGCAGGGGTAGGTTTGAAAATATTCAATTTTCTTTCCTGTATTAACGCCAACCCTCTCTCTAAAAAGCTCCCAAAATAATGTATAGCTTCCATGAGTAAATCCTTTAAGATGGGTATTTTTCCTTTTCCTTCCACGTTCAACTCCCAAATGGTATTGTTGTGTCTCCTTTTGGTGGTGAGAGTATGGAATAACTTTGTGTTTTTGTCCCCAGTCACAACCCAAGTCACACAAATTTTTTAGTCGCCACGTTTCCTCTTGAAAATGAAAGATGCATCTTTTTTTAGCATCAACTTTATTGAGTTGATTTTGATTATCCTCAGTTAAAAAACCAATGTATATGGTATCATTTAATAATCGATCCACTTTCTGCTCAATCCAACATAATTCCTCTCGCATAATCTGTTGTTTCTCCCTATCCCACCTATGAACCACCCTTTTCATTATTCTTAGTATTCCCCCCATCAACCACATCTTCAAACAATGCTCCAAGAAAGTCATAGTTTTCAATGTCTATCAAACCAATTCATTAAAATCCGGGTTTGAGAGCCAAGAGTGGTTTAATTTAAAGGGGATCCATTTCCATGTGTATTCCCATTTCCATTGTAGAATAATCAGGGAATGGTCTGACAAATGAGCCGAGGACACCCAATAAGTTAAATGTCAAAATCTCTCCATAAGGTTCTCATGGACCAAGAAAAGATCTATCCTTTTCACAATGAACTTTGTACCAAACCTACCATTTCTCCATGTAGTGGAATGTGGAGAAGGAGAGATGCCAATGAGGATGTTTTTATCAAATAAATTCTGAAAATATTGGCTCATAGGGTCTAAAATAACTTGTGACCCCCAAATATCATCACAAGAAATAATGATATTTAAGTCCCCAGCGAAGATAAGAGATTCAATCTTAAGAAGACTGCTTTCAACCAGCCTATGCCAAAAATTAGTTCTCAAATTATATGGGGCATATGTATTTAATATGTGTAGGTGCTCCTTTGAACCCTTTATAAAACATGTCAAGAGAGTGCCTATAAATATATGGAATTCCTTGAGTTTAATCATTGTAGGATCCCATAATGCAACCAACCCACCCGAAATACCATTGGTGTTTTTGGAGACAATATGCCAATGTGGGAAGATTTTGAGAAAAATGGATCAAGCCCTATCCCCAGGAACCATCTCTTCTTGAATTAATACAAAAACAGGATGCATGGTTAATGAAAGGTGTCAAAGAGAATTTTGTTTATGGGTATCCCCCAAACCTCTAGTATGAAGGGAAAAAATTTTCATGGAGGCGAGCATGACATGGGTATTAGATCTGTAAGGGATCGAGAATTTTCTTTAGAGAGGATAAAAGCCTCATGGAGTTCAAGATTTGATAACAAAGACGTGTCAACCACAATAGTAGAAGGAAAGTTGGTGCATCCTCGACATTTATGGCGAATGGTCACATTTTTTGCCAAATTTGGGTAATCCTAATGTGATTTTGCGACAAAGAAGAAGAGTGGATGGTGAGCAGATTGGTTTCCAATTTTTTAGATTGTTGCAGGAAATATAAGTCACTTACCACCGAATTGGTGGGGGAGAGAGGGCCCATAATAGTCCCAAAAGGATAGAAGGGGAAATATTTTTTGGTGGAGGTTTCAGAGAAAGGGGAGAGTCAAGAGAGTCCACATGGGGATTTGTATGATCCAGTGGAAGAGTTAGTTGAGTTTCCACTCCAGGAGAGAAAATGGAATGGTGGAGAGTTGAAGTGCATGAACCCCCAATCTGAATCAGAAGATTAAATAAAAGGGAGGGGGGGGGGTGTGAGTAAGCGAAGGGGAGGGGGGAGTATCACCATATTTATCCAAATTGTTAAAATTAGGATCATCAAGCGAAGAAACAATAAGAAGAAGAGGAGATATTGTATCATCAAGAGTACCTGTCGTAGCATGGAGAGTTCGGCTACCAATATCCATTTCCTCTCCATCATATGACATATAGGAGGATGACTTCCCGCAAACGTGATGTAAAATATTTCAAGATGTGGAAGAATTGTTATCGAATCTCCATGTGCATTTATAAACCATGTGCCTAGTATGATGACTTTTCCAGGTAGTTTTGTGCTAGCGACCCTAGATTTTGTGCCACTTTCTCAGGGCCATGACTTAGGCCCCTGTCCATAACTCCATGAAACTTCTAGAAAATGAAAATTAACATAGAAACAGAGATACAAATTTAAATACTTGAACAAGGACTTGACTGGACCCTACTAGCCATGACGAGAATTTCATCAAACATGTCACAAATATGCATTCTATGGGTTATAATAATAGATTTGAGCATAGGGGTCTCATACTTATCTGAGAATCACTAAGAAGAATTGATGCCTCAACACATTAGTTGCATTATCATCTATTAGGTCACATATTCATTGTTCCTTCATTTACAAATTAAAACACGATGAGTGCCATACATCATATTGTCATAAAACATGCTCATAACCAACATATAACCAGCATATATAATAAGGATATGAAAACCATAAATGCAAAATATGATTCAATACATTTGCACATAAAATACCAAGGAAAGGAACTCTTATTAATGAATTCAAAAACCAACTTGGTTTGGGACTTCCATGTTCCACCTATCCATAGATTAGCTGAACCAAATCTCTCTTTAACCAATGACCCTTGTGCCATATTCCAAGCATCAATGTGGGAATCAAAACCAAAAATCAACCAAGGATTTATGAGGCTAAGCCACTTCACCCTCATCAACAGAACCAAGATTTACCACAATCCTCACTGGATCACTAGGCCATAAACAATAAACATACCATACCATGCTTTATCATAATCCCCACCGAATCACTAGGCCATAAACAAGAATAGACGCCACCAGATTTCTCGACCTACACTGTGAGGAATTTTCGTGTCTCCTAGTCTCTAGGATTTACCACAATCCACACCGGATCAGTAGGCTCTAACCGAGACTCTAGTCTCTGGGATTTACCGCAATCCACACTGGATCATTAGGCCCTAACCTAGACTCCACCCTCTAGGACTTACCGTATATCCCGTCCAAGGATTCCCAGACCTGATGGAGAGCACCCACCTCTATGCTTTACCATAAATCTCGACATTCACCGGTCAAGTATTGCTAGGCCCACCAAGGTAACACAAAATATGACTTTAATGCAACCCACAGTCTAGTTCAAGGGTTACTAGGCCATGTGTTGTTTCTTTCAGATACCACCTCATTGAGTTTCTAATCCATCCGACAATCCATCTCAACCAAAATCATGAGAACTGATAACACCATGGTTATCCAAAAATGGAAAAGCTAGGCTGAAAAGCATTGTCTCACCTGGAAAAACCCATGCCAATGACAACTAGAGAACCAAGAACACACATGCATAACCATGCATACCAAAAATAGCAAGGAAATCATACATGCAACTCGATACCTGCAAATAATCCCATTATAGTCACTTGATCTTGCTCTTCCTTTCTTGATTCTTGCTTTCCTTTGCCCTTTTTCATTTCTTGATCCAATGCTGAAGTGCTCCAAAAAACCTCTAAGTGTCCAAGAGTGTGTGAGAGAGAGAATAGAGAGAAAGCTCCAAAACTGAACTGAAAAAAAGGTACCAACTAATCCTCATAAGCCTTTTTATTAATGAGGCCTCTAATTTCTTCAATTGTCCATTATTTTCCTCCTCGCATGCAACCTGTAACTTTTCACCTCCTTTTCTCCCATTTTCCATTATTTTCATAAATAAAGTGCCAGTTAATGCCTCTTTCCTTTCGAAAGCCTTTGCCCTTGCCTTTTCCAATTTCCTTATCCATAATAAACCAAATGAACACCCACACTAGGATGTTTTTTCCCAATATTCACTGTTGGAATAAGTGTCCCATAACCGTGGCTATTATTTTTCCTTTATTAACTTTGATTACATGGAATTTTCACCAGGGTTGTTACAATTTCAATTGTAAATTCACATATTTCTAAATATTTTCATCTTTCACACATTTTTACATAGCAATAACATTTTTTTGGATAACCTTTGGCCTATTTCACATGATACATATCATAAATTGTCTTGGGCACTTCACTCACATAAATATAGAATCTTCTTTGATTATACCATCTTGTTTTAGCTTGAATTTTTTTCTAAGTTGTGGTATGTTTAAGTAACTAATATTGAAGGACATAGAATTGATTCCATCTTGTTATAGGATTTATTGAAATCAATAGGGAATCCTCCCTTTTGTTGGATTTTATACTTTACTAAAATGAGGGAACTAAGTATTAAGGCGATAATGGTAACACTTCGATGTTACAGTTTTATACACCCTTATGATAGGATTTGCACCAAGGTACAAGATTTTGTGATAACACATGTTTGAATCTAAACAAGGTAGGGCATGTGCACATTTCAGTACTGAAATTTTTGCATGGAGAGTCCCTTACCTCACAAACAAGGGTTCCATATGTCAAATTGGCATTTAGCTAGGTTGTCACATTTTATTATTTCTCAATTGGATTGTCTACACCTCCACCATAGATATCCTTAGAAAACATGTGCCACAAACATGCCTAGAACTTCTAGTATTTTTTGGGTGTATACGGGTATTTAATGTTTTAAGGTAGTTTTGCATCCAATGTTAGGATATTTATATTTTTGGTTTGCAAGTGTAAATAGCATGTGGCTATGGTTTATTTTTCCTTTTTCTTTGATAAAACACCCTACATGCACATATTTTGACTATCATGATAAACAAATAAATAATTTTTGTCATCCACACAATATAGGTAGTTAGGCTTTGGGCTTTGAAATTCCTCCCCTTTATCCTCTATCATTCACATTGTCCCATACAAGTACGACTTTTTGGTAGTGACCTATGCAAGCACTAACATGGAAAGCTTCTAGTATTGTTGATGAGGTATTTTGTTTGTTATTAGTTGAATTTGTGTTTTTGTAGTGTGAAGTGTGGGTTTCTAATACTTGAACAAAAAAACACTTATATTTGAACTGTAACAAATCAACCATTTTTTTTTTTTTTTGAATAATACTAATTCTATTAAGAAAGAATATGGTACAATACGAAGTTACAATCAAGATAGGCTAGATAGCGGGGAACCAGAAATGATAAATTATCAACCTCGGTCCTGAAGAGTAACCATGAAATAAGAAAAAAGGATCACAAGGGGTAGCAGTGAATCAGTGGGCTAGGAATAGGAGTCTACCTAGAATGGGTCGAATCTTCCATATGCCATTTTTTCCTTTTCTTTTTACTAACTTTGACCCAGCCGTTGTGGTGCAGCTGGGCAGGAACCACTTGCAGAACGTTATGGGCTAAAGGAGGAGTCTCCTTGTCTAAATCTGAGGTAGAAGACTCATGAGTACGTTTCTGCAAATTTGGTGGTTCTGTGGGTCCCTTAGGGCTTGCCGCCGATGTGTCCTTCGTCTTCTTTGTATCCTCCCCATCTGCTACATCTTCCTCTTCATTCAAGCTGAAGGAATCAATGTCATCCATGGGGGGTGGATCACATGGTTTCTAGCTTTTGGATTTCGATTTGCGAATATTTTTCTTCTTTTAGGCGAGGAACGTGGCGCAGGTTTTCTAAAGGTGCCCTGTTTGATGGAAGTGGCAACATCGGAAGGTGGTGTTCTCATAGTCCAGGGTCTGTGTCCATAGGAAATCCCCAATTTTGAGGTTGATTTTATCTGGCACACCTCTATTTATGTCTATTTCTACACATATTTTTCCATAGGTATATATTCCCTTCTCCCCCCTAGAGGGATCCATTGCCAAAAAGCTACCCAGAGTGTTTCCAATCTCTTGGAAGACATAGAAGTGCCATAAATGCATCGGGAGGTTTAGAAGTCTGACCCAAATGGGAAGCTTGGTGATAACTGCCATAGAGGGGTCGAAGTCTGGGAACCAGTGGGTGAGGAATAGCCCTGTTGTTGCCCAAAACCATGGGCCTTCCATTAATGATTTTTGATAATCTTCACTAAAGGCAAACACAACTATGAAGAAACCCTTTGAGAATAATAATACCTTGATGTTGTTGGTCTAGTTGGAGTGGATCCATTGGTATAGATCAGCTGTGTGAGGCCATAGTCCATTAAATCTGAAAATAATGGCAAATTCTGCATACTTTGGGATTTGATAGTCTAGCGTTGGATGGAAGATTTCTATGGAGGGTATTTCCTCTAGTATATCCACCAAAAAAGTCTTGGGAGCCTCCACAGGTGGATCTAATTCTTTAGGTGGTTGTGCATGGAAAACATCTTTGTAGGAGAAAGCAGGAGTAGTGGATGGTTACCCAGTTGCTTCCCCTCGCAAATGAAGAGTTAACACAATCGAAACATCTCTTTCAATACTGTAAAAAGAAAGGGGAAGAGGGTTCTCTAGTTTTTTACCTCCATCAAGAAGTCTTTGAAGAGTAGAGGGTATCCCTAGCCTGCGTTCAAGGTCATGCGAGAGGTTTTGCACCAGATCCATTGAGTGCACCCAATGCAGCATGGTTTTTCCTGAGAGAAGGGAGACCTGGATCTGAAAAAGAAGGGGAAGAGAGATCTGAAAACTCCTATTTCCCAGTGCGAATCTGAGTCGGGAACGTGCTTGTTCTCTGATCTCCCAGATCCGCCAGGCTGTGCTAGGGCTTGATGGGGGCTAAAAGATGAGAGTAGCCATAGTGAGACTGGGTTTTTCAAACTATCAGAAGCTCCTCTGCGCACCCAGTTTGAAGATATGAGAGGCCAAGCTGCAGCAAGGGGTAGGCAGTGGGAGAGTTTGCGTATTTGCTTATGTTGGCTCCATCTTCCTTGTGGATGCCTCTTGTTTGATGGAATACTATGCCGCTACACCAGTTTGGATTCACACCCTAGATTCCGAGGGGGGCAACGACTAGTACATCTTCTGTAGCAGTGTATTTAGCCATGGCAGTGACTGCAAGGCTATGTGCAGTAGGCACTATAACAACGACCTCATCAATGGAGGAGGCAACTAATATTTTTGGAGCCCTGAGCCAAAACGAGTCTACCTTTGTGATGCCGAGGGGAGCTGTAACTTGTACAGCCACGAGTGCCTCTATGGTAGTGACGACAGATCTGGGAGAATCAGACACTAGAGTATCTTCGGCGGCGGCGGTAGCAACAGAGCTGAGTGAAACCCTAGCGCAAGCCATTTCGCTCCTCATTTTCATATCACAAGGAATGCCCTTATTTCTATTATTATTGTATCCCCCTTATTGTTATAATAAATCAAACATATTAATCCATATAGTTTAAAAAGGTAATATTAGAAGGAATGAAAGCCTTTTTCAATATTATATGGACCAAATTGTATTCCACTTGTGTTTCCCAAATCTACTATGATGGAATGTGCTTCCGTATTATGGGTGCACTAATTGAAATTATGTTCCCTAGTTATGGTTCTCATGGGAGTTTTTGTTAATTCCCCTCAAGTGAAAGATATATAATCCACAATATTATCCCCAAAGGTGTGTCCTCTTTTATTTAATATGAAAGCAATGAATTGCAATCTTCTCAATTGCATGGTTTTTGGTTAGTCTACATATATTTTATTATGTCACATATAAGGTATAATACTTGAAAGTTACATGCAATAACTATGTCACATTTAGTAAAGTATGTTGAATACATAGATGATCCTTGTGAAAAAATGTTCTATAATATTGGAAATGTATGGTATCAACAATTTTTTGAAAAGTTAAGAAATAGCAGCTAGCTGCTTGGACTTGGAGAAAAGGTCTTTCTAAAAAATAAAAGTTCTAACCTATTTCATATTTGTGAGCTAATTTGGTTTGTGATTACTCTGATATCAAAGTTTGAACTTTTGAATTACTCCAAGATCGAGGATGACCATGTCAAAACCTTTAGGACTTGCTAGAATAGCACTAAGAGTGAGTCAATCCTTTAGTTATATATGAAATGACATTTACCCTCCCGACCCAAGCCACTCACATAATAATTTTAGCTATATTTAGGAAATCAGATATAGCCTACCTATGTCCTTGGATATACCATTGTAGGTTACACACTTATCATTTTAATATTTCTTTACTGACCCAATTGTTTTTCTCTTCAAATTTTAGGCAATATTTAGTCACAACTATTTCATTCTTCAATTCCTTGGTCATGTTTGGTCCCATCTTTTTTATTCTAAAAAATCTTGTTTTATTATCTAGTTTTCTAGCAAGTACATTTATAATGACATTAATCATTCTTTAGAATTGTGCATATTTTTATTTCCTGAGTAAACAAATCAAGCATTTTCACCTTCCCCAAAATAGAAAAACCAAGCTTTAGGCTTTAGAAATATTTTGTAGTGCTTCCTAGGTTGTTCTACATCCAATTCCATGGAAGGACTGATATCAATGAGCTCCTAATGCGAAATGAAATCATCCATGTGTTTTTTAAACTTATCCTTGACAATAGATCCACCCTTCTTTTCCCATGGATGCCTTGTGGTGTTGAAGTCACCACCAATGATGCATATTTCTCTTGGAAGGATTTTTTTGAAATTCATTAGTGAATCCCAACATCAAACCTTACTTGGATAGGTTATTGGCAAGTATAGATTGATCATATGGCATAATTTTTTGGGTGGAATATGGAGAAGGCTCACAACTAACGAATGGTTTGATTAATCCTCCTTAATTAGATTGAATACTATTGATTATCGTAAAATACTTAATTCTCCAAATGCTCCCTTTGACCCAATAGAAAAGGTGTTGCTACCTCTCCATGTTATTCTACTTTTGTTGATGGATTCTTCGTCTCCTGGAGCAAGAGAATTTAGGGATTTTATTCTTTGATTATTTTTTTGATTTCGGACTCCCTTTTCTCACTTCCCCACCTCCGGCGATTATAGGAAACAATAATCATCATTTACTAACAAATTTTGATCCCCCATATAGATGAGCACCTGGGAATCCTTGTTTCCTCGAGCCTCCTTGATTTTTCAAAGTTAGGGCTTTGATAATAATTTGGTTTCCTCTTTCTTTGTCCCTATCTATATGTTATATCCTTACTTCACAATTATTCCTCCTTCCTACTCTCTCGTTAGTTCTAGGATGTTGAACTTCTTTTTTCATCTCATTTTCAGATCGATCATCAATCGAAGCAAAAAAAATAGGATTATCTCTGGTTGCGGTGGGGGATAAGAAATATTCCACGTCTTTTGGTTATTTCCCTTCTCCTTGATCTACTTGAACTGGAGTATATTCTAGCTCTATAATTTCTTCATTGACTTTTTTGGATGATTCTTTCTTTTCAACATGCATCTCATGCCCTATGAGCTCCTCATCTTTCCCTTATTTTCATGAGCCTTCATTATCAAGGGGAGTGAATTGGTTGTGGGACTAGGGGTGATTTTTTCTTGTATGCAACCCCTAGTTGTGCATTTAGCTTCATGAGGGCAGTGAGGGGGCGGGGGAATTCATATTTCTTAGGCACCTTGCATACGTTCCTATCCATATTTTTTCATTCCTCTTCATATTTTTTGGGCTTTCCATTGGTCTCCCTCTTCTTATTATTTTTCATGATCCACTCCTTTTGGGAAGTTATTTGAAAAATGGCCATCATCATGGTAATTCTTGCATTTGAAAGGTAGTTGGTCATAGTCCACTAGTTGGATAAAGGCCCAGTTTTCAAGCGTAAATTGTACTTCTTACAAACCCTTCTCTAGATCAATTTCCACGTAGATTCGACCACATGCGTACATGTATCCCTTTAGTTCAAATTTGTCTATATATTTTCTGAGCATGTTCCCAATGTTTCTAAAGGGTTATTTTCTCCCACAATGGAGGGGAATGTGAGGAAAATTCACCTAGGTTGGAACCACTGTCGGGACATCATTTTCTAGATTAAAATAAGGATTCCATCTATCCAAATACAGCCATTGGGTTCCCATGAGGAATGGGCCAATTTTAAATATTAAATCTTGGTATTCTTTCCTTCAAAACGAGAATGAGAAGAATATTCTCCCACAGAAAGAGGTCAAGATCTGGCATTTGATAAGTGGTTTCCAATTTTTCTCCACCCATTGGTTCAATGTTCTTGGGGAAGGATAGATCCCCATGAAATGGCCAATCAAGGCCTTTTCAACCAAGCATAATGGCATACTTTGGGATTGATTTGAGCATAGTTGGATCTTTGGAATATTTCCATCTTCTTCTCAAAACATGAGGGGTTTGGACGTTGGAATTTTGGGGCTACATTGACCAAATCTTGGAAGGCTATATTAGGTGGTAGGAGAGGAGAAGAGTGGGGGGGAGGGAGATGGAGACTTAACTCGATGATGCCAAGGTTTGTTGAACTAAGTATCGACTACACTTAAACTCTATAGGACTGGTTTGCTTCCGGATCTATTTAAAAAACAATGAATTAATGAGAATATATATATATATATATATATATATATATATATATATATATATATATATATATATATATATATATATATATATATATATATATATATATATATATATATATATTAGATGAATTATTTTATTGATTTTATTTTCAATTTTTTTCTTAAAGTTTGTATAATTTTCTTAAACGAGCTTAGATCCATCTTGACTTTGTATGTACCAAGTGTTTAGAGGGATAAAATCTCTTGAGATTCAAATATCCTTTAGAGTGAAAAGAGATTTGATCCCTCTTGGGCACTTGTAGATCCAGAGTTAAGATGGATCTAGGCTAGTATAATATATATGTAGTTGACATTGAAATATTTTATTTATACTTCACGTTCTCCACATTAAAAATTTAAAACATGCCCCTCAAAAATTTTTTCCTATGTGCATACATTTAATTATTTTTATTTTAGTATTTTCTAAAATATCAAATCCATATTAAGCATTGAAGGAATTACAAATATCTCTCATACATTGAATTAGAAAAGTAGTTATAACTGGAATAAGAATTCTCTCAATATTTCTCTCTTTAAATAAGTTTCATGTTAAAATATTGTACTCAACCAACTTATTGAAATAAATTACACCTCCCTAGTTATGGAAAGTGAAAATATAACAATTTTTTAAATTTAAATGATTTAAATTATGTTATTTAATATTTCAAATATTTCAAATATGGTTGACACTAACATATTTTTTGTTATTAAGGTATTTTTGTTTTAATATCGCAGGTACTTAGAATAAATTACACATCATGTAATATCATTAACACTATTTCTTGTCATCTCCATATTAAGTAGTGAAGAAATTACAGTTTCCAGTAGTAAAATGTAAATTATTATTTTTACTCCTCCATCTTAAATAGTGAAGAAAATACATTTTTTCCTCATACTAAAATGTAAATTATTTTTTTTACTTTTATAAATATAAAGTTAGGTGACAACATCTCTCCCATACTGTGTTGTAGAGGGTCTCTCTGCCCAATAAACTATCATTATATTTTGCTAAATTATTTTGAAATATTATTTTTATTTTTTATATTTTATTTTTCATTTGTTATTGTTGTTGAAGTTGTTAATATAATATTGCTTTTTCTTTTTATTATATTGTTTTCATTATATTTTTATTTTGCATTTTATATGAATTTTCTACATGATTTTACTTACTGGTTATTATGTTCTTCTACATTTTGTAATTCATATTACTTCCTAATATTATTTATTTGATGTTCTTTTCATCTCTTTTAACTTATATTGGTATTTAATCATTATGATCAACTTTTTACTTGAAAGGTAAGTGTTTATGGATGAACATTACAGGTGGTATCAGAGTAGTGTTCAAACGTTGGGACCTAAATAAAAAAGGGTCACCTAAATAATAATTGGTGTGTGTAAAAATGTGCACATAATCAAAAAGAAGAGTTGAGAGAGTGCGATGAGGAGGGGGTTTGTACATCAAACACCCAGGACTACAGGAGAAATTCACCCCTAGCCTAACTAAGAAATGAATCCAAAAATGTGGGTACAGTTGAGTGTAGACCAGCATCACCAAACCAGTAGATTTCTTGAGGAACAACAACGAAAAACCAGCAGGCTTCTAGATATTGTGTAGCAGTTACAAGAGGAAATGGTGCGATTAAGAAGTGATAATAAGAGGTTGATGTAGGAACAGGAGAAGATCCTTAAAAGAATCTCAGATAAACAGAATCAAGGGATAGTTCAACCAAGCTCAGAACGAAACACCCAAGAAGAAGGTGAACAATGACAAACAACAAATGATAAGTTGGAATGTAGCCAAACCCAACAAAGTAATAAAAATAAGTATTATAACTAAGCAGAGTCAGGAAATGTCTCCGACTTTTCAGAGATAAAAAAAGCAAAAGGTAGAATTCCAAGGTGAATTCTGAAATATTAAACTTCCCACATTCGATGGAGAAGTTGAAGAAGTAGCAAAAGCATGGATAATAAACATGAAAACATATTTTCAAGTCTACAAATATAGCAACAAACTAAAGGCTCATTTAGCCATCTATCAAATGCGGGAAAAAGCCACCTTATGGTAGGAAGAAGTTAAAAATGTGCGAGGAATAGAAGACCAGAATGTGACTTGGGACGAATTCCAACAATACTTTAAAGATAAATATCTAACAAATCATTTTTATGATGAAAAATCCCCGGAGTTTCATGACTTGATATTGGGACAACTATCTATGGATGAGTTTGTAACTAAATTTACTTCCTTGGTGCGATATGTACCATATCTGAGGGATGAAAAGGCAAAAGTATAGTTATTCTTGAGTAGCCTACCTACTCATATGAAGGAGAAAATCGAATTTTTAAACCCAAAGACCATGGATGAAGTGATTCGAAAAGCATGTATATGCTATTAGAAATCCAAGGTAAAAGGAGAAGTTGGACAGGATTGGCCGCCCAAGAAAGGGAAAAGAAGTAATTCAAACTTTAAAAATAGCGGATCTGGTAATTTCAAGGGCGCAACCAGAAATACAACAAATAGACAGTAAGGAAGAAACCAAGAGAGAACTAAGTGGCCAACAAAGGAATGACCCACTGAGGCATCCAATAGACCAAATATTGGACAAACCCAAAAACCTCCATTACAGTGTTAGGGGTGCAGTGAGATGCATTTTTATAAGAATTACCCTCACCATGGAAGAAACGAAACTATAGCCAATGTGAAAGAAGCATTCACGGTGGGGTACGTGGCGTGAAACATACCCAGAATCAACGATGCACTTGAAGACCGGCAAGCAGATTACCAACCAACCTTGATAGAACTGTAAGGTAAGATGTATTTCCACCCTGTATCTATTGTGGTTGATCCTAGTGCTATTTTAAGCTATGTAAATCCCAGGATAGTGGAAAAATGTGACTTACAGAGCCACAA
The DNA here is from genome assembly GCA_034641835.2 of Pinus albicaulis. Classification (NCBI taxonomy): domain Eukaryota; kingdom Viridiplantae; phylum Streptophyta; class Pinopsida; order Pinales; family Pinaceae; genus Pinus; species Pinus albicaulis. Next base: position 558,017,161 of record CM076572.1, read on the forward strand.
GTTTAAAAATCCTTGGCTAGTACAGTTGGCCACTGGAGCAAAGAGAAGATTTAATGTCAAAGTTTCCAAATGTCCCCTAGAAGTTGGAAACCAACATACAAAGTTTGAATTAAATATTCTACCTTTAGGCTCCTATGATATATTACTAGGAATTGATTGGTTGGAAGTGCATTGGTCACTAGTAGACTGCAAGGATAAAATCATTTACTATAAGGATGAAGACAGAACACGTCAAGAGTTGCAAGGAATTAAAAATCCAATTCATTTGTGTCCTATTACTGCATCTAAGTTGGGAAAATTCATTAGAAAAGGGTGTCGAATCTATGCAATTCAAGTAGGATTTTCTAATTCTAAAGATAAGACTCCCATGGTGGAAAACATACATGTGGTGCAATATTTTATGGATGTATTTCCAGAAAACGTACCAGGGCTACCACCAAAGCAAGACATCGATTTTACGATCGAACTAATGCCAGGGGCAGCATTGGTATCATGAGCACCATACCAAATGTGTGTGCCTGAATTGACAGAGTTGAAAATGCAATTACACGAATTGTTGGACAAGGGATATATTCATCTTAGTGTGTCACCCTGGGGGGCACCAGTGTTTTTCGTAGAGAAGAAGGATTTTACAATGCTAATGTGTATGGATTACAAAAATCTCAATAGAATAACTGTTGAGAACAAATTCCCACTTCCTTGGATAGATGATCTTTTCGACCAATTAAAAGGGATTGTCTTCTAAAAAATAGATCTAAGGTCTTGGTATCATTAAATACGGATAAAGGATGAAGATATCTATAAAACAACTTTCCGTACTAGATATGGCCATTATGAATTTGTGGTTTTACCATTTGGACTAACCAATGCACCAACAACATTAAGGAGTTTGATGCATGTCATATTTCATCCATATTTGGATAAATTTGTTCTGATTTTTATAGAGGATATACTAATCTATTCAAGGAATATGGAGGAACATAAGGAAAATTCGTGTATAGTGCTAAAAATGTTGAGAGACCATCAGTAGTATGCCAAATTCAACAAGTGTGATTTCTACGAAGAGAAAATCCAATATTTAGGCCATGTCATTTCGGCTTAAGGAATAGCAGTAGACCCTGAAAAGATAAAGACTATTATGGAATGGAGGGTACCTAAAATGTAGCAGACGTACAATCTTTTATGGGACTGGTTGGTTACTATTGGTGTTTTATAGAAGGATTTTCAAAATTTTATTTCTCATAACCTCCTCGTAGTGAAAAGGGTGAGTGTTTTATTGGACTAGTGAATGTCAAACTAGCTTTGGAAAGTTAAAACAATTGTTGACTACAACTCCTGTTTTGAAGGTGGCAGATCAAAATTTAGAGTTTGAAGTTTTCATCGATGCTATCAAGGAAGGAGTAGGAGCGATGTTGTCATAAGACGAAAAGGTTGTGGCATATGAATATAGGAAGTTGAAAGATCATGAACATCGATATTCCGTGTATGATCTAGAGTGGACCGCAGTGGTGCATGCACTCAAAATATGGAGGCACTATTTATTGGGAAATTCTGCTGAAAACATATCATAGTAGCTTGACCAGTTATTTTAAACAATATGACTTGAATGCTCACCAGGATAGGTGGAATGCGTTCCTGAGAGAATTTGACTTTGAAATGCAGCATGTTAAAGGAAAATAAAATTGGGTCATCGATGCGTTAAGTAGGAAACTGCATTATGTGTATGAATTATACTTCAATAATGTGGAATTCAAGTTCCAGGAATAGGTGAAAGAGGTCGCAGCAAAATATCTTGAATATCAGTTTCTATGGCAGCAAACTCAAGATATAGAAAATCAAGGAAAACAATCGGACTATACCATCAATAATGAAAAGCTATTGATCTTCCTAGGAAAGATATATATTCCAAATCAATTGAGTTTAAAAGAGCTGATTCTAGATGAGTATCACAAAATTTCATATTCTGGACACCCTGGCTATCAGAAAATGTTAACATCCATCAGGAAAATTATTTTTGGCCTTGTTATGCGCAAAGACATCGCTGAATATTTGACTAAATGTTTGGAATGTCAGTAGGTTAAATTTGAGAATCAGCACCCAGCTGGTTTATTGCAACCCATACCAGTACGAGAGTGGAAGTGGGAAGTTATATCATTGGATTTTATTACTGGCTTACCAAGATCAAAGAGACACAATGACTCTATAATGGTAGTAGTTGATTGGTTGGGCAAAGCAGCTCATTTTATTCTTGTACAGTCGAATTTTAAAACTGTGCAGATTGTTGACATCTTCATGAGGGAGATATTTAGATTACATGGCATTCCAAAAATAGTCAACTTAGACAAATATGTGAATTTAGCTTAGCATTTTGGAAGGCACTGTTTACCGGACTAGGCACACAAATCTAGTTTAGCACGGCATATCATCCTCAGATAGATGGGAAAATGGAATGGGTGAACTAGATATTGGAGGACATGCTACGAATGTATGTAATGCAGCAACCCAAAAAATGGGAAGATTATCTTCATTTAGTAGAATTTTCTTACAACAACGGATACTAGGAATCCCTTAAGATGAGTTTTTTTGAAGCTCTATATGGTAGACATTGTCGAACTCCCATTAATTAGAGAAATCCAGAAACAAAACTAATGCTTGGACCAGAAATGTTGGCTAAGATGGAGCGATAAGTCAAGAAGATCCGACAAAATTTAAAAGCTTCCCACGATAGACATAAAGTGTATGCGGATCGAAAGAGGACATATCGGGAATTCAAAGTGGGTGATCACATTTACGTGAGAATTAGACCCAAGAAGAGTATGTTAAGGTGGAATACCTGTGCCAAGTTGGCTCCCCGATTCTATGGACCCTTTCAAATTTTGGAAAGGGTGGGGCCAGTAGCCTATCGACTAGCTTTACCAGGACACATATGAGTGCATGATGTGTTCCATGTGTCTGTTCTAAAAAGATACGTACATGATTTGAAGCATGTAATACACTGGTAAAATATTCAGGTATATAATCAGGAATATGATTAACAAGAATGTTAGTCAAGTTATGAACTAAAGTTATTCTTTTTGAATAACGATTTAATTATGGTATGTTTCCATAATCTAATGGTAAAGTTTTCCAAGATTCCAAAGTAGTTGATTAAGCAGTTACTGGCAGTCACCTTTCCTCTGGGGATAAAAGGAAAATCCTAGAGGAGGAAAGGGGTTCTGTGTAAGAGAAAAGGAATAGCTAGAGAGATGAAAGGGGAGAGTGTCCAGAGCTGGTAGAAACCAATGGAACTCTGCTACCTGTTATTGGAGAAGAGAGTGGACAGGGGTCCTAAGATATACCTCCTTGAAATAATGCTACGCAATCCTACTCTGATGAGGAGCACAGGGAGAGTTGAGGACGTCATTGCCTATCTCATGGTTGGGTGAATTCCATCAACCTTACTTATTTGAGATAAGTAAACTAGACTAGAATGAAATGGATATTAATTTTCTTGACTATTTTTAATCATGTAAATAGTTTTCTTAGTATGTGAATACATGTTTATAGGGGTAATTATAGACTTTGTGAATGAGATTTTAACAATTTTACTTCTTGGAATTGTTGCTATAAAAATGAGATTTCTTGGAAGATAAGTGACTGAAGGTTCTTTAAATAATATTTGATAGAATACAGTAACCATTAACTGGATGGAAATTCAATCCAGCTGGGGAAATGAACCCCCAAACAGGACAAACTATCATGTACATGGAAAAAAAAATACACGAACTAAGGGTAAACCCTCTCGAGGTGGTCCGATCACCCATTAAATGTATTTTATTACGAAGAATAAATATCAAAGTTTCCAGGAAAATGAATTGCACAGAAAATGAAGCATTGAAGAACTAAATTCCAGAATTAAAATAAAAATATATACAAGTTATATTTATTCATTGAAATAGGAAATATATATAGAGTGCATTTATTCATTGAAATAGGAAGAACAGAGAATTGTAAATTCTGAAAGTAAACTCTAGTTACAACACTCCTCGTAGTGAGGAGTAAACCCAGATAATAAAGACATATATGAAAACTTATAAATACATGAACTATAGCATAGTCGTTGAAACGAGGTATGAAAACTGAAAAGTAGAGCAAGAGTATTAAAGGAACCCTCAAGGAAAAAATAGTAACTAGAAATGGGTCTTCACAAATAATCCTTAAAAACATTAATGACTAGTAGACGGAGTGTCCATAAATCCAAGCATATCATAAGAGTCCATAAATCCCTTAATCCCCATACTGTCTGCGGTGACATTGTCGGTAAATATCAAGAAACTACACTGCTGTGGAGGAAAACAGTGAATACATGGATAACCCAATATATATGTATGTGTGTGTGTGTGTGTGACATTGATACCCTTACAGGAATACAAGAAACATTGAAATTACTGATAAACACAAGCAGTGCGCAATTCTTTAATCCAAACTATTAACTTAAACAACATTCCTTAAATACATCAAAACCCTCAAAGGGGTGTGGGATTCAAAACTTGAAAACTCTTAGCCTTAAAACCATTGTTGTTAAAACCCTTAAGATTAAATTCTAAAATGAAGAAGTAAGGCTACCCAGAATGGCACAATGCACCTGTAAGGAAAGCGAGAGCCATCAGACGGAAAGGCCGTTGTAGTAACTGGAATGGTGTGGGTACAGGGAGTCGAGAATTACCTGCATGCCATGTAAATTAAACATTAGCGCAAAGTTAATAAATGTAGTAAATAAAGAGAAAATAAAAAATTTATTGCTGGAAGTAAGTAAACTTACCTTGGAAGCAAATAGGTGGCGAGTTACTCACACCTGTTACTAGCAGCAAAAATTATTAAGACATGATGTAAAGAAGGAATAAACATGCCAACTGAGATACAAATAAAAACTGAATCATCAGAGAATGAAAAATGGATTGTACACACCTATCTCCGTTGTCAAAAGTAGGACTCCATTGACGAAGCCTATGGAAAGAGTCTCTTGGGAAAGATAGCAGTTCGGAGGACGTGAAGCTAGTGTGAGAGCACAACTCTCATGGCTACATGAACGACGAACAGGAGTAAGAGATTGATTGCAAAAAGGAGCCGAGGGAAAACCCGTAACCCTAAAATTTTCCATAGCAGGAATGACGTAAAGCTAATATAAAACTCAAACAGAGAGTAATGTGAAACAGAGAAGGGTCGTCGTCATACCATTAACCAGAACGCAGGAAGGAAAACAAGCAAGCTTGTCAGAGTTACAGAGAGAAGATGGCCACAACTGTGTAAAGTGAGAGAAGTGGTTAGGGTTTGGGGGGTAGGGCAATACACTAACCACCCCAGGACCTATATTAACTGTTGATATTGATAGCACATCGATGGTGGGAAGACATCACACATGTCTCGACATTAAACACAGTGTTAAGCCAAAGGCTACGGTGGATTCAGATGAAGGATTAAAATAAATAATCAATATTTAATAATTGTGCCAGCAATTTAGATATTCGACCATATCATTAAACCGTGTACATTAAACATCAATTAAATCCCCTCTCCAGAAAGAGGAGATCCCTCTAGCCGTAGGGTGGGTCTAGCAGCAAGAGGACATGCTAATGCGTCGATTCTAGTTAATGAATGAAACTGAGTCGGGATAGATATCCCACCTTTATTCCAACGTAGTTGTCGTAGCTATGGCAGTAGTCTCCTGATCTTCATCCCGACACGTCACAGTCCTTCAACGATGGTACTCGGGTGCCTACACAAGGATCAGAGAACGATAGTAGCAAACGAAAAAATACTTGCATTCATAACTATCTAATTGGTCAAGGAGAATTAAACGTATTGCACAAGATTAATCATATCAAACGCAAGACGGGAACCAAAAAATCAATCATGTATTAATTAAGAAGAGAGAAATAGTTTACAACCAAAAGAGCCTTGACATTGTAGCCTCCTTCAGCAGGTCCAGTCAAAACGTGTCTCAAGCATTCGTCACTGAATTGGACTTGGCGAGGCAATAAGCCTAGACTCTCTCTCGACAATGGGTCTCTCTCTGCCTATCTCACACCAGCAATATCAGACTGTTCAGTTATTCAACCATTTTAGCTAGCTACATCTATGTGAGAGAGATGTATTTATAGGAGAGGAGGAGGAGGTTGGGATCCCTCAAATGGTGGAAGGGAGACCTTATCCTTTGGGAGGTTTCTCGAAAGTAGTAAACATGAAGCCAAAGGAAGATGTTTGATTTTATTCAATCGAACAACTCATGCTGAGTCCACCCACGAAGTGGTTGGAAATGGAAACTTCGCTTATATTTTAAAAATTTTCCAAAAACAGCTCGACGCGGGCTGTCCATTGAGACAGAGTGCCAATGGGAACTGGGCCCAGTGCTAATTTCTTTATGGGCGCGAGGCCATAACTGCTTGCCAGCGCCAACCCAAAATCATGTGTTTTTTATGGTCTGTTCCAGGAATAGTCAACAAAATAAATGTTCTTCTCATGACAAGGAATGCAACGACACTTTTTTCAAGGCATGACACTATACAGAAGTCACAAAAATGATCCTCCAATGTGCAGGATGGGGATTGTAGGGATAGCGACAAAATGTTGTGTAATAGATCTCCCCTAAAGCATGAGGTCCGAGAGAGAGATAGGAGCGAAATACATTACGATAATGTGTTCAAACCCAACATCGTCGTCGGAAGACCTGCAAGTAAAAATACAATTGATATATCTAATACATGAACATGTGGTATGGGCGCAACCATCCATAATAGAGTGCATATAAAACTGAAAATACGAGGTATGGATGCAACCATCTAGCAATAAGGATCCATAAATAGACTCAGGTATGGTCGTAGCCATCCAATCGAAAGAGTCATGCAGATAGTCATGTTAAACCAAAATATCCCGCAACCTGGATTTTATTAGACATGTGAATATGTGAGCTGAAGTTAAACATGCAAGAAAGTCACCTGATTACTAGCCAATGATGTAAGTTGGTAACGGACATGAGGGAAACCACCAATAATGAAAATGGCTCTCAAGGTACAACAAGTACAATCCACGGAATGTGAATAGTGATCTGGCATTGAACACACACAGAATCACTCGATCAAAGGTCAATGATGGGGACCTATCGTCAAATGTGAAGAACTTGCCATTGAGGCATGCAAGCTCTAAGGTACTGGAAGGGAGTCTCTAGATCAACTTCCTGGATAATGAGCTGAAGTCGACATGAAGTGACCTGTTCGAAGGTGGGCCATAATGTTTCCCACATCATCGACACGAGACAGATGAATATGATGATAGTGAATCAGGACCAAAAAGAGGATCAAAGGGAGGTTGAAAACTGCAAACAAAAACTTCTCTTGAACATATCAGCGATATGACTCTGAATTTGGAAGTATTTTACATCAAGGGATCTGAGGTCATGATGAAGTGGCAAAGAGCAGATGAGAGGTCAAAACAGATTACCCAAACCCATGGAGGAAAAAATGATGAAATGAGATGTCCCCAACCTGACACCAATGTAGATGAGTGTCATGTTCAAGAGAGACATACTGCTGACACAACTGAGAACTGGTTCCATTTTCCCCCACCATTGCTGGCGAGTACCCCAATTATTTTTGGAAACAAGCTTGAAGGGGATAGCATATCCTTGTCATGTAAGTTTTTCCTTCGGACAAATCCATCCTAGTACATTTTACGAGCCCTAGGAAGGAGGAAATCGATTATGTCATGGTGACGGTTTCCGATATCATTTAAATATTAATGATTTTGACAAAGGAAGTACTCGACATATTTTCATATTTAGAGAGTTTGAAAATAAGCGGAAAAGAAAACTCCAAAAGGTCTCTTTTCGTAGGTAGTCTCACAGATCCTAAAAGGTAAAAAACTATGTCTGAGAGAACCTCTTAGTCACGATGGGCTAAGGTATTCCTTTTTCGTAAATAATCTATCCCAGCCTAAAAAAATGGTAAACGTATACTGGGTAGATATCATTTCGTAACCATTTAATGAGTTTGAAACGACAAGAGTCTCGGCAATATTTTCAATTTTCGAGAGTCAGAAAAGAGCTGAAAGATGACTCCATGAGTGACTTTTTCGTGGTTTTACCAAGTCCGAAAAAGTATAAAATACAACTCGTCACTTCATCGTCGTCACGTTGAGGACCTGTCACTGCACAAGAAACACACGTAAAACCCATTTTTTGAAATAAAATAGCATAATAATCGAAAAATATGCTTTAAAACCTAATTAGGGTTCTAAAAAATTTATAAAATGCTAAAAATGGTAAAAAATAAATTACTTTTCACTTTTACCTCTTGTGAGTAATTTGTTACCCTTTTTTACTGTGATGTTGTAGAGCTGACAACAGGAAATCCGGAAGGCCAATCAAGAATTCGTCTGTTCCAAGTAAGAACTCGTATCTTTCCCTACATTTTGATAGCATTTTCATTACCTGCAACCCATTTTTGTAGATCTATGGGGGGATTTTTTAAAAATTAGGGCATAGCGGTCGGCTGGGTATCGGGCACGGACTCATGCCAACCAGCCTTAAAATCAAACGGGGGCACGCCCATTGGTGCAACTGTTTTTAAAACAGTTGCGCCAACCGCGCCAACCATTTAGCTCGAAAATTCAAAAAATGAGCCCAATTTAACTATTTCAAAAGCATTGTATTTGGCTAATGACAACCATATGGATGTTTTTGCAAGTGTGAAAGAACAAAATGGTGATCGAATGGAAAGAACAAGAGCATAGTGAAGAAGATGAGGAAGCCATGGGCAATGTGAGATGCATGGTAACTCTTAGAGATTTCGGGCTCAAGAAATTATTTATGGCACCATGTCTTAGAGCTCAATCGGAGCTGTTGTAGTACTTGATCAGTGTTTGGAACATTGATCAGGAAAGATTCATCATTTGCGATCAGGAACTTGAGATTATGGTCACAGATATTTACTTCATAACCAGATTGTCGCGGAGGGGGGCAGTACCAATCTTGACCAGTACTCGGCCCAGAATGGAAAATATGAGTATGGTTATCGACAGAGTGTGTCGAGGAGCATGGAAAGGATCCAAAAGCGAGAAGGTGGATATCCAAACCATTCCCGATCTGGCACTCAGAGTAGTGCTACACACCATCATGTGAGTTGTAGGAGTTCAAGCTCCACATGAGGCCACAAAAACAAAATTACTTCTTGCAGTGGATTGCATGGCACCAATGCTCTACAACTGGGCAGAGGCAGTAACAATCAACTTAAAACACCAGTTGACAAAATGCAAGAGTGGTAAGTTGAAGCAGTTTAGCTATGGGTCCATATTGGTACCTTTCATCTTGGAACGGTTACCAATTTTCCAACATCAGGAGGTAATAGTTCCAACACCACCAGCCCAAGAGCCACATATGGTCCATTGGGCGGCTTTGATGCCAAGTTCAGGGGGCAGTCAATAGATGTCCTGGAGACCAGAGTTCTTTGAGTGGCTCCACCGATAGCTGATTTTCATGGAGGACTAGCCCTACTCTGGCACAGACTTCACCGGTGATGCGGATCTCCCACTCCCAGAAGGAGAGGATTGGGATGAAGCATTGGGTAAGACTCGTTTTTTATTTTGATGAGTATTATGAATTTTTTTTATGCATGTTCTAACATTAATCCATGTAATTGTAGATGTTGGCCCAAAAAGAACTGCAGGCATGTCTCTGATATCATGGAGGATTCCTCGTGACTTTGATGTGGCCCCTCATGGTGAGGGAGGCAAGGAGGAATTCATACACAACTTGGAGGGAATCTCCCGTGGGATCTCGGACTATGCACAATTCGATGATTTCCTCGCGCGTACCAGAGACACACTGCAAAGGTGTCAAACCGTGTTCCCCACTTATTGAGGCGGCTTGTACATGCAGTGACGTGCTATCATGAGCGTCACACTGACTAGACACCTAGACTTTCATTTCCGCATATTTTTTGAGAGACATGATGTCTCAGGATGTAACCGAAACATACATATTTTTTGAACTTATGATGCACATGGATGAAAAAAATCGATATATATATATATATATATATATACATCTATTTTCCTGTATGGATCTTGTCATGTGATGATGATGTTTTTCAAATTATGCAAATTTCTATCTAATACAATATTAGCTAATGTATCAATTAACGCATTCATTCATCTAGGAATATGTTGATATGTAATGTAATCAAAATGTCTTTCTAGTAAATGAACACACAAATGCAACCTTAAGATGTGAGGATTTCTAACAGAATAATGACCATTAAGTTTAAGAACAAAAACCTGTGAGTCTAGATTAACAATCAATGCACAAATGTCGAGACCAATGGCCTCGGTTAATAGTTCAATAACAACACTATCTTCAGTGACATTGTTTGTGGTCCATCCTAGACAAATACCTCAAAGGTATATCAACTCACCAACAGGATCATAAATTAGCCAAGCTGTTGAAGACAGGTTCCAGGTACTGTGGGAAGCACCATCTGCGAAACCGACATAGGGGGTAATAGACATCTACACAATAAGAAACGATCCAATAAGCAGGAAAACTCTCGCAAAGCACACTAAGCCAAAACTATATAAAAATGAAAAAAACACCTATGTACAAAGAAACATGCATGAATGACTCATGCATAATACTTTTTAAGATACAACCCATTTCTGTGCTGATCCAAAGGATGACCTTCATAATCAATAATCTCATAAGCCACATTTTGCAAAAAGTGTTTAAAAATGTAGGGCCCATGCCACATGGGTTGAAATTTACCTGCCCCCCAGCTTAACATGAGCTTGGTCATACAGGAGGACAAGGTCTCCTTCTATAAAGGAACGAGGGGAAACTGATTGGTCAGAATGAGCTTTGACCGACTTTCTCTGTGCTTCTATGACCAGAGCAGCAAAGCGGCGAGTTTCATCAAGCTTCTCTAAATATAGGAGATACTCTGCTTCTGGCGAAGTATTTGACAACAATTCAAAAACTAGCTTGAGAGAAGGAATTTCACATTCAATCAGAAGGGTAGCTTCCAGACCATAGACAAGCTGGAATGGAGTGAATCAGGTCACATCCTTCACTGAGGTTCAATAAGCCCAGAGAGCTGAAAACAACATGAGATGCCAGTTTGATTTGTGCATCCCAATCATACATTGAAGCATGGTGACGAGAACTTTGTTCACAGTTTCAACCTTGCCGTTGGCCTGAGGGTAGTACATCGTCGAGCTGTCGTGATGCAAACCCAACTTGGAAGTCAAATCAGCCACCATGTAATGTCAAAAATGGGAACCATGATCGGTAACAATGGCTTGAGGGATACCAAACCTAGAAATGACATGATTGAATAGAAACTGTGCGGTTGTCTTATCGTCAGCCGTAAGTGTAGGCATTGCTTCAACCCATTTTTTGAAGTAGTCCATGACTACGATAATATAGGCATGCACCCCGATCGAGTGAGGGTTACACGTCATAAAATCAATGCGCCACTTCACAAAGGAACCAATAGTAATGACGGGGTAGATCTGGAAATCATGGCACTTACGAACAACAACAATGCAATCTTTAAAGATGGTGGGCCAGAATTACCCAACATGAAGAATCTTCTGTGCAATAGCATATCCAAACATGTGACCGCCACATGTGCCACTATGACAATCATTCAAAACCTTTTCAACCTCCTCGAGATTCAAACACCGACGAAGAATGGAATCAACTCCAATGCGATAGAGTGTATCTCTGACTATGAGATAGGCTTGTGATTGATGGCAGATCCATCGACAAGCATCCTTCGTCAACTCAGATCGGAAGCTGGAAGTCTGAAGATACATGATGATATCACCGTACCAAGGATCGAGGGTGCTAATAAGAAAAAGAATGTTGTCCAGAATGTGTTCCTCGAAACCAGATGGAGTGGAATCAGAAGGGAGAGAGCAGATCAAATCGACGAAGACTAATGACTTCGTTGACTTGGCAGTAGTGAAATCCAAATCAAAGTCTTGGAGGATGACAATCCACTTCAAGTATTTTCCCCCCGGTAATTAACGAGTCAGTATGTAAGTCATAGGGTCCTAATCAGAAATCACAGTCACTGTGCGCAACAGAATATAGTGACAAAAACGTTGAACAACTTGAACAACAACCAACACCAACTTATCAACATGTGCATATCCCGCCTCATTATCGAGAAGATTACGACTTAGATAATAAATGACATGCTCTTCACCATCATCATCATCTTGTACCAAAACCATGGAAATTGTGCTAAACGCGGTGGCCAAATAGAGGGAGTAATCGCGATGATAATTTGGAGGATGCAACGGAGGAGCATTGATCAGCAACGTCTTCAGTGCATCGAAGGATTTTTGGGCGATATGATCCCAAAGGAATGGGACGCCTTGCTTCAGTAATCGTGTAAATCCTTTGGCCAATTTAGCATAGTTAGGTATAAAACGTCGCAGGAAGTTAGCTTTCCTCTGTAGACTCTGCAACTAATGTAAGGAGGAAGGAGATGGGAGGTTAACAATAGCTTCAAATTTGAGTGGATCAAGACGAATCCCGTCTTTGGAAACAATAAACCCTAAGATTCTACCAGAGTCAACGCAGAAGATGCACTTATGTGGATTGAGCCTGATGTTATAGCATTGACAGCGAAGAAAAATGTGACAGAGATGATCAGGATGGTCTTTATGCTTAGCCGAATGAGTCGGAAGGTCATCCAGATAAGGATGAACAATGCACTTGATATCGTGGAAAGCATATGAAATGTAGCCCCAACATTTTTAAGACCGAAAGGGAGCATTTTATAAGAGAAAGTACCCCAAGGATAGATAAAGCTGGTCTTATGTTGATCGGTCGGAAGAATGTTAATCTGGTTATACCCAAAAAACCCATCTATAAGGGAAAACATCTCACTCCCAGCACAGTCATCAATGATTTGATCAATAAAAAGAGTGGGATAATTATCTTTAGGGAAAGCATGGTTAATGTCATGGTAATAAACATAGACATGAATGGTACCCTGTTTCTTATCTACAGGAGAAATATTGGAAACCCATTCTGATAAGGGAATCGGATAGATAAAACCAACTTTAAGAATTTTTTCAACTTCTCCCTTCATAGCAGCGGCCTTTCTAGGGTGCATGGGACGAAGATGTTGGCGAACAAGCTTCGCACCAGGATAGGTAGGAATCTCATGCACCACTATACTTGGATCGATGTCGGGCATCTCTTTGTAAGACCATGCGAAAACATCGCAAAACTCGTGGAAGAGACTAGTATAGACCTGTATCTCATTGGGAGAACAAGTCACCCCAATATGGATGTTCTCGACAACCCCTGGTTTAACGGAGATGTCGATAGGGATTGTTTGTGTGATGTTGCTCAAGTTACCTTCCACAAAGAATTTGTGTGTCGGGATGGGCGTTTGAAGTGGAGGAGAAGGAAATTGAGAAGTGAACCTCTCGAGACAAGTAGACATGGCCCCGAGGCCAAGCATGAACGAGGAACAATGACGAATATCATCCCAAGGAGGATCCTCAAGAGACATAGTTTCCATGATGGCTTCATCGAAGGGAAACATCTCACTCAAGGATCGGGTGAATTCGAATCAAGAGATATCCCCAATAAGTGTCAAGAGATATGCCCAAAGGAGCATGATCAGGAGGCGGAGGATCCGAAGCCAAAATAAGTTCACAATAATCAATCTCGATCAGACTTAATGGCATCAAATCTCCAAATGAATCAATCTACTCGGGTGAAGGGATGATCCACGGATCAGAAGACCTGGAGATCATATTAACCTGAACAATGTTGGGTGGAGGAAGAGGAAAAATACCCATGAGGGTGGGATCTTTGAAGAGACCCAACCCTACGCTCTCGTAACGTGTATGAATTTTATCGACGTACGGAATGTTGCTCTCGAAAGATGAAGAAGTGAAAAAAGAAAACTGACCGACAACAATGATCTTTCCTTCATGCGGAAATCGCAAAACACAAAAGAGAGTGGATGGAATGCATAGCATGGTGAGTCCAACTGTGACCGAGGAGAATATTGTAATTGAGAATGGTGTCAACTACTTCAACCTCGACGTTAACTGTTTTCCCTTCTAGAGTAATCAGTAAACTAACGAGAACACCAAGAGTTTTAGATTCCCTTCCATCAAACTCTTCTAGATAATTTGTAGATGAATTAAGAGTTGGAGAACCAATGGCTTTCCAGTAAGAATATGACATGATGCACGTAGATGCACCCTCATCCACGACCGCTCGATGGATATTAAGTCCATTAATCCCAACTTGGATAATCAGTGCAAGCTGGTGAGGGAGACGTGGGACGAAATTCTCTAAGTCAAAAGTGATAAGGCTCGAATTAGCAAGATCAACCCCACCGATGGAAGATAAAAAATCCTTCCGTTGAGATGGACAACTCTGAATACTTCTAATGCAGAGATAGAAGATGGTGCATGAGCCAAATCCTCAACAATACTGTAATGTTGAGCAACACGGGCGTTAAGATTGTAAGAAGACTTACGGAGTACACCTTTGGAAGGTGGCCGTCCAGCGGGCTCAATACTGGGCCTTTCAATCTGAAGAGGGCCAAAAGAAAGCGGAGGAGGAGGACCATCAGCGATCTCCTTCCTTGCTACCTGACGCAGTTCGGTATAATATTTCGACCGAGTAGCAATAGAAATGGATGCAAAACCATTCATCATGAAAACCTGAGAGCAAAATGGGGAATAGGTCTGAGGTTGCTCTACCAACTGAGTCTACTGTGATGGAAATGGTTCTTTGAGAATAGCCAGAGTTCCTTGGGTGCCTTTGAGAAATCGACTCACTTCGGCCTATCAAGGAAAGTCCTTGGTGAAGTGCTCTTCATCACAAATCAAGCAAGGATACTTCGGTTTACATTGAGAACCATCATCGACATGAGATTTCTGAGAATCCTGTTTCGGGGTATCAACTTTGGCCTTACCTTTACCCTTATTTTTACCCTTGGAAGTTTTATCCACTGGATTGACTTGAACGGAATTCACTTCCACGGTTTTACCAGAATTTAGGATCGGCTGAGAAGCAATATCATTGGAAGGAGTAGATTTTTGCTTCCCAGGATTCATAGGAGGAGACTTCTAAGAAGTCTGAGACACATAACCAATGATACCGTCGACGGATGGCGTCGTTGGTGCTTTGGAAGTTCCAGGTCAAGGAGCATCAAGCAAGAGTTCGTACAACATACTGAACTGAGAGTACACAAGATCAAGGTACTGGGCACGAGCAATGGCTTGTTCCTTAGTGAGCATGCCCCCATAGAAATGTCCTTAGCAATCAGAGCAACAAAGGAGGTAGTAAACCAATCAATTAAAAGCTTATCAGGAATTTCAAACTTTATTAGATAACGACGACGCCTCCATTCATGAATATGATCAGAGATATGGGTAGCTCGATCTTTCTTCAAGGATGTGAGGAGGTGCGTCCCAGTTTCATACCGAACCGGTAACTAAAAGTGCGTGAGAAACTCCATGGCTAAAGAGTCAAAATCTTGGAAGACACCACGAGATAGTTCGATGTATCACTTGGCAGTGGCACCAGTAAGAGTCCGTTGGAAAAGACGGAGTCAGATAGAATCGTCAACCCAAGAGTTAGAGGAACACCAAAGGTGGTATGTCATAAAATGCACTTGGGGGTCTTCTCCAGACTTGCCCTCAAACTTGGGACAATCACCAGGAATTTTGGTTGGAACTAGAGGCCAATATGGATTATGAAGGATTTGATCGTTCGTCAACTTCAACACATCAGGCAGTTCCAACATAGCCAGAAAAGGTAATTGAGTATTGAAAGGCATTATAGGTCGTTGATAGAGACCATAATTCGGATTCCACCCAGGTTGAGAGATGTTCTATCACCATATGTTTTGTCCCATAGGATTCTATCCATAGGGGTTATAAGCCTAAAAGTTCTACCCATATGTGGGTTGATGACCAGGATATTGATTCTGAGCATACCATTGAGGTCATTGCTAAGAAACATATGGATTTTTTTGCAGAATGAAAGCAATGCCTTGAGGTGCATTATACAACACCTGAGTGTGACTTGGCGAAAGATACGCAGGGCCTTGAGGAGCGTTGTATACCATCTGAGATTGACCTTGAGGGACATAAGAAAGGCCTTGGGGCACACTATATATGACTTGAGATTGACCTGGAGGAAGATAAGTGGCGCCTTGCGGCTGAACGGGCTATCCCAACGGTGCAGATTGACCCAGATACTGAGGTTGGGTAGGTTGTCCCTGCGGAGCAAGTTGGCCTGGATATTGAGAGCCACCAGGTTTCCCTTGTTGAAAAGGTTGGCCTGATGGTTGGGATGGGCCAGGTTGCCTCTGGAGACCAGGTTGACCTAGCACAGGACCATAGGGTTGTCCTTATTGTACAAATTTTTGGCCTTGTTGAATGTAAGGTTGATGCTGTTGCACAAAAGGTTGCCCCTGTTGCGGATAGATTTTCCCCCCAGGGAGATAAGATGCACCCTATTGAACATGAGACTAACCAGTAGGACTGAAGCGTTGTCCTTGTTGGGCCAAAGGTTGTCCCTGGAAGGGTTGTCCTTGTGGACCATAAGGTTATCCCTGCGAACCGAAGGGTTGTCCCTATTACATCGAAGGTTGTCCCTGGAAGGGTTGTCCTTACGAACTAGAGTGTTGTCCTTGTTGGTAAGTGAACTGACTGGGATCAGTTGGAGGCAAATAAACGGGATTACTGTATGCGTCATAATGATGTGGAGGATTTCTAGAAGTTGCTAACAGTTGAGAAACCTGAGTCATAATGATGTGGAGGACCCTAAGAGGTAGAATACTGTTGTTGAATGGCCAACAAATATTCATTGAATGTATAACCGCTAGGAATGGAAGTGGAAACCATACGTGCAGTGCAAGTAGGGTGGATTTCCACAATGTGAGGTTGTGATCCACTCATGGCGGGCCTAACAGGCATCATGGGATTGATGAAAATAGAGCTACGAACAACAGAAGGCCTCGATGATGACAGAGTCATACTAAAAACTGGTGCAGATTAAGCCACACAGACAGTGGGTTGGATAGGAACAGAAGTTACAATCGTCGATGTTAGAGGAGTTGAGGGTGATGCCCCCAATACTGACACAACTAAATTCACAGAAGGAGTTGACATATCGTTCCATATCGGATTTTGATACAACGACTGAACACGAGAAATAATCTGACCCAAAATTCGATAACCACGTGGGGGAGACAGTGGTTGTAAGGAAGGTTGATCAAAGACATGAGGAAAGTTCTCCGGAGGGAGCTGATATTCTCCTGTATAAACATAAAGCTCTTCACTACTAATGGGACTCAAATAATCCATGTCAGATGAAGACATTTGATTGTGAAAAAGATGAAAAACAGTGCCAAGTAAGGTAGTAGCTAGTGGAGGTGATCCCGAAGTAAGAGGAGGGAATTCTGCCTCATTCCAAAAACCAGACCAAGCATTCTGAGGTTGCCAATTGATATCAAATGGCTCGTCGAGAGGAGACCGAGTAACGAGAGGTAAGATACTCGAGAGGAGAGACTACCAGAAATCGAGAGACCTAGTGGGTTGAGATGCTTTCGAAGCAACTTCAAGAGAAGGATCACCACTAGGAGGTAGTGAAAGGGATGACGAAACTAGTGGTTCCACCACTGTGACTGTGTTTCAAAACATAAAGGAAAAAAAATAGCCTATTCGAGGCTTCAAGACCAAACACTAAGGAACTACTATAAACAAGCCAAGAAAATATTTTTAACGGGCATGTGATCGTAGGAAGTTAATTTTATGACATTGAAACGAAACATTGTTGTTTCATGTTTTAAGAGTCAAGAAACAGGCAAAATATGACTCTAGTCACTTTAAGATTGAACGAGCGTGAAAGGACAAGTGCTTGATGATCTTTTCACTTTTAAAGAGTCATGAAAAGACCAAAATGACTACTCAGGTAATCTAAGCAAGAGGGTGTACCAAGTTTCCGTGAACTGCAATATACACCTTGGTGATCAAATGAAAGAGAAATGAACAAGGACTTGACGTACGTGCAGGTAGTCTCCCCGAATGTTGTGTTTGGTGTATCACGGTTAGAAGGTGGCAGACTCGACTTCCTATGGATAAAGGATTGCAACCTATGAGGGTCTCCCTTTATATACGCGACAGTACGAGGAGCACAAGTCTGTGCTAGTGTTGTTTAATGCCAGATGGCGAATGATAGCTACTAGGTTTAATGACGCCGGAACACGTTACTAGCCTAGACCTCTAAAATATGGGCATTAGGTTTCAATGTTTCCTTAGGTTGATTGAATTCATTTTAAGGTTGATCTTGAATTAATGTTGCAATTTCAAGGCCTTATCGAATGTGATCTCGAATTCCTAAATCCACACTACATACAAAAGAACACCATTTCCATTCAATGAATGCTAGCTAAGAGAAGGATAGGAATCTATGATAAAGCATCAATCAGTTGAAACATAAGAAGAATTCCACTAATGCATCTAATACAACCAAATCAGAAAATGAAAACTCTTTCCTAGTTCGCTAAGAGCTAGTAATTCAAAAGAATATTTTCAATTTCAATTTAAGCGAAATAATGCAATTTTTGTCTTTTTAGATGAATGAGGAACGCAATGCACTGTTACACTAAAAAGGAAAATAAACACTAGCTTTGAGCACTACGAATGTAACGATCTAAAACAAAGAGATCAATGCAATACAAAGATAAAACACACTCAAAATAAGGATGCACTCTTCCAAGAAAACAAAGGGTTTTCAAAACGATCTAATGAGAAATGTAATCTATGCTCAAAGTGACAAATGGAGAGCTAAACGAAAACAAAGGTGATCATTCAACAAACCAAAGAAACGAAGAACTGAATGAAAGACTAACACAATCCATCAGCGAATTGAAATGACAAAGATCAAAGTGACTCAAACTTAACTCAAAAGGCTCAGTGAGGAGAGGGTCGAACAAATAGTACAAGGCACCTAGAAACCCTGGGGCTACAAACTCCACTGATAAGATGATGGACAAACAGCTGAGAAGACTGAGACTACAAAGTCAAAACAATCCCAGTAGACCAATGGCAAGGTAAAAAACCAATCCAGAGCCAAGAAACACTGACAAAAACTCAGAAAATAGGTCAAATCAAACCCTAAAGGATTTAGCACGACTGTTTAGCTATAATTCACGCTAAACAGGGGTTGGCGCACCTGTGACAAAATCAACATGCACCAATCGGCGCGACTATTCAAAGAAAATCAGCGCTAAGCTAGAAAACCATGGGAAAAAATAAAACCACTGAGCATAGGTCAGACTTGACACTCTGGAACTGAACATGATAGTTGAAAATATTCAGATAAGTCAAGCAAAGCAAAAAAACGATGAAACGACCAAAGTCGACTCGACAAGCCAAACACTCAACGAACAACGAGACGAAAAACACACATTGATCCCTAGTGGATTCGCCAACTTGTTGTGTAGGTAAATCCCCTCTACTGATAGAGGCGATCCTTGTAGCCCTAGGGTGGGTCTAGCAGCAAGAGGACATGCTAATGCGTTGATTCCTAGTTAATGAATGAAACTAAGTCAGGATAGATGTCCTACCTTTATTCCAACGCAGTTTTCGTAGCTGTGGCATTAGTCTCCTGATCTTCGTCCCAACACGTCACGGTCCTTCAACGATGGTACTCAGATGCCTACACAAGGATCAAAGAATGATAGCAACATACGAAACAATACTTGCATTCATAACTATCTAATTGGTCAAGGAGAATTAAACGTATTGCACAAGATTAATCATATCAAACGCAAGACGGGAACCAAAAAATCGGTCATGTATTAATTAAGAAGAGAGAAATAGTTTACAACCAAAAGAGCCTTGACATTGCAGCCTCCTTCAGTGGGTCCAGTCAAAATGCGTCTCAAGCATTCGTCACTGAACTGGACTTGGCGAGGCAATAAGCCTAGACTCTCTCTCGACAATGTGTCTCTCTTTGCTCTATCTCACACCACCAATATCATACTGTTCAACTATTCAACCATTTCAGCTAGCTTTATCTATGTGAGAGAGATGTATTTATAGGAGAGGAGGAGGAGGTTGAGATCCCTCAAATGGTGGAAGGGAGGCCTTATCCTTTGGGAGGTTGCTCAAAAGTAGGAAACAAGAAGCCAAAGGAAGATTTTCGACATTATTCAGTCAAACAACTCATGCTGACTCCGCTCACGAAGTGGTTGGCAATGGAAACTTCGCTTCTATTTTAAAAACTTTCCAAAAATAGCTCAGTGCAGGCAATCCATTGAGACAGAGCACCAATGGGCCCTAGGTCCAGTGCTAATTTCTCTATGGGCACAAGGCCATAACTGCCTGCCAGCGCCGACCCAAAATCATGTGTTTTTTATGGTCTGTTTTAGGAATAGTCAACAGAGGAAATGTTCTTCTCATGGCAAGGGATGCAATGACACTTTTTGTAAGGCATGACACTATACAGAAGTCATAGAAATGATCCTCCAATGTGCGGGATGGGGATTGCAGGGACTATGACAAAATTTTGTGTAACACCACTGTCGAAAGTAGGACTCCATTGACGAAGCCTGTGGAATGAGTCTCTCCAGCAAGATAGCAGTTCGGAGGACATGAACCTAGTGTGAGAGCACAGCTGTCATGGCTACACTAACGATGAACATGAGTAAAATATTGACTGCAAAAATGAGCCGAGGGAAAACCCTTAACCCTAACAGTTTCCATATCAGGAATGACGTAAAGCTGATATAAAACTCAGACAGAGGGTAATGTGAAACGGAGAAGGGTTGTTGTCGTACCATTAACCAGAACGCCGGAAGGAAAACAAGCAAGCTTGTTAGAGTTGTAGAGAGCAGACGACCACAACGGTGTAAAGTGAGAGAAGTGGTTAGGGTTCGGGGGGTAGGGAAATACCCTAACCACCCTAGGACCCATATAAACCGTTGATCTTGATAACACATCGATAGTGGGAAGACATCACACATGTCTCAACATTATGTCATTAAACATAGCGTTAAGCCATCTACTCTCTGATCCAAGATGAAGGATTAAAACAATTAATCAATATTTAATAATTGTGCCAACAACCGGGAGACAGGGGGACCATATCATTACGAAACCGTGTACTATAAAACTCGAATAATATAAATGTTGATGTCCAACACATTCGCTTTATTGCACTATTTTATGTTCAAAATCGTATGGCTGTATATAGTAAGCACATATTTTTAATGTAATTAAGATGTATAACATTGAGTTTACCATTCCAAATGTAGTGTGTTTTAGTGAATGATGCAATAATGGGCTTGGATCATATATATGCAGAACATATGTATTCATTATAGTATAAACTTCATCTAGTTAATTATAATCACATATTCATGTGCACCTTTGGCATTCTCTCCATAGCCTTTCCCAGAGCTATTGTTACCATTCCTGCATAAATTGGTTTGATCGTAATGATTATATACTTCCCCTTTTGTGGTGCATGTGTGAAATCACATTTACGTAGAGATTTGGTAACTTGGATAATCCCTCCTACTAATTTGAGACAAATTGATTTGATGGCGATGATTATATACTTCCTCTTTTGTGGTACCTGCATCAAATCACTTTCACGTGCACCTTTGGTAACTTCCATAATCCCTAGTTTGAGACAAGTTTGTTTCAAGTGCACCTTTGAGAACTTCCATAATCTCTAGTTTGAGATAAATTGGTTTGATTATATTGGTTATGTACTTCCTGTTTTGTGTTATTTGCATGAAATCACTTTCACTTGCACCTTTGGTAATTCTCATATTCCCTCTTACATATTTGAGACAAATGGGTTTGATCATAATGGTTATATAATTACTTCCTCTTTTGTGGTACATGCATGAAATCACATTCACTTGCACTTTTGGTAACTTCCATGGTGTTTTGGTGTTATAGTGGCAACCACTAGGTTTGAACTTGGGTTTGGCCTGATTAGCCCACCCTCGTGGAATCTAAGTCATAAATTGCTAGTAAGTTGATGGTACATAATACATGCCATAAAAGAGAATCTACATAAAATATCACTATATAATCCCTATAAATAAAATGGTTGGTTGATAGGTATCAAAGCACTTGCCTCATGATGCATCTCACAAGGTCAAAATAAAAAAAATCATAAAATTATCTAAATTATAACTTTATTTTAAATTTATATTATTATTAATTATTAAAACAATTAATATATGAGTTAAATATACATACATTAAAAAAACATGTAACAAGATTTTAAACCATGGAGATATACTCCCACTTTATTATAGAGATTCCTAAATTTTGAATAGACTTTGTTACATTACTATGGACTAATACCATGACATATCAATACCACAGGCCCAAAAAACCATAACTCATTTCTTAATAAAAATATTTTAAATATAATTTAATTTAATCTAATTTTACAACATTTTTAAGTTAAATTGAAACTTAAAAAAAACATAAAATAAATCTCAACCCTATATTTATGATTATTACTAAAAATATTTCAAAAAATTAAATTCCTAGTTTCTAACTATTAATTAAATTAAAATTGTGGAAACACTATTCCAAAATAAACACATTAACATAATTAAATCAATTTGTATTAAATTAAAAAAATAATAATAAAAAAATAAAAAAATAACTTTTCACTTTGAAAAACTCAACCTATAAAAAGATTAAACTTTTATCCTATATTATTTTTTTCTCTTATTATAAAATGGAAAATATAAATACTTTATAAGTATATTTTTGAATAAAATTATATTATATAACTTTTATAAATTATGGTAAATTTTCTGGCTATTATTATAATATCAAAAATATATTTAGTAATCTACAAGTTAATATTAATAATTTATGATTTTTATCGTAAAAATTTAAATCGTCTGATTCTACTTGTAAGGATAATTAAAATCCAGTCATTAATTAGTTATCCTTAAGTAAGTCAAGACAATTTGAAGAAGCAAACTCACTCAACCCCCCCTAAATGCTTATTAAAGACTTTTTCCATCCCCAAAAATATGGCCAAATACGGCACCGAGGGACGAAACAGTTGTCACCACGTAAACCAGGGTTAGGTTAAACCCTCGTAGCAAAAAAAACGTTAATTAAAGTTCCCGTCAATTTATTTTTCAGGTGGACGGAAATGACCGGGAAAAATACAGGCGACCCCGCATTTTTCTTAGTGCAGAATTCATCCCGCCATTAAAACGAAATGAAAATACACATCTATAAATATATACATGATCAACCGACTGATACGGTACTGTCTTTTATACCATGAGTTGTCTCTGTGCGGAGTTGAAAAGGAGCATCTTCGGACTCGGGACTCGATCCGCGGTCACGCGGTCCTCTACACAGCCGCATTGCCTCTAGTCGGCCGAGGTATGCCAGAGCAAACCCTCTGTTCTGTAAAATTTCAAGTGTCTATTGTATGAACGGCTGATTTTGCTGGAGTTTTGCAGGCATGGAGAGTCTACCTGAGGAAAAGGCGCAGGCATCGAAGCAGAGGAAGAAGAAAGATGTGGGAAGCCGACTGAAGCTTCGGAGCATTGCTATCCAAAAATTTCTTCTCGACGAAACCACTGGCTCCGAGAGAAGCATCCGAAAATCCTGTAGTGACACTCCTGATACGAGTAAAGCACTGAGGACATACGAGGATGCCATATATTCGTATTTATTTTTCACAAATTTGTTTTTAACCTTTTTAGGATTCAAGATTCGGGGAGATGGAAGTGCTGACGTAATTCTTAATTCTTTTTGCAGGCTAGTGAAGGAAAACAAAGTCAAGCGATTCGGCAGTGGTGGGAGAGCCAATCCTTTTGTTTATATGGTCAGTAACAGTTTATTAGCATTATTTGTTGGTTCCTAATTGCTTAATTTAAAATATTCAAATCTTCACTGTGATTTTTTTTGCTGGTGCAGGCTCTGCTTCCGCCTTCCGTTCGCGAGCTCGAACTTCTAAATGAGGCACACGCGATGGAATCAAATGATTGAATTGTGGAGTAGATGGAAATTCCATCAGAATTCTTCAATGGCGTTTAAGTTTTAATGCTTCAGAATTTCTGCGTGGAATTGCTGAACCCTTTAATTAATTTTTGTGAAGACACTGAACTAAATAGGGAAAATATCAGAAAGCCCTATGCCCTGTTTTCAAGCCTCGATAAAGAAGTTTATTTACCGTAGTTCGATGGCTTTCTGGTTTGACAAGCTATGGTTTTTTTCCTTTTTTTGGTTTAAAAGAACCTCTTTCATTTTCTGCTTTCTGGTTTCCCAATAACCTTCTGGATTTCTAAATTTCAGCGAGAGTTGTGAATCATTACAATTTTTTATACAATGGGTTTCAAAAATCATAGCGTGGTTGTTTCTTTTTCTATTATCGTGTACTGTGTATTGTTCGATGTGTGGTACTTTTAGTGCCATACTTAGAAATCATTGTTGAATGTGTGGTATTTTTAGTACCACATTTATAATTTATAATCCACTGATCAATGTGTGTAGAATTTTTAGTATCACATTTAGAGACAACTTTCTTAGGGAGTAGTATTAAAAAGTAACAGAATGGTCTGGAATCTGGTAGAGATTTTGAAAAAATCCGGCAAAGATTTTATCAAAATCTTGTTTACAGTTGTTAAATTTTAGTATTTTGGGTGTCTTAAGGGTTTTTGATAATGCTAAATCTATTTCCATTCTCAAAAATGGATTCCAAGAAGTGCAACTACCTCATTTTTTGAATTTTACTGAGCCAGATTCTGGCAAAAACCTGTCGTCCGAGCTATTCTGTTGCCTGGAAAGACAACTCCCTGCCTGGAAAAACAACTCCCTTTCTTACCGTGTACAAAGAGGGCCCAATGCTAATTTTGGCATGGTACTATGGTTTTTTTAATTAATGTATTTCCAGTCGGTAACTTGGGCATAGTATCATGTTTCTTTGCGGTTGTTTTCATACTTTGGCATAATATTATGATTTTTTTAATGCTGGTTTCGTTGGTAATTTGAAAAATTAGGAGTATGATTTGTTCTTTCATTTCTGGTTCAAATAATATATTTGAGTTCTTGCAATAATAACACTAGTGACTAAATTTTTTATAAAAAGAAGATAGTAATGTTTATTTTGTTTATAAATAGCACCAAAGAAGTAAAGGGTCTTGGAAATTATAAAGATAAAAAAAGTTTGTTTAGTTTGTTTTCATATAAAATAATATTGTATTTTATTTGATATTCATAATTAAAACATTTTAGATTTTGATTAATAAAATTATTTTGGAGAAAGTTATAAAATAATAAAGTAAATTGTATAAAAGAAATTATTAAAAATTAAATTATATATATATATATATATATATATATTTTAATAAGATTAGATTCTATTATATAATATACAAATTATAGAGGTATAATCCAGCTTTTAGATCGGGATTGTTAAGCTAGTCAATCTTGGTGGGAAAGAAAAAATTCAAAAAAACGAAAATGGAGTTGTTCCTTGGAGAGAAACCAACTCATAAAGCAGTCCACAGAGCATAGAAAGAGCTGCCATTTCTGGGGAAACCAACCTTAAATAGAAGAACCTAGTAGTTAAGTTTGCTGTGCAAAATGTAAATAGACATAGAGACTGAAGTAAAGCTAGAAAAAACTGGGAACGGAGGGACCATGGCAATAGATGTTCTGGTCCTTTACATCTTGAATTTGTTGAGGAGGTTGTTCTTCCTCTATGTAGCATCCCTATTCGGAGGGGTCATCCTCTTGCTTGGAGAGCTGAGGGTCCATCACTAGCGTGGAGGTGGAACGAGCCCCCATATCTTTGCCTTGCCCCCTTCGGCAGAGCTGTTGTTGCCTCCGCTGTCAGATGATTCCTCCATACGTTTCACGGGCAAAGCCACCATTTTCTGAGGATGCTGGGGGGAAGAATGAGATAGAGTTGATTTATGCAGCCTTTTCGTGGACCTCGAGCCAGAATGGCGTGGCTGAGCTTCGAGAATTCGAAGAGAGAAATGGGCAGAGAGGAGTTGAGGGTCATGAACCTCTGGCGCTTCCATGGCCAGTGAGAAATCTACAGAGCGCTCCGCCATGGCAGAGATGGGAGGGCGGGAGGGTGAACCTCAACCTCCGCCTCTATGAGAACACATTCGATGGCGACGAGGCATGGAATTGGCAGAATTCTGAGAACGCAGGTGAGGCGGATGAACAGAGGGAGATGGACGAGAAGAGACGCAGTATGCGACGTGGAGTGAATGAGCCAAGGGCGACTAAAGAGCTGAGAGAGGGGCAGAGGCGCAGCAAGGACCAACAGAGCCGAGAGCAAGAGTTTGCAAAGCAAACTTGATAGAGAGACAGAGGGAGAATTGTTGGGAGGAGACGTTGTCATTGCCCATAAAACGCCAGGGCGCTCTGCAAGCCGAACACACATGAATGAATGCACAGTAAGTGAAATTGAATACCAAGTAAGGCGTCAAGCTACGGACCAACAAGGTGTATTTAAGGCTCCCACGCCAGGGCCATGTGCTACCTCGTGGCGAGGAAAATTACTTGGCATTGGAGAGTCCATGTGGCGAGCCAGCTGAGCATTACAGAGCACCCACATCTGGGGAAATAATATAAATGTTCGTGTTAAAGAGAGGAAATATTTAAAAAAAAAATCAATTAAAAAAAATTTAAAAAATCTTTAAAATATATATTATAGAAAATATTTTATTAACATGCAATTTAGAGCACTAAGAATTATAATTGCTAGAGTTCCCCTTGCCAATTAAGAAGTCATTGGGTCAAATTTCCCTTACTTTTTGGGGTTAAGCATTTCCCCGATCTTTTTGAGATTACGCCCTACTAGATCAGCGTGAGGGTAGATCCCTTTGGATAGATCTACCCAAATAACATGCAATTTAATATGGTTCTACCATGCTAAATCACCGAGTAGATTGGCCCAGATAACATGCAATTTAGTATGGTTCTACCATGATGAATCACCCCATGAAGAAAAGCACAAGGATCGGTCTTTTTAAAGAAAAGTTGTCATTCTAGAATTATGGAACTCATACTATAAAATAGGTTATTTGCCCTCAATGATCAGGTGTATCTGGCGACTGGAGATGTCATAATAGAAAATAG
The DNA here is from genome assembly GCA_034641835.2 of Pinus albicaulis. Classification (NCBI taxonomy): domain Eukaryota; kingdom Viridiplantae; phylum Streptophyta; class Pinopsida; order Pinales; family Pinaceae; genus Pinus; species Pinus albicaulis. The sequence goes on from CM076572.1 coordinate 558,044,347, forward strand.
ATTCTTTCCCCATAATTCCAAATTCTCGATTCTCTTTTAAGGTTTGAGCCTCTGTTTTGAATCCTTTGATTTCTTCTAAAATAAATTTGAGTATCAGACAACACAGTCCAGAGATAGTTGGAAGGTTATTCACAATCAAAAGAAGTCCATTGTTCAGAGGTTGTTGCAGGGCGGTTATTCGCATTCAAGCAGGTCGCTTCTTTTTTTGGGATTACAAGATGGATCAAGAAAATCCGAATAGAGGTGTCGATGGCATCAGGTGTCAGCAATCTTCGGAAGGGCACACTCTCTGCGGCAACAACTATGTCTTTTTCAAGATATTTTCAACAAGAAATATATGTTCTAAATGTTACATGGATCTCATGATGGAGGCACAAGCTTCCCCAGCAATGACCGTCATTGAACAATCATTTGTCGCAGGTTCTTTGATGGAGTAGGTGCCCCCCCCCCCTTGCAGAGTAGGTGCTTTCATCCAGCAAATCCGTGCGCAAATTTCTACAGCCGGTGCCTCAGCCTCTTCAATCCAGTTGGCAGTTGCATTTTCATATTCTTCCTCTCTGTGGCCTCTTGTCGAAACCCTTAAGAGATCTATCTTTCTCATGCAGGAAACAAGTGGGCCTAACTGATTTTAAATGTTCGTGCAGAAATACTTTCTGTATGCCGAGAAGCACATCTGCTCCTTCGATTTCAAGGTCGCTGGTTGTGAAGTGATCGTCAGGGCGAACCTTGTCATTAAGGCTTTCCATATTGACAAACTCTGACGGGATTTACATGTTTTCAAATTATAAATGATAGAATGTTGAGAAAATCTTGAATTATGTTACAAAATTGTGTTTTTATTGTGAAAATTGTGTTGGACACAATCACTATTTCTTATCCGAAATAGGATTCGTAATGAAGCATACAAAGGAAAATTCTCAATAATGTCGTGATATTCCACTACTTAATCCAAAGATTTAGCTACTTTCTTACAAAGAAGGTCATGAAGTTGGTCTTTCGTGTACATACCTCTTGTCATTTTCACAATGATTGTCTGGATAATTAACGAATCCTTCAGCAACATTCGTGGGCAAGATAAAGAGCCCACAAAATCTCAGGTCAGTCATTGTCAAGGAAAAATAAAAAAAACAGTAGAAATAAAAAGAAAAACATGTTTTGTGCCATCATTTAGAGCTAGAGTACGACTGGGGAGGGAACAATGAACAGACAGTGAGGGAACAGTGAGTAGTGACCAAAACAAAACAAAAAACAAAACAAAAAACAGTGAGGGAACAATGAACAGACAGTGAGGGAACTATGAACATGCAATACACAGGGAATAGACAGGCAGTAAACAGGGAATAGGTAGGCAGTGAGGAAGAGGAACATGCAGAGGTCTCGGAGAAAACATTGGTCTTTTTCTTATTGTGTTTGCCTATATATTGTAAGGATGTGGACAAGAGGGTCCAATGAACATAATGAACTGGGTTTGGTGGAAAACAAGCACCCAAGTAACCTAGAGTTGGAGAAAGTTAACTCAGTTGGGGGTAAAACACCAAATATTTACCAGAACCAAGCACTAGGCTCTCTTTTAAGGAATATTTATGAGGAAGGTTGGAGAATTCCTTGGATTCACCCTCCTCATACTCCAGGTCTTACCCTAACATTTTTACAAGGTGGGCACCATTTGATACATTTGGTACAAGGGAAATACTAATATTTTTGAATGCAAAACAATACAGAGGGATCTTAAGGCATAGACAAGCTAAACAAAGGAAACATACACAAAGGATAAAACTCTCATGGATCCTACCAAAATCAATCAATAATAAGACAACTTTTATTATCAAAATGAACTCATTAGAGGAAGAGTAGAGAAGTCAAGGGGGGGATAAGATAAAATATAAGATAAAAGGTAAAGGGTTTTGGTCTAGGAAAAATGAGTATAGGCTAAAGCAAAGAGAAAGTGAAAACTTAGCAGCAAACAAAGGAGAAAGTATTAAGAACACATACAACCCCACATCCACTCCACTTTTGTGGTCATGGGAGCTTTATGTCAGCAAGATGATGAACTGATGTAGGGATTCTGCACAAAACAAATCCTTGCGCACAATTATAGAGTGTGTTTCCTTTATATAAAATCCTCAATCACAAACTTCAATAAAGTCTACTTAGACTCGATTCAAAATACATATGAAGAGAGAGCCAAATAATAACTAAATAATTGCATAAAATACAACAAAAAATTACAAATGCAAACCTTTCCTTGGCCGAATATTACAATTGTTGGCCTCTTGGCTCTCGATCCTTTACATAAACTCTCACACCATTTCTCTCTATCTCTCTGTGTCTCTCTCTCTGTCCTCCATCATCACACAAGCTTCATATATATACATAATTATAGATTAATTTGAATCCATGATTTCCTCCACACAAATCTCAACCAAATCCTAAAATATTTTTATCCCTTCTTTGACTCAACTAAGTTCCATTTAAGGAATTTATAATCCCTAAAATATCTACCCAAACAAATTCCACTCATATCCTCAATTTATTAAGAGAATATTTACAATAAACCTCACTCTCAGATATTTCTCTCAATTTATTAAAAATGAGCATAATAATTTATAAAATAATTAAAAAGACATCACCCCCTAATTACACAATATTTTAATGAAAATCAAGCAAGATTCTCCTGCATCAGACTCCCCATGTAGAGAAGTTTTCATTTACTCCTGTCTATGAGGTCTGTCACTTTTCTGTAATAATGTGACAACCACAAGTCTCAAATACCTTGCTCCCTCCAGGATTCCAAACTCTATTTTGCTGCAGGTCTTTTAAAGTATCAACTCCATTTTGTAAATTCACATAGAATTTCCAGAATAGTATTTTCAGAATAATATTGAATGTAACTCTCACTTTTCCATACCACATCATCTTTATTTCGAAAATTACGGACTTGTGTAGAAATGTTGATACCCATTCTTCTAGTCTCCAAACTTTGAAAGAATCTCGAAATGGCTTTACATCAACATCACTCATTCTATCAACTGGATTCCAACGACCTCTCCAACAATTTCTTTCGCTAATTCCTCAGAGTAATTTCTCTTTGATTGATGCTTCTGTCTCCAATTGTGCTGAACACTCAACTTCCTGAAATGAAGAATAATCAAGAATTTCTTCTTGATCACAACTATAGTCATTGACTACTCCTATAGTAACAAATTTCTCATCCGGGGCTGTACCTACATTCATCAACAAACTATTAGTTTCAAAAAGATAAGACCTTTCGGCCTCTTTTGATGCTTCAAGCACCAATCTCCCATCATAGACTTTCTGGATTTCAGTAGATCCTATTTCGAATTGCTGGATTCTTTCATCTTTATCCTACTGGTTCGATACTTCTGTTTCCTTTATGTCTCTAAGGACATAAATTTCTCGCTGCTCCTGATATTTCATCTCATTTCCAAATACTTTCTACTCAATTTCTCTGTTTTCAACATCATATTTATTAATGTTGTTTTCTGTACCTACAACCACTTTTTTATTTGAAAAGTTATATCATTCACTCAATTCTATAAATTTTAGAAACATTTCATCCCTGTCATGCACGGCAACTGTAATCTCTTCTGTATCAGGTTTTGCAAGTTTCATCTCCCCTTCAAGTTCCTTAAGCCGTCGTTCCAAGAACTCTATTTCCATGTGAAATCTTTCCAGCATTTCATCACAACCTTCATTCCCAATTTCATTCTTCTTCTAGAAATCCTCCTGAGTTATCCTGTTTTCTGTATCATCATATTGTAAAATTATGTCATCAATTTCATTAAACAAATTCATTTGTTTACCTCCTTGGAATATCACTTCAGCGTTTTCATTATACTTCTGCTCCACAACAGCTTCAACTGGTTGTCTTACACTAGACAGGAACTCATCTATGAATTATTTCTACTGCAACAAATCAATACCTTCCTCCTCTGAAAGGCATTCTCCATCATACTTCACTTCAAGTGTTTCATTTATCTCTGTGAAAGTTTCACGAGACTGTCCACCATCTTCTACACATCCTGCAAACATACACAAACTATGAGTTTTAAAAATACAAGGCTTCATAGCCTCATCTTCTTCTCTTGTCAACATATCTTCCAAATCTTCTGAACTATTCCAATAGTCCACGAGATCTTTCTTATTGATCTCTTCACCTAGAATTTCATCATGTTCTGGGCCACAAATGGAAACTTTTCAACTCAGTCTCTCTAAGTTCTTCACATCTCATTTGCACACTCATCATCTGCTCGAGCTTCCTCAACTTTTTTTTCAATTATATGTTTACCTATTGTTCCCTCTTTGCATGTAGCCTCTACCACTTCATTTTCTTCCTCATGGTCCAACCATGTCTCTGGTCTTTCTTGTTTCTCTTGCAACAATTCCATCAATAGCTCAAGGTGAACTGTTATCTCAGCTTTCTCCCTCTCATATTCTTCATCAGTCAACTACTTCCATGTGCCATTTGCCTTGGCATCTTCATTCTTCTTTCTTCTGTTGCGATCTTCCTCAGAACCTCTGAAATGACTATCACCAGTCATCTCTCTCCACCTTTGTGAACTTCATCTGTTCACATGTGGATTTCATTCAATCCTCTTTTCAGAAAGTGTCCATACTTGCCATCCATAATACAAGCTCTCTTCCTGCGCTTGACCTCTTGTGGTTCTCTGTCTTGGAATCATTTATGGGAAACCCTCTTGCTCCTCTTTTCTGCAAAACAACAACTGCAGTATTTCATGTGTTACAATGACCAACTCTTTGGGTGTCGGGCTCCGCCGATCATGCACCCAATTACATTCAAACCTTTGACTTGGCTTACGACTCTTTACATCAACTCTTCATCTTGGATGAAAAATACACCCTCTTGTACAATAACTCAATGGTTTAACTTGGCTCAAGCTATCCAAATTTTCATTTGACCTTAAAATCTGATTTTACTTCAAGGCTTGACGCAATAATTACAATAGTGGATATTTTGACTCTAATTCAAGTTGTACAACATACCAATGAACATCCACCCTTAATACATTTTCATGATTTAAAATCTTTACTCTCTCTCATACTCCATTCTTATGAAAATATAACAAGTCACTAATTACATCATCTCCCATTATTATTTACTCACATGACACTTAAGCCTTTAAATCGAAATGCAATCCACTTTTCCCAAGATTTATTTTATGATGAAATGAATTATCATACCTTCAAGGTTATTTAATAACCTTTTTTTTGCAATTTCAACTTTCTGGATTTCATTCTTCTGTGTCGTTTTATCACTATAAATATTTTCATTCCCTTCAAACCATAACCTCTTCAACATGCTCATCCTCTTAGCACAAACAGTTTCCTTGTACTTCCATGCAGCCCCTTCTTTGCAGTGATGGTTCTCATGCAACACCGTCTCTCTTCAGTGCACAAAACAATTCATTCATAGGAATTTTCCAAAACTTTCTTTTAACATGGTGGCATCAACATATTTCTCAGGCAGCAACACACACAAACCACACTCGAACCATATTTGCACATCAATTTCTGAGATGGATTCCAGTTCCATTCCTTAAACTTTGGACTGATTTCACTCTTTCATAAAATTTACAAAAAGATTAACTTCTTGAGTATGACAAGGGATATTAAATCATCCAATTTTTAAGAACACCTTTAATCAAATGAATATTGATTCATTCAATGAGCACTTACCTTAGAGTCTCCTTGTGTTCTCCACACGACCAACATAACCCTCAGCACTCACCACCAATATTTACGTATTTCCAATACGATTTCTCATAAACTCAACAGCTCGACCAAATTGGTTATATAAATTCCATTATGTATCAGCTACACTTGAACTTTCCATATTTAAGTGGCTTAGAACGAGCTTGGCTTGGTTATTAGATAACATAAATGTGGTGAGTTTTTTTTTTTTTTTTTTTTTTTTTTTTTAATATTGAGACAAAATTTCACACGCACGATCAATCCCAATGCCACCTCCACAGGATCTTCTCCTTCAAGAAATTATATTATACATAAACCCAAATTTTGAACTCTCCATATGTGATGGAATTCATACCTTCCTTTGTTTTAGTGCGCAACTCTGATTGTCGAACAATCATAAAACATAGAGGCCGCGATCTCTATTAGCCAAGATCTATGAGTCACAATTGCATTTGTAACTTCACTCTTCATCAACACAAATTCCATTCAGATACAAATGTCAATATAATAAAGAATGAAATTATTACCATACATGAGGCCTCAGCATAAGAGAGAAAATGTTGTATGGCATTTCTCTACCTTACGGCTAACGCAATCGGACATTTGTAGCCACTGTTAGAAATTTCATATTGCACAATGCATCTTCTACAGGAATTTCAATGTTTTTTCTATCTTTGATTTCCAATTTTCCTTTACGTTATGGTCCCTAGAATTATCCAACGTCCGCGTCCAACCATTTGCTGCTTCTGCACTCTGACTGACACTCTAGTCTACAATGGTCGACTTCCACTCTACGCTGTCTCCAATCCCATCATCCTTCCTTTACCACATTCCTCAGAGATGGAAATGTACGTCCTATGGAAAATCCAAATGATATCGTGCTCTTATCACTACATACATTGTGAATAGGGGTTTGCGCCTCCTCCAAACAGGAGCCTTATCCAAATTTAAAGGAGTCTCCAGAGTATGGATTCACAATGAAGATAACAGATAAGAGAAATGTTTTTTGTTACAACGTGAGCTTGATGTAGAGCAGATGAACTCCAGCTCCAAATGAAGTCCACACTCACTATCCACGGACGCACTATCCACAAGTGCACTCCACTACTATTGCAATTGACTCACACAGGCATGGATCTGGAGACTGCCTCACCGATTCAACCCCACGCTTCACTCATCTCTTTGACTACGCAGTCAACAGATCACAACGAATCCACCACGATCCACGCAGCTCCAGAACACACAACACACAGCACAATCGCAGCTCCTCCCTCTACATGGAGAAACATAGCACATATGTTGGGTAAACACATCATAACTCGAATGTCATCAAAGAAATCACTTTTGCAAAGTCAAAAAACAAATAACTTGAGGCTCAATCATATTACAGAGTTGGAGAGAATGGCACAACTACACAAAATTCAAAACATTATACAAAGTTTCGATATGATCAACCGATGTCATCACTCTGCACACCGTTTCCCTCTCTCTATGTATGCATAATTATAAATTACCATCATCAGATTAGTTGCTCCTATAATGTGCCACTCAATGCAATTCCTCCATAAGGAATCAACAATGATTTCAATCAAACAACGACAATCTAGTGATCTCTTCAATGCCGATGCATTTACCCCATAGGCAGCATATATCTAGAGCAACAATTTTGAAACACAAATCTCACATACAGGTTTCACACAAATCTCTGTAATTCGTCTCCATGACAGTGACTTCAATTCTTAGCGATGGTGATCGCGATTTTTTTGTGAAGGCGTATAATTTATTGCGATTTTACAATCTCCAGAAGCAATAAATTCTTTCAAATTACAATGGTTGTAGAACTTACGCACTAAAAATATCAACTCTTTGCAGAGAAATTACAGCGGCTCCGATACCAAATGATGTGGGGATTCTACAAAAAAAAGATCCGTGCGCACAATAATAGCGTGTGTGTTTCCTTTATATAAAATCCTCAATCACAAACTTCAATAAAGTATACTTAGACTCGATTCAAAATACATATGAAGAGAGAGCCAAATAATAACTAAATAATTGCATAAAATACAACCAAAAATTACAAATGCAAACCCTTCCTTGGCCGAATATTACAATTGTTGGCCTCTTGGATCTCGACCCTTTACATAAAATCTCACACCATTTTTCTCTATCTCTCTCTGTCTCTCTCTGTCCTCCATCCTCACACAAGCTTCATATTTATACATAATTATGGATTAATTTGAATCCATGATTTCCTCCATGCAAATATCAACCAAATCCTAAAATATCTTTATCCCTTCTTTGACTCAACTAAGTTCCATTTAAGGAATTTATAATCCCTAAAATATCTACCCAAACAAATTCCACTCATATCCTCAATTTATTAAGATAATATTTACAATAAACCTCACACTCAGATATTTCTCTCAATTTATTAAAAATGAGCATAATAATTTACAAAATAATTAAAAATACATCACCCACTAATTACACAATATTTTAATGAAAATCAAGCAGGATGCTCCTGCATCATGAACCTGAAAAGAAGAATTGAGCTTAGTGAATCAAGGGGTCAACATGAAGATTCAAAGATGAAAGAAATGTTAGTATTCAGTCAGAAACTTGAAAGATAAATTTTTTTTCTCAAAGAGTAGATAATAATTTGCAAACCAATATGGAAAGAGGACAACAACAGTTGATCGTTTTGAAACAGGAACTAGAACAAACCAAGGTAGTTGAAGAAAAGGAAACATTGGCAACAAAAAACATATAGAAGAGTTTCAACTAGCTTTTACAAGCATGGAGTTGAGAGAAAACAAACTAAGACAACAAATGGAGGAGGCTAAATCGTGGGCACAAGTGGTAAAAGAACCATCAACCAAGCAAACATAAATCATGGAGAAGGAAATAAAGAGGCAAGCAAGGGAAGAAAAATATCTGCAAGACAAGGATACAAATGTAATTATCAAAGGTCTGAAGGACCCTGGAGAGAAAGATATGACAATTATGTTAGTCAGGGACTTTCTCAAGGAAGAGTTGAATTGGTCAGGCTATATTCAACAGGAAAATAGGATTGGAAGGAAAAAAAAAAATGGAAGTCACAAACATGTGAGAGTTATTTTGAGAAGTAAAGAGGATAAGATGGCTATTCTAAAAAATAGGGGGATGCTTAGAGGTACTCATTTTTACCTGCATTATGATTTGACATTTGAACAACAAGAAAAGCGAAGGAATGAATGGGAGAAAGTGAAATCAACAAGGGAGGGAGGAAAACGAGCATGGCTAAAAAATGGGAAAGCTCAAATCAATGAGCATTTAGAAAATCGAAAATAGGGATTCCCTCCCGGGAGTTTCTAAGCATGGTAAGTTGGAATTGTAGAGGTTACCCATGGAGGAGAGGATCGGGTTTGGGGCCCATAGCAGAAGGGAAAGACATCATTTTTCTTAGGGAAACTCATGAGCATGAAGGTTGCAGAGGTTGGTATCTAGGTATTTTTCATGGTAATGGTGATAGAAGCTAAATCCATAGGCAGGTTTCTAGAAGGCTGATCTCCGTATGTCAAGTTGTCATCTCATGTAGAAAACATACTGCAAACTTTTTTTGCTCTCCTTCCTTTTCAGTTCGCCCATGACAAGTTGAAATCCCATTATCAAATCCTACCTAACCTCAGCCATACTAAGTCTGCCTGTTAGCTCTAAAAGGACAATCCAAGTCTGTTCAAAAAGCCTCCCTTAAGTTAGGAAGTGGCGCTTTAAGGCATCTTACCCTTGGAAAACATCTAGTAGCCAAAAAACTTCCATCTGCTACAGACCAGTCACAACATACCTCCTGCTCTACTAATCAAGTTGATCACAGCTCTAAGTCACGCCACTTACACACCCCTAAGTCTCAGCAATGCATAGACCACAGTCTCAAGCTGATTTTAGGTGTTTTACAGTGTTTTATGGATTTTACAAAGACAGGAAACATGTCATCATCTCAGAGGAAAATTCTTGACTCCACATTAAAAGAACAGCTGCTTCTCAGAGAAACGTGTGAACACATTTGGGAAGGAAATACGCGAGAACGGAGTTCTCATCAAACTCTTACTGACCCATTCGGCATGATAACACGGTAGGAGAAAGACAACGCGTCAAACGGACTTTGTGTTCATCGCAGCCAGAACACTCCAACTTCATCCATAAGCGGTTAATGCGCCTCCTTCGCCATAAAGCGAGCGATGGCGAGAGTCTGATTTGAAGGACACGCTAAGCGTAAGACGGTTTTTTATTAAAACGGGGATACAATGAATAATTTTTCCAAGAGGAGGGCCCTCCTTCATTCATTATCAGTGGGCCAGGGCAGTGATTATTTCTAGCTTTTCTCATTGTCTGATAGACAAAGTATAAACATAATAAGGGGTAGTTGAAACAGAGAAGTACTGAAAAAAAAATACCAAAAGGAAAGCAGGGGTACCACTGCAATCCAAAGGGTCAAGTTCATCTCTTAGCAAGATCCATGTCAAAAGACAGCCTGCTGCTCCAACAAAACCAGATTGAAGAAAGGTTGACAAGATGAGTCCCTGCACAGGCGAAAGGACATAATAAGTGATTATGTTTCAAAGGACACAATTTTTACCCCCTTGCTCTTAAGAAGATGTCTTACAGTTTACTTTCATGAGGTTGACAAAGAAAATCTGAGCTCATTTCCCCCAAGAAGCAATACAATTGAACACAGAAGTTCATAGCATGCAAAAGGGATTTTACTATACTTTCTATTTCCGGAGAAGGTTTTAAAACAAATATAAACCTTTCATTATAAAAAGGTCAATGGTACCATATCAGTACAATGTGAATAAAGACTGAGGATGATTAAACCTAAGATCAATGCAACTGCATTTTTGCACCTACAGTCAAAGAAGGAAACCCAAGCAGCACCTGCCATCTAATTCAGTTTACACTGTAGATAAGATATAGTCATAGAATCCATAGCAAAAATGTTAGTTTGGGTTGCTAAAGAGAGAAGTGTTCTCCTTCAAAATGTCAAAGAAAGCCACATGCAACACAAAATATCTTCTACAGGTGTTTTTTCTTCAAATAACAAAGACAGGTATGCCATTCAAGGACCAAAGGTACAAAAGGGATGTTTAAGTGACAGTTCAGCTCTTTCCTCAGCAAAACAAGGCATTATTTCAAAGACCAGCACTTTCAAAAACATCACAAGTCTGAGGTAAGGGTTTTTTGTTTTGTTGGCATTCAAAGGTTAAAGGACCGTTGCAATTATCATTGTGTAAACTCCAAAGCCCAAGCAGAAGATCCCTCTTGCTGCCACCGAGACCAGACAAGGAGGTTTTGAACGCAAAGACAAATTGGTCAAGGGTGAAAGTTCGCGCGGCGCGCCTGTAAGTTTGCGCGGCGCACTCAGACGTGCATTTTCCACAGGGCAACAAAGCCACGCGACGCGCCTGTAGGCTTGGGTCCTGTCGGCCCGACAGTCGACCCGACAGCCCATGTTGCGCGGCACTTTCTTGTTCAAACGCGCCGCACTTGTTGTTAAGCCTCCAACATGCCCCTAACTGCCTTCAAAGAGGTTTTAACTCACAAACAAGGGTTTGCATCATGTTTTAAAGGTATTTGTCTCACCCCCCTTACAATTTTCAAACTGCTAAATGGTGCTTAAGGCAAGCAAAGACCTTGATGTAAATCAAGATATGACAAGTGACTGTGTTAAAAAGGAGATCAAGTGTTTTGATTTAGAATCTGAGTTTGGAATAAGCTAGGATTCACCAGCAGTAAGCATATTTCACTCTTAGTGTTTCAAAACCTATGAATTGCCCCCCAAATAGTCAAACATTAGTGAGAAAGCAGTGTAAATCAGTTGGAGGTGTTTTTGTTAAGCTAGTGTGAGGAACAGTGAAGTAAAAAGGGCAGTTTTCTATTTTAGGAGGGTTTATTGCTGTTAAAGTCCAACATTTCTCTATGACCACATCAAAAGCAAAATAAACCCTGTCACTTATTAAAACAGAAAACCTTGGACTGTGTAGAGACTTGTTGAAATTGACTGTGCTTATATCATTATATATTCGGTAAGCTGCATGCGAGGGGGTTAATGTTTTGATCAAAGAGGAGGTTATTGGCATTGGACTGCTACAGGTTTTTGTTACCACATCATAAGAAACTTTTCAAACTCTGTCACCATATCTATAAACAGTGACTTTGACTGTGTGGGTCTCCTTTGTTTGACTATGGTGTAACATTGAAAATAATGATTGAAGGGCATACCAAGAAAAGAAAAGAAGGTCTTGAACTAAGAAACTGTGATTCTTCCTTCCTCTACAAAGACAAGGATGTCCTAGTGCCTCAAACACCAAAGCATGGTGCCCTTCCACAAGAAGCTCCTTTGACTGTCTTTATCCTTGTTAGTTGTGTTTTCATCATGGATATTGGTTGATTGATATACAAAGGTTGGGAAAGCAGCATTTTGAAGAAACAGAGTCTTACACCAAAAGAAGACATTTCACATTACACCTGGTATCATTTTTGTCTTAAACAAATAGAGGGTTGACAGGCTGAGACAGAGTTTGTGTTTGAAAATACATTTCAGGAACTTTTGAGGCATCTTGGTTTTGCAGAAGCGCCCGACACGGAAAGAGAAGAAAGGCACATCAGCACTTGAAATTTTGGCTTCAGATTCGGAGCATGTTTCCAAGGACCCTTGAGGGTCATGCATACCAATTTTGGGCCCATTTTGACAACTTTTGATTTTTTGCCATTTTTGAGTTTTTGGTCAAAAAAATCATAAATTCGCCATTTCATTTTGGGGATTCGTCAAAGGAGGAGAATGGTATCATTGGATGCCATAATTTCATGAGCACACCCTCAGTGATTTTCAGACCCTTTGGAGATCGTTGTCCCCCTCAAAGCGGTGAAAAAGACTCTCTTTTTGCACACTCTGCCCGGTCTATCAGCAGACTGTAATTTTCTGGCTTTTTACACACGGGTGTAGATTTGGAGGACTTCCAGGCATTAGATATGGAAAATTTTAGTTGTTCCAGAAAGTAGACACTCATAGCTTTCCAACGAGCTATCATGAGCCTCGTTTTGACACTAGGAAGGCTGCCAAATGTTTCCGGAAAGTCAGGCGACCTTTTGCTGATGAAAATTTGAAGTATTTTTGTAATTTTTGAACCTCAAAAATCTGCTTTTTCCAAATGTGCGTTTAGCTATTTTTGCACTTGGAAAATGATGCAAAGTCAATTATTTTTCCTTTTTTATCATTTTCTAGATATTTTATGAGATATTTTGTGCCTTGGGCTTTGCAAAGCCTCAAGGACAAGATTAGATATTTTGATTAGGCCAATAGGATGGCAAGTTGAACCATGAGGTTTTCCTCACTTGAGCCTATATATTCCAAAGGCTTTCATTATAAAACAAGGCTGAATTTGAGAAGAGAAGCAATATATGGTCATATGAGCTTTGGAAGAAAATACTTGTGTTATGCTTTTGGATTGCCTCTTGGATGTTCTTGGATGAATGATAAAGGATTGTTGATGGATTCCATGACTTGGTAGAATGGTATAGTGTTTCTTTCTTTGTTGTTGTCTTCTTGTTTTCATTCATGATACATGTTTCTTGCTTGCTACAAATCAGTAGAGAACAAATTTGAGATATGCCCATGGAGGCACCTCAAATTTCCTGATTCTTCATAGCTTTCATGTTTTCTTCCTCCTTAGTCATACTAAAGAATTCTTAACTGCTCTTTAGTAACTTGAGGATATTTTTGCTTATTTCATTAATGGTTTTATGCTAGCTAAGTATGACTTACGGTACGCCCTGCTTACCAATGGCCAACCATAGCTCCATCCATGAAATTTCTCTTTGATTAATTAGATTATCATCTTTTTGAACCAAGGAGGCCTAGTTTCGATCTAGCCCTTTGTCTAAAAATATGAAAGCTTGTTTGTCAAAGTGCCCAATAACTTAAAGACAGTGTTTAGGCATTCCAGCATAGTATTTTGAGTTGTTAGTTTGTCTTATGTGTTTTCCCCAAAGTCTGATAGCCATTTCCCAAAGTTAGAGGGTCTTATACTTCTATGCATGGCTTGAATGTTTGTTTCTATGTATTGATTAGTTTATAGTCACATTTTGCATGATTAATGGTTTGCCCTACCATGTTTATGTTGTCTATCAAACTAGTTATGCTTGAAACTCTTTGTTGTTCACCAACTTGATGTCCATTTACTCCATTTTGCCTAAAGATCCTTTCTACCTTGAATCAAATCGGCCCTACAGCAGCCTTGTATCATCATCTGATAGCTTCCTTGACCTTTTTGACCCCATAGCCCAGTTGATCTGACATCTTTTACCTATCTTACATCTTCGATCAGTTTCATCCCTCACAACCTAAAAAACCAAAAACCAAAACTTACTTCATAACTAGCCTAATATCAGAACACCATAAGCGAACACACCGATATCTTTTACATATAATAGAGAGAGCCCTCTCTGAGTCCAGGAAGGCTAGGTCCTTGGGCTCCAAAGCTTGGTTTGATGTTACACTGTCATTTGGCTTGCCAATCAGCCAAATCACGGGACCCTAACATAATGGCGATCACAGTGGGACTCTGAGTGATAAACAAACTTAGATTCCCTATACATTCCGGCAGCCTTAAGAATACTATCTAATTGACTTATCCCATTTCTCACTAACATAATGGCGATCACGGTGGGACTCTGAGTATTAAACAAACTTAGATTCCCTAGACCTTAAGATACCTTTGAGAATACTATTTGATTGAATTATCCCACCACTCACTAACATAAATGGAGATCACGGTGGGACCTTCTGAGTTAGTGACAATCTAAGTACTCCTTAGTAACTCTTGAAGTCTCATTCAAACTTAGAAAACTTAAGTGTTGTCCGAAGAGTAGAAAATAGCTCCTTCACCATCCTAGCAAAATGATGAGTCAGTTATAGGAAACTCTTCCAAACCTTAGAAATACATAAAACTTAGAAAACCCCAAAAAACTCCCTTAGATTGGTTTTTGACAGTATTGGTGGTGGACCATACACATATACCTCAAAACAACTAAAAATCCACTTGGCGACTCCACTAGCCTCCAGTAGGCCTTACTATTTTACCGAACTCTAGGTTACTATCCGATCGACCTATCCCATCGCTCACTAACATAGCGGGAGATGGTGGGACACTGAGTACATGACAATATAGCAAACTCTTATAGACTCTTGGGTCCTTCAAACACTAAACTCAAACCAGCAGTCCATAGATCATTTAGAGTAAACTCTTTTTGTTCTCGCCACCTTAGCAAAGTGATGAAACAGGTTTAGAATACTTTTAAATAAACCATAGACTGCACATAAAACTCAGAAAAAACCCCAAAACAATTCCAAGTTTGGATTTTTCCTTAGTTACTGGTGGTGGACCATAGCTACATCTTTTCAAAACAATCAAGTTCCACCTGGCGACTCCACTAGCCTCCAGTAGGCCTTTTTCCCCACTAGTCCTTATAAAGACTCCTAGGAATGCAGTAAGTAAACCCAAACATCCTGATGGAGGAAGACATGGTTCAACACTTGAGGACACAAAGGAGATATGCTCCGATGAGTAGAGAACATATCCCTGGTTTCCCACACAAAATGCCCACAAATGTAAATTGGTTCGAAGACCTACCTGTCTTTCGAGATGAAAATATTGACAACCCATTTTTACACCTCATCAAATTTCATAAGCATGTATGGAACTTAAAGGTTGAATGGCATGAGGACTGCCTCATGAAAATGTTCATGGGTACATTAGAATAAGAGGCAAGAGAATGGTATGAAAATCTAGAACCTCGCACCTTGTTTTCTTTAAAGGATTTCCACAAAGTATTTTGTAAACGCTATATAGGGCATTGTCCATCTCTATCATTGGCTGAAAATTGTTGTGATCACTCTGAAAACCTTATACAACACCTTGTAAGCATTGAAGAAGACTACGAAAATTGGCATCCTGAAGAGTTTTTAGAGGAGGTCCATAATTTTCTTACCCAAGCTAACAATCAAGATGACCAAGAAGAGTTGATCCTAGATGAAATCCATCAAGAAATAAGAGAGGATCCACAAGAACTCTTTGAAAAGGTTGAAACAGATAACAATCCATCTGGCCTTTCATATAAAATACAAGAGGACATTCAGCCACAAGATCAACTTCCACAAAAGATGGAAAGAAATTGTTGCCCCATCCAAAGAAAACAGAAAATACCTTCTCCCTTAACTGAACAGGAAATAGATCAAATAATAAACATGCAGACAACCTCTGAAACTTCATGTAACCAAAACTTCGCTGATTTTTCTCCTTTAAACCCTGCATATCATAAATCAGAAAAAATATTTGTAAATCAAGTTGAAGAAAAGCAATCTGATTGTCCAATATACATGGCTGGTGACATTACTTATGTTAATGACTCTCCAATGTTTGATCAATATATTGATGATTATGACTTCCAAACAGAAACTAACTTTGCAGAAGATTCAGTTTCCGATGGTCGAGAGGAAGCTCAGTTTCATGAACTTGAGAAAAGTAAGCAGCCATTACAGGTCATCTATGACACTGATGAGGAAAGCCTTGAAAGTTCAGAAGTAAGTGAAGAGTCTCAGACTCTTTGCTCTACTTCACTTCAGTCCATCAGAGATAACATTCACATAATTGGAAATCAGCAGTTTTTCAGCTTTGATGATGAGGTTGAGGAAGATGGTGAAATTCTTGAGCATGTTGTAAATGAGAAGCCTTTTCTTGAAATGGTTGAAGAAATCATTTTGGACATGGAATCTTCCTTAACTCCAGATTTGCAGCCACCAAGTTCCATTGAGTTACAAATTGCAGATGATGAAGTAGAGGTTGAGAAACAAATGAGAGTTGTCACACTATCCTTTGAAGATAATTTGCTGTCAAAGTGTATCCCTGCTCATCGACCTGATGACCTTCACACAGTTTTCAGCCCGCCCTATCAAAACACATCAGCTTGGCAAGAGAACTACACTGCAATATATGATGAGTCTGATAGTTCAAGTGATCATGAGCAAAGGGAAGGGTTGCTTTACCAGGAGAGTCTCAAATACAGCCAAATGGAAGAAAAAGTAATCCTGAATGAAGCCCATATATCAAATCCTCTAGATCAGGTATTATTCCAAGATCCATTTGTTGTT
This sequence comes from Pinus albicaulis, assembly GCA_034641835.2. Lineage (NCBI taxonomy): Eukaryota > Viridiplantae > Streptophyta > Pinopsida > Pinales > Pinaceae > Pinus > Pinus albicaulis. The sequence continues at coordinate 558,061,265 of CM076572.1, forward strand.
TTCCTTGAGAAGTCTGAAAGAGTAATCCTGAATGAAGCCCATATCTCAAAACCCCTAGATCAGGTATTATTCCAAGATCCATTTGTTGTTTTCCTTGAGAATTCTGAAAGAATAATCCTGAATGAAACCTATATCTCAAATCCTCTAGATCAGATATTATTCCAAGATCCATTTTTTGTTTTCCTTGAGAAGTCTGAAGGAGTAGTGGGTTCTATCATGAACAATTTGCTGCCTAGAATGGGGAAAAACTTACACACTACTGTCCGAAAACAAACCGAGTGGGAGTGGCCTTTTCATTATTTCTGCATCATAAAAGAGCTAAACCAGAATGACCCATGTGAGCATCTACTTGACTGGTTGCATTGGAAAGAAGAGTTCACCAAGTGTATGTTGTGTACAGTTTAGGATAGACTAGATAAACAGCAGTAGAAAATAAGCTCAGCCTTGTGAGCACCTTTTTCATTTGTGGTTTGTTTGAAGAAAAAGTGAAAAAGCAGAAAATACAAAAAACAGTGAAAAGTAGAAAAAGAGGGCAGTTTCTAAATAAAAGCAATGGTAAAGCCCCATGTTCCAAAAAATAGTCCTTCGGAAAGCGCGCAAGTCTAAATGCCGCTACTAGTACTCAAGTGTCTTGTTCAGCTATCTAGCCTAATCATAGTTGAACATGTTTAAATTTAATTGCTGATAAGTTAGTGAGTGAAAAAGATGGTCAACATTGTGTAAGATTGACTTATCACAGAGAATAGATTAGGGAGAGATTCTGGTTCCACATGCCTAAAACAGAACCAAAGAGAGAAGCGAGGGATGAAAAATACATTATACATCTTAGCCCCGCTTTTCTAGTTTTCCTTTTACCAAAAATAATATTTATTATAAACTTTTCCTTTATCATGAATACTTGACAAATGAATAAATCCTAATCCCCAGTTTGATCATGCTTCCATTTGTGTTTAGATTAGAAGAAAACAACAAAATCTGTCAAGTGCAGCACGTGCAGCAGCTCTTGACGGTTGATCACTAGGTAGAGAGTAAATGAGGAGTTCATCAGTTTAGTAGCTCATGAGATATAAGAGTAGAAATAGATAGATTAATTTTAAAAATAAAAATAACATGTGAGGATTTTCTTGCTAGTTCAAATACGCCAAAGAGAAAGAAAAATGTTAGGAAAGATAGTGGGAGTAGGTAGGATATATCATTGATGTTAACCATGCTATCCCTTTTTTCGGAGAACTAGCATCAAGAGGGTGAATTTTGCTTATTGGGTAAAACCATTTGGTCTTCGCAAACCAAAGATCTCAATGATCACAGACACCTGCAAAATGGCCCTCCCCAAATGGAATGTGTTAGTCATCAGTATTTTTCACTTGTTGGTGATGACTAAATCCATAGTTGAGTTTTCTAGAAGCTGATCTCCATATGTCAATTTGTCATCTAGAAAACCCTCATAAATTTTTTTTTTCGCCCTCCTACTTTTCAGTCCGCCCATGTCAAGGTGAAACCTCATTATCACTATCCTATCTAGCTTTATCCCTACTATTCTGCCCATCAGCTCTAAAAAAGACAATCCAAGTTTGTTCAAAAAGCCTCCCTTAAGTTAGGAAGTGGCGCTTAAGGCATCTCACCCTTGGCAAACATCTAATAGCCAAAAAACCTCCATCTGCTACAGACCAGTCATAACAGACCTTCCACTCTGCTAATGAAATTGATCACAGCCCTAAGTCACGCCACTTACACACCCCTAAGTCTTAGCAATGCATAGACCACAGTCTCAAGCTGATTTTAGGTGTTTTATAGTGTTTTATGGATTTTACAAAGACAGGAAAAATGTCATCATCTTAGGAGAAAATTCTTGAATCCACATTTAGAAGAACAACTGCTTCTCAATGTAAACATGAGCCTGAGATACATCTGCAGGGTAAGGGGTTACTCATCAAACTCTTACATCTTCATTCAGCCTCATAGCACAGTAAAAGAAAGACAACACTGTCAAATAGACTTGTAATTTGTCAGGCCAAGAACCTCCTTCATCCATAAGCAGAGGGTTAATGCGCCTCCTTCATCTATAAGCAGAGGGCAATGGCCAAAGTCTGATTTGAAGAGTTGCAACTGACTGTAAGACAGTTTTGTTTCTGACAAACAGGGAGACAATGAATTTTTCCAAGAAGAGGACCCTCCTTCATTCATTAGCAGTGGGCCAGGGCAGTGATTATTTCTAGCTTTTCTCCCTGTCTGATAGATAAAGTATAAACATAATAATGGGTTGTTGAAATAGAAAAGTACTGAAAAAATACCAAAAGGAAAGCAGGGGTACCACTGCAATCCAATGGGTCAAGTTCATCTCTTAGCAAGATCCATGTCAAGAGATAGCCTGCTGCTCCAACAAAACCAGATTGAAGAAAGGTTGACAAGATGAGTCCCTGCACAGGCGAAAGGACATAATAAGTGATTATGTTTCAAAGGACACTGTTTTTACCCCCTTGCTCCTAAGAAGATGTCTTGCAGTTTACTTTCATGAGGTTGACAAAGAAAATCTGAGCTCATTTCCCCCAAGAAGCAATACAATTGAACACAGAAGTTCATAGCATGCAAAAGGGATTTTACTATACTTTCTATTTCCAGAGAAGGTTTTAAAACAAATATAAACTTGTCATTATAAAAAGGTCAATGGTACCATATCAGTACAATGTGAGTAAAGACTGAGGATGATTAAACCTAAGATCAATGCAACTGCATTTTTGCACCCACAGTCAAAGAAGGAAACCCAAGCAGCACCTGCCATCTAATTCAGTTTACACTGTAGATAAGGTATACTCATAGCATCCAGAGAAAAAATGTTAGTTTGGGTTGCTAAAGAGAGAAGTGTTCTCCTTCAAAATGTCAAAGAAAGCCACATGCAACACAAAATATCTTCTACAGGTGTTTTTTCTTCAAATAACAAAGATAGGTATGCCATTCAAGGACCAAAGGTACAAAAGGGATGTTTAAGTGACAGTTCGGCTCTTTCCTCAGAAAAACAAGGCATTATTTCAAAGACCAACACTTTCAAAAAACATCACAAGTCTGAGGTAAGGGTTTTTTGTTTTGTTGGCATTGAAAGGTTAAAGGACCGTTGCAATTATCATTGTGCAAACTCCAAAGCCCAAGCAGAAGATCCCTCTTGCTGCCACCGAGACCAGAGAAGGAGGTTTTGAATGCAAAGACAAATTGGTCAAGGGTGAAAGTTTGCGCGGCGCGCTCAGACGCGCATTTTCCACAGGGCAACAAAGCCGCACGTCGTGCCTATACAAGCGCGCGGCGCACCTGTAGGCTTGGGTCCTGTCGGCCCGACAGTCGACCCGACAGCCCATGTTGCGCGGCACTTTCTCGTTCAAACGTGCCACGCTTGTTGTTAGGTCTCCAACATGCCCCTAACCGCCTTCAAAGAGGTTTTAACTCACAAACAAGGGTTTGCATCATGTTTTAAAGGTATTTGTCTCACCCCCCTTACAATTTTCAAACTGCTAAATGGTGCTTAAGGCAAGCAGAGACCTTGATGTAAATCAAGATATGACAAGTGACTGTGTTAGAAAGGAGATCAAGTGTTTTGATTTAGAATCTGAGTTTGGAATAAGCTAGGATTCACCAGCAGTAAGCATATTTCACTCTTAGTGTTTCAAAACCTATGAATTGCCCCCCAAATAGTCAAACATTAGTGAGAAAGCAGTGTAAATCAGTTGGAGGTGTTTTTGTTAAGCTAGTGTGAGGAACAGTGAAGTAAAAAGGGCAGTTTTCTATTTGAGGAGGGTTTATTCTTGTTAGGGTCAATATTTCTCTATGACTACATCAAAAGCAAAATAAACCATCATATTAAAAAGCAAGAAAACCTTGAATTTGTGTAGAGACTTGTTGAAATTGTTGTGCTTATACCATTATATATTCGATGAAATTTATACGAGGGAGTTAATGTTTTGATCAAGAGGAGGTTATTGGCATTTAATTTGCTACGGGTTTGTTACCACATCATAAGAAACTTCCAAGCTCTTTCTCATATCTATAAGCAGGTAGCTTTGGCTTGTGTGGGTCTCCTTTTTTGTTTGACTATGGTGCATTGAGAAAAATAATGATTGAAGGCATAAGAAAAGAAAGAAGGTCTTGAACTAAGAAACTGTGATTCTTCCTTCCTCTACAAAGGCAAGGATTTCCAAGTGCCTCAAACACCAAATCCTGGTGCCCTTCCACAAGAAACCCCTTTTGACTGTCTTTATCCTTGTTTGCTGTGTTTTCATCATGGATATTGGTTGATTGATATACAAAGGTTGGGAAAGCAGAATTTTGAAGAAACAGAGTCTTACACGAAAAGAAGACATTTCAAATTACACCTGATATCATTTTTTTCTTAAATAAACAGAGGTTTTACAGGCTGAGACAGAGTTTGTGTTTGAAAACACATTTCAAGAACTTTTGAGGCATCTTGGTTTTACGAGGAGGGGAGGGAAAGCGCTCGACACGGAAAGAGAAGAAAGGCACATCAGTACTTGACATTTTGGCTTCAGTTTCGGAACATGTTGCCAAGGACCCTTGAGGGTCATGCATACCAATTTTGGGCCCATTTTGACAGCTTTTGGTTTTTTTGGCATTTTTGAGTTTTTGATCAAAAACTCATAAATTCGCCATTTCATTTTGAGGATTCATCAAGGGAGGAGAATGGTATCATTGGATGCCATAATTTCATAGGCTTACCCCTCGGTGGGATTTTAGGACCATTTGGAGATCATTTTCCCCCTCAAAGCGGCGAAAAAGACTCTCTTTTTGCACACTACGTAGGGTCTATCTCATCCTTGTAATTTTACGGCTTTTTACACAGGTGTAGATTTGTTTTGGAGGAATTCCGGGCATCAGATTGTGATTGCTCGGAAAGTAGACACTTTCCAGATCTTTCCAACGAGCTATCGCAAACCTCATTTTGACATCGGGAGGAGTGCCAAATGTTTAGGAAAGTCGGGGGACCTTTTCTTGATGAGAATTTGAAGTATTTTTTGTAATTTTAGACCTCAAAAAATGTTGCTTTTGCAAATGTGCATTTAACTATTTTTGCTCTTGGAAAATGATGCAAAGTCAAATTATTTTTCCTTTTTTAGCATTTTTTAGATATTTTGTGAGATATTTTTGTGCCTTGGGCTTTGCAAAGCCTCAAGGATAAAATTAGATATTTTGATTAGGCCAATGGGATAGCTAGTTGAACCATGAGGTTTTCCTCACTTGAGCCTATTTATTCCAAAGGCTTCATTGTAAAAGAAGGCTGAACTTGAGAAGAGAAGCAATATATGGTCTTATGAGCTTTGGAAGAAAATACTTGTGTTATGCTTTTGAATTGTCTCTTGGATGTTCTTGGATGGATGATGAAGGATTGTTGATGGATTCCATGACTTGGTAGAATGGTATAGTGTCTCTTGCTTTGTTGTTGTCTTCTAGTTTTCATTCATGATACATGTTTCTTGCTTGCTATAGATCAGTAGAGAATAAATTTGAGATATGCCCATGGAGGCACCTCAAATTTCCTGAATCTTCATAGCCTTTCATGTTTTCTTCCTGCTTAGTCACATTAAAGAATTCTTAACTGCTCTTTAATAACTTGAGGACATTGTTGATAGTTTCATTCATAGTTCTAGGCATGTTAATTAGGATGTATGGTGTGCCCTTCTTACCTATGGCTGTCCATAGTTCCATCCATGAAACTATCTCTTTGACTGATTAGATTATCATCTTGTTGAACCAAGGAGGCCTAGTCTCGATCTAGCCCTTTGTCTAAAACTATGCAAATCTTGTTGTTCAAAGTGCCCAATAACTTGAAGTGCTGTGTTTAGGGGTTCCGGCATAGTGTTTTAAAGTTGTTAGTCTATCTTAAGTGTTTTCCCCAAAATCTGATAGCCATTTCCCGAAGTTAGAGAGTTATACTCCTCTATGCATGGTTTGAATGTTTATTTCAATGTATTGATTAGCTTATAGTTACATTTTGTATGATTAAATATTTTTCCCTACCATGTTTATGTTGTCTATCAAACTAGTTATGCTTGAAACTCTTTGTTGTTCACCAACTTGATGTCCATTTACTCCATTTTGCCTAAAGATCCTTTCTACCTTGAATCAAATTGGCCCTACAGTAGCCTTGTATCATCATCTGATAGCTTCCTTGACCTTTTTGACCCCATAGCCCATTTGATCTGACATCTTTTACCTATCTTACATCTTCAATCAGTTTCATCCCTCACAACCTAAAAAAACCAAAAACCAAAACTTACTTCATAACTAGCCTAATATCATAACAGCATAAGCGAACACACCGATATCGTTTACATATAATAGAGAGAGCCCTCTCTGAGTCCAGGAAGGCTAGGTCCTTGGGCTCCAAAGACTGGTTTGATGTTACACTGTCATTTGGTTTGCCAATCAGCCAAATCACGGGACCCTAACGACGAGGTTCCAGAATTTGAGGGATACAATAAAATTTCAGTATGGAATAAAGGGATTGGAACAGGTAAAGGGCATGGAGGGATCACAGTTCTTATAAGAGAAAGTTGGAGTGGAATTGTAAAAGTGGAAAAGAGGACCCAAATAAAAAATTTATATGGCTTAATATAACATAGAACAATGCAACAATCAGGATGGCTTCTTGTTACTTTGCTCCAAAAAATTCGAAGTTCTACAAGAAGGAAAACTTAGATAGTGAAGACCCTTATACTGCTCTAAAAAAAGACATTTATGCCTTCAAGACTTTGGGAGATATAGTTTTTGTCGGTGAATTTAATGCAAGGACAACAAACAATCAGTCTATGCAGTTAGGTAGTGATGAGAATAAGGAAAACAACCATCTTTGGCTAAATGAGGGTCATAATCACACGTGGGAAATGTCTTCTCAATATGGAAAAGGGAGTGTTTCACACTTTGGTGATGAATTGTTAGGCTTATGTAGCCTCTATGACATAGTCATTTGCAATGGAATGAAAACCCAACCTAGATCCGTTGACATTACATGTAAAACTTACAACGGTCAAAGTGTCGTGGATTATGTGCTCTGCTGCCAAAGATTTATTTCTAATTTGACAATGTTCAATATTGGAGCTTTCCCTATTGAGTTGAAATTGGATCATATGCCTCTCTATATTAAGTTGGGAATGCACACAAGTGGGATGCAGTTGGAGAAAAACCAACATAGACATAAGAAAGTTCATGCAAATGGTAGAGTCATTATGGATTAGAAAAATCAAGAGCTCTTTCCTGTTGCTTTGGAACATCAATTTCAAGTGGCAAAAGTCAAATTAGAAGGTGAAGAGGACAGTGAAATAATAGAGAACATTGGAAGCAATATGTTGATTCCTTTAATCCAAAAAGCCTTAAAGGTGTGAAAAAGATCTCGACAAATGAAGAGAATTTCAAACACTTTTCCAACCAATCCCTGGTTTGATGAGGAGTGTAAGACTGCAAAAAGATCACTAAAAGAGAAGGAAGTAAATAGTGAAGGCATGAAAAAATACAAAACAATGTTAAAAAAAAATGCGATTTCAAGAAGGAACATGAATTAATTTCCTTGGGAAAACTTAATCCCAAAAGATTTTTGATGGAATTATAGAAAAATAAAAATCAAATGGATAATAATATCTCTGCTACACAATGGTTAGAGTACACGAAGCTTCTTTACGAGAGAGATCAAGAGAGAAGTAGCCCTCCCATAATCAACATTTCAATTGAGTTATTTTGATTAGAAGATGTCAAGCGTGGTATAAAAAAGTTATAAAATGGTAAATCTCAAGACATTGATGGATTGCAAGAATAATTTTTAAAGTCAAGGGTTGAAACCTTGGCTCTGATTATTAAAAAGATCTTCAATAGCATCACACAAAGTAGTTTTCCAATTGAATGGACAACTAGTGTTGCTATCCCATTGTACAAAAATGTAGACATTAATATCCCCTCCAATTACTGCACTATTATGGTTAATCCTCTTTCTGGAAAGTTATTTGGAAGCATGGTGGAGCATATAATTAGCAGTTGGGCAAAAAAGGAAGGTAAAAGAGCAAAAGGGCATGTTGGTTTTAGGCCGCGACATTCTACCATTGATCATTGTATCAATCATAGGCATTTCATAGAAAAATTATGGGACATACATGGTAAGGATGCCTTTTGTTGCTTTGTTGATTTTGTTGAGATTCAACAAGAAAATTTCAGCACCCACACCTAGTGCATTAAGCACCTACACTAGGGTGGGGCCCACAGGTGCTAAATTTGGTGCATGTCTATTTTAGTTATCCCTTAATTAAGATGGACAATAAAATATAATCTAGTCTCAAAATAGCTTGTAATAGTTAACTGAGAGTGATAAACTCAGTTAGCTCATGAATTTTGAGTTAGAGGTAGTTGGTGAAGCATGCAGAGTAATTCTAGGTGTAACAGAGTTCGAAGTGCAGTGGTGCATTAGTTAATGCAGGTTGTAATCAGTTTAACTCAGTTGTGCTAGTTGTAACTGTTAGATACACTAGTGAGAGATCAAGTGAATTAAATATTAATTAATTCACAATCAGTGATCTCAGATGCAACTGAGGATTTACTATTATTAGTTGCATGCATGTTAGATCCAGTGGAGACCTAGTTGAGATCTAGGTGAAATGGAAGTTGACTATCAGTTGTAGGATTATTGGGTTGCACCCATGCAACCAAACACCCATTGGAGTGCCCATGATACTTGTGCAATCAAGGAAGGCCAAAATTCCTATTCTTTAGGGATTTCATTCATCATGGATTGCACAGGAAAGGCAAGTTGTCTCGAGGTAGTACATTGGCTAAGTATTGGTCAGTTTTTGTATGACAGTGTGAGACAATTAGTTGAGTACATGAGGGCTCTTGCGAGAAGAGTTTTATGAAATTGTTTCATGATTCCATGCTCAATATACAATAGAATATAGTGGGGTTTTGATTAGCAAGCTTTCCCTAGGAAATTATCTGTGTTGTGGCTTGATTGTTTCTTCTTTGCTTCATGTGATTGGCGATTGTGTTTTTAATTCCGCAAGAGATTTGTAGATATGATTCAGTATTTAAATTTAGTACATTGTTAGATCAGATTGAATACATGATATACATGCTTGTTGTATAATTTCTACATGGTATCGGAGCATAGGATATCACAATTTTGAAGAAGGAGCTGAGTTTGTGACTGGATAGAATTTGAATTTGCAGAAAGACTTTCTTGGTGCTATAGATAATTCAGGATCGAAATGGATTTCAATGGCTTGAGGTTGGAGTATGCACTTGAGGGAAATTCAAACTATATTGCTTGGAAGGACATGATGGAAGTAGTACTCGAAGACAATAGCTTGAAGGAATTCATTGACAGTGATGTTCCTAAACCCACTATGACAGATGCTACGAATATTGATGCTTGGAAAAATAAAGTGGAAAAGGCGAGGAGGATCCTATTGGAGGGAGTACGAGACCACATTGTCTCAAGCCTCCATGGGAAAGCCATACCATACGCAATGCGGAAGGCTTTGAAATATATATTCCAAAGCAGCAGCAACCATAGGAAATTGGCACTCAAAGATAAACTTAGGAAGATCAAGATGGAGACGAGCGACTCCATACAAAAATACCGAACAAAGTTTGTCCAATGTCAGGATGAATTGGGGAGCATTGGTATAACTATATTTGATGATGATTTGGTGAGCTTGGCTCTCCTAGGGCTTCCCAAGAGTTGGCATAATTATCAAGACTCTATCAATGGAATGAAAAAATTTCCAGATTGGGAACGACTATGGTCGGATCTGGTGCAGGAAGAGTTCAGACGGAACATTAGAGATGGATCTTCATATAAGAATTAAGATGAAGAATATTGTGTTTTGGCTGCTAAGGTGAAGAAGGGGAAGGGGAAGAAATTCCATTCCAAATCCGAGTCCAAAAATGGCAAGAAGAAGGGCATGTCGATGGTGAAGTGTTTTCACTGTCACGAGCATGGGCATTTTGCTACTAACTGTCCACAAAAGAAGAAGCACAAGAAGGATGGAGGATCTGCAGATGGTGAGGTTTTTTCCTCAAAATTTGAGCTTGAATTCTCATTGATCGCATGCATGGTTTCAAGTGCATTGGGATCTGTGTGGTATTTGATAGTGGCGCCTCCTTTCACATGACAAGAGACAAGGAACTTTTCAGTGACTTGGAGGAGAAGGATCTCCATATGCATATTGAAATGGGTGATGATGGGCAGTATAGTGCTACCGGGATTGGTACCATTACCTTCAAGAGGCAGTTAGGTAAACCCTTTTAATTAAAATATGTAATGCATGTACCAGGCTTGAAGAAAAAATTAGTCTCAGTCGCAATGTTGGAGGATAGAGGCTATGATGTTTTTAGTGAAGGAAAAGCTTTCCTGTGACACAAGACAACAGGACAAGCCAAGAGGATAGGGATTCGAGTTAAGAATCTATACAAGCTGGAGGTAAATGGCTTCACAACAATGATGGGAAATGCAGACAAAGTGGTGAGCCGAAGTGGTGAGCCGAGATGAGGGCGAATTATGGCACAGGAGATTGGGCCATATTCACCATGGAGCCTTGAAAGTCATGCAAAAGATTTATAGTGGTATTCCCAAGGGTACACTTGCTCAGTCAGACACATGCAAGGGATGTACTATGGGAAAATATGTAAAGGGCACCTTTCATGATTAGGAGAACCGAGATTCGAGGATCCTTGAGAGAGTTCACACAGACGTGTGTGGACCATTCTCTGTTGCTTCGACAACAAAACATAAGTACTATGTGATATTTGTTGATGAATTTTCTCATAAGTGTTGGATCTTCTTCATGCAGAAGAAAGATCAGACATTCTTAAAGTTTCTTGAGTTTAAGGCACTGATGAAGAAAGAGTCGGTGAAGCAAGTGAAGGCTCTTAGGAGCGATAATGGTGGTGAATACATCTCTAACGAATTCAAGAAATTTTTCAGCAAAGAATTAATTCGAAGAGAACTTGTAGCACCTCATAACCCACAATAGAACGGGGTTGCCGAAAGATAGAATAGAACGATTGTGGGTGCAGCAAGAGCGATGTTGCATGAGCAAGGCTTACCGATGCATCTGTGGGCGGAAGCATGAAACACTGCGGTATTTGTGCAGAACCGTTGTCCTCATAGGATACTTGGCATGAGTACACCTGAAGAGTATTTCACTGGTAAGAAACCTGATGTTTCACAATTTAAGATTTTTGGCTCATCTATTTATGTGCATGTGATCAAAGACGCTAGGAAGAAGCTGGAACCGACGGCTAAGATCGATATTTCTGTGGGGTACACTGAAACACCCCATAATTATCAATTGTATTTTCCAAACAACATAGTAACTGTTGTGTGATGGGATATAAAATTGGATGAGGAGAAATCCATGTGGTTATCCCTTGAGAGGGAGTTGGAATTGCATGCAGAGGAGGAACTATTGGTTCCCAAGGATGAGCCTCAAGATGTGGAGCAACCACATAAGGAGGTTCATGGAGTGGAGGAAAACACCCATGCAGATCCATCCACCAGAAATGGCAGAAGGTGCACCATGGAAGTTGATAGATTGAGACTTGATGTTGTAGAGAATGTAGGAGCCCCTACTTCACAGCGCAGACAGAGACAATATCCTGACAGGTTTACTGGATACATGGCTCTTATGAGAAAATTTATTGTGACTTAACCATATTTCTTTTAGGAAGCAGTGCAGCAACCAACTTGGGTTGATGCAATGGTGGAGGAGTATGAATCCATTTTCAAGAACAATGCATGGGAGATTGTCCCAAGACCGGTCGAAAAATCAATGGTTGGATCGAGATGGATCTACAAGGTAAATCAAGCTGCTGATGGGAGTGTGGAGAAATACAATGCCATATTTGTGTCCCAGGGATTCTCACAGATCAAGGGGATCGATTATGATGAGACTTTTTCACCTGTTGCAAGGTGCTCTTCCATTAGATCCATCCTTGCACTCTCAGCGTAGATGGGTTGGCACATTCATCATATGGATGTGAGAACTGCATTTCTCAATGGGATCATTCAGGAAGAGGTGTACATAGAGCAGCTTGAAGGTTTCGAGATCTTCAACAATGAGTTGCATGTGTGTTGACTCAAGAGAGCATGGTATGGGCTGAAGCAAGCACCTCGGGCTTGGTACACTCAAATAGATAGCTATTTCACCTAACTGGGCTTCACCAAAAATGAAGCAGATGCAAACTTGTACCAGATTGTGGATGAGGGTAAGCTATTGATTATTTTTCTTTATGTTTATGATCTAATTTTGAATGGTGATGAGTAGCTGAGACACTCATGCAAGAAGGATCTTGCAAGGGAGTTCAAAATGAAGGACATGGGACTCCTTCATTATTTCCTTGGATTGGAAATATGGCAGCGGGATGGTGAAATTTTTGCGTCTCAATGAAAGTATGCAAAGGAGATACTGGGTAAGTTTCACATGGGGAGCTGCAAACCCATGGATACTCCTCTTCTAGGAAATTGGAGGAAAGAGGATGCTACTTCTAGAGAGGTAGCGGATGTTACTATCTACAGGTAGTTAGTTGGTTCACTGATGTATCTAGTGAACACCAGACCAGACATTTGCTATGCAGTTAACCAACTAAGTCAAGCTATGGTTAAGCCTACCAAGCTCTTTTGGAAGGCAGGGAAGCATGTCTTGAGATACCTGAGGGGCACATTAGAGTATGGTCTATGGTACAAACAAATAGAGGGAGTGAAGCTTCAAGGCTTCACGGATGCAGATTGGGCGGGCAATCCCTCAAACAGAATTAGAACATCAGGAGGGATCTTCAACATAGGATCGACAATAGTTTCTTGGTACAGCAGGAAACAACGATCCATGGAACTTAGTTCAGCAGAAGCAGAGTACATGGCAGCAATTAAAGCTACATGTGAGGCTATCTGGATGAGAAAGATCTTTGTTGGTTTGTTTGGTTATTAGATGGATCCGACAGTGATACATTGTGATAATCAGAGTGGCATTAAACTCTCTATTAATCCCGTGTTTCATGGTAGGTCCAAGCACATAGATATACAGTATCATCATCTCAGAGATTGTGTGCAGAGAAGAATAATGTTTCTTTAGTACATTCCCACGGAAGATCGGGATGCAGATATTCTGACCAAGGCGCTCACCAGGAGCAAATTCGAATACCATAGAGATAGGATCAGGTTGAAGGATAATCCCTTTCTTGTTGAGATGGAGTGTTGAGATTCAACAAGAAAATTTCAGCAACCACGCCTAGTGCATTAAGCATCTACACTAGGGTGGGGCCCACAGGTGCTAAATTTGGTGCATGTCTTTTTTAGTTATCACTTAATTAAGATGGACGATAAAACGTAATCTAGTCTAAAAATAACTTGCAATAGTTAACTGAGAGTGATAAACTCAGTTAGCTCATGAATTTCGAGTTAGAGGTAGTTGGTGAGGCATGCCGAGTAATTCTAGTTGTAACAGAGTTCTAAGTGTAGTGGTGCATTAGTTAAAGAAGGTTGTAATCAATTTAACCTAGTTAAATGAGATAAAATCAATTGTGCTAGTTGTAACTTTTAGATACACTAGTGAGAGATCAAGTGAATTAAATATTAATTAACTCACAACCAATGATCTCACATGCAACTGAGGATTTACTGTTATTAGTTGCATGCATGTTATATCCTGTTGATCATGTCAGCATTCTATTGAGATCTTGATAAGCAACCTCGCTTAAACCTTTCAAACCCCCTCTTTTTGCCCTGAGAAATTCATTTTCTACTCATCGTTACCTTCTCCCAGCCTCAAAACTGCATAAAAGGGCTGAAATCCCACATTACATTATATTTAAGGCCTAGCACCTTTCGGCCCTAGCCCCTGCACCTTTTTCTCCACATGACCGGAAGTCAAAACCAAGTGCTAGCCATGAAGGTGCTTAGCACATATATATACCGTACACGTTTATAACCGTCGATCTGTACAGATCTAATGGCATTCGCAAGTCTTCATCATGCCCATGGCCCACTCCGTTCATCGCCCAAATCACCTGTCTGCCGTCCGATTAAACCGCAGATCAACGACTCATAGTACACCTGCCCCTGGTGGTCCCCACACCGTGCACTGTGCTAAACCCGCCTAGTTTCTATCGCACTGCTTTTGGGCGGTAGGCGGTATTTTATTTTTCGGAGTGATTCCATACATTTTTTGCCACGTGTCCCCGCGTATGGCTCAAAAACCGCCCTCCATCGCGCGTCATCGTTTTTCCGTAGACACGACGTGATATCCACGAGAGATGTCCGATATAGAACTGCCCATCCGACAACGATCGCTCCTCGAAGCTGCGCAGAAGTTAGCACGAGCAAGCCGTACCCCTAGCCCACTGTCCATCGCCCCCCCCCCCCCGACGCTTTCCCAGCTGTCGATCTCCCTAGAGATTGGACGGTCCAGATTAATTGCTTGTCCACTTCGTGTTTTTCCGCCACATCATCAGTCCACGCGTTCTTGTCGCATTTTTCTCCATCTCCCTTATGCATTTCATTCAAAGGCCCAAGTGTCATGTTTTATCATTCTGTCAACTTACACCATGATTACTGTAGAAATTTGCTGAATAATGATTAATTATTCACCGAGACTATCCTGATCACATACAATTCGAATTTATATGCAACACATGATCTCTTCCACTCAGATCAACTTAGATCATCAAACATGCGGAAATAAAATCAAGCGATAACACATCAAATCATCATACACATTAACACAGTATGTATGGGGAAAGCTTATAGCTGAAAACCCCGCAGCTATTGTGTATATTATAATGGATAAATCAAGTAACAAACTTAGTACAATACTCCTCACAAGTACTCAGTACTTTCTCATACAGTTACTCACAATCTAGCTCAGTTTTGAACAGGTTACTGGTTCAAAACTCACCGCCAATTGCCTTGCCTCTATTTCGTGTTTCAATGCTATGGGATGGCCTCTTTATATAGATAAACCACCAGCCTCAACTGCGCAATCCTCATGGGCTTACTCCACCTATCTGTGTGTTGCAAATAGCAACAGTATAGTCACAACTGATAGCTAACTCCACCCTTTCATCTACCTCTTTCACTGGTCTCCACTGAACTGATCATGCACTGTAGTGAACTGATGTGTTCTTGAGTTTAATAATGAGTTACTAATTAATGAATTAAATAATATTTAATTCAATCCACTCATAACTAATTGATTAGCTAGTTAAACTAATCTCAACTAGTTCAACTAAAATAAACAGAACACAACTCCACTATCTGTCTCATTAACTCCTCCAAACTTCTGCCACTGAAGTCCAACTGATGTCAACCATGCATGATGCCATCAAACCCTTGGGAACCACGTGATTCCTCTGTCAGATGCATGAGCCACTTCTGTAGCTCGAACTGAAGTGCTCCAAGAGAGTAAACTGTTGTTTATAGTCTAAATATTATTAAGGGTAAATAATATTTGACTTCCCTGCTTTAAGGAGAGGCAGTCTAAAAATAGACTTCGACCTCTTTGACCTCAAAAATAGAGTCTCATCTATTTTTACCAACATGACACATACTTCAAGAATCTCAAAATGGAATCCCCGAACCATGCTCCATATGTCTAAAAATAGACATAGTCTAAAAATAGATTTTGCGCCAGAATTTGCCTGCGGGCCCACTTAGTGAAGGCGACTTCATTTCACTAAGCTCCATCATCTTGCTGCATTCTCAACAATTACTTTCTACAGTCACGCTGCATTTTCTGCCATAACCCAACACTATTCCGCCATTTCTCCAGGCTACATTGCCATCTCCGTCATCACCTGAATTCACCATCCCCATGCATGGTTTTCCTAACGAGTTTGCGGGTTTTGTAGGGTTACAATGACGAAAAACTACCATGATTTACAGTCTCTATTGCTATAATAGAGAGCACATCAAAGTACCATTTCTCAGAGGCTGTAATTATGAGGAAGGTCCTGGGAAGGTATGTCGACAAGGCTTCCATTAAAGAAGCAGGGTTAAAATCTGTGAAACCCTCCATAGTCATTCAAAGCACAGATTGCGCAGATGGAGATATTAATGGATCAGCAGAGAAATATCAGTGAATAATCGAGGAATTCAACGTTCAGCATTGAAGATCATAAACCTTAATTCAGGGTTTAGAAGGCAGAGGGTACCATTCGCAAAAAAAAATACCCTAAAGTTTTCTTTTCAGCACCATTTTCTTCCGGGAAAGGACATAATGTCTATGTGATTTTACTTCTTTGCCGTGTTCCTGAAGAGATTTCTACCCAGTGCATTTATTTCAGTAAGCAGGAAGCAGAGTACTTACAACACTACAGAGTCATTAAGTAGTATGGGCATCCACGTTTCCGCCATCTTGTTCTAATGAGGCAAATTAAATGTTCATCACCTACTCCCTTTACAAGCTTTCTTTTTCTCCTATAAATCTCCCGAAGAACAGATGATTTAGGGTTCTAGATTTTATCAGAAAATTATGCAGTGAAAGGATTTTTGTATACATTTTGTTGAACTCTTGTATGAAGGCTCAGAGCCCGTAGGGTCTCAGTGAGGAGGATTTCCATCTGTTAAGAGGATTCTGGTCTTTGGTATTTCACATTTTGTAACTTTCTCTTACATGTGTTATTTTAATAGATCATTCCATTTCATCCATCTTTCCTGTATCATGTTTCTAGAATGCGAGTGGCTCACTGATTTCTGGTATGGATTTATCCTAGTTGATAACCATGCTCAGATTAGTCAAGCACTTTAAATATGGCTCAGGCATGATATTTTGTTCCACTATTCATCTAAACCATACTTCTGCTATATTAGTTTCTTTGGGAGGGTGTTTTTAAAACGCTATTGTCATGAATGGATTCTTAAATTGGTAAGCCCATTACATTGTGATATTGTGTATCTGGATATCAGCTCAATGAAAACTAATATTCTCTCAATATTTCATTCACTACATACGCCTTCTGATAATTTATTTCTGAATTGGCCCTCTTTACAGTAAGTTGTCTCTGAATTGTCTGTTGCTTTTATATTGGAGTTTTTCATGTTGCCTCTGTAGTATTCCTTTCTCTTTGTCAGTTTCTGAAGGTCTTGGTCCCATTCAGATTAATATTCCTTGTTTCTCAGGAAATAGCATGAGAGATTTTTATTGATAACTCCCTTTGTTATACCATACGCTCCTTGCTAATATAAGATGTCCTAGGCACTGGTCTTTCACAACTCAAGGTTGTCTCTAGGAACGAAAAAATATTTTTGGCACTGTTGCCGGGGAACGAAGTTGAGAAATTGTAATCCATGGGCCTCGACAAAATCTAATTCACTCTTCAAGTAGGTGAGTATGGAGAGTTGAGAGTTGTAGATCCATCACCTTGGCGACTCCACATTTGTTTATTAGATCCTGGCTCCTCATAAGCCACACCTGAGGTCAGATACGTCTCAACCAAAGACACCTTCAGTGTCTGACCCTGAAAAAATCATACATAGAAGAAATTGGAGGGAAAGAAAATCAGTCCACTCTGAAATCCCTTAATTGTCTATAGAAAACTTTCCATCCTCTTCTTCTCAAGTAGCCCAAGTGCTTGGTACCGACTCCACTGTAGGAGATACCGATTATTATTTAGATAGTCCAACCCGAGGAGGTGCCAGAAATAAAGATAATTTTCACCCTACTCCTGAGGTCAAAGAGGTCAAGGAAGTCACTGAAGTATCTGCTATTAACAGACCGTTATTGCCCTCAACACCTCAAGCTGTTGTTCATTACATTCCTATTGCTATTCATACCCCACTTCCTCCTCCTCCTCCTCTTACTCATCAAACTATTGCACTACCTCCACCCCCTCCAATGGCCAATGTTCTAGGCTTCTTGCTAAATAAATATTCCCCTCTGGCATTACCCCAAGTGTTGGATGATATGCCACAGGATTATTTGAAGATTTTACCTCGATTCAATAGGGAAAACGAGATTGATGCTCAAAAAAATCTTGAGGTCTTTTGTTCTTTTGCAGAGAATTTTAATGTGGAACATTTAGATGTAGTCTTAAGGTTGTTTGTCCAATCTCTTGATGGTAAAGCTCAAAAATGGTTTAAGACATTGGCAGATCGTTCTATTACCAGTTGGGAAATAATGGAAGATACTTTTCTCAGAAAATGGGGAGAGAAGAAAGACCATGGACATTGTCTTACTGAGTTCAATACACTCAAGAAAAGACATAATGAAGGAGTGTCAGAATTTGTCAAGAGATTTAATAAATTGTATTTGAGTCTTCCTACTGATATGAAACCTCATCAAACTGCTGCTAAAGTTGTTTTTGTAGAAGCTTTTGATTCAGAATTTGGTTTCTCTCTCAGAGAAAGAAAGCCTGCTACTCTGGATGATGCTCAGAGAGATGCACTAGAGTTGGAAGCAAACTTTTCCTCCACTGGAAAATCAAAGGGAAAACCTGAACAAGATACTAGAAGAAGGGGTAAAGAGGAGGTATCTACCTCCTACCAAGACATAGACTCAACTAATGAAAGAATTGAAGAAATGAGAAAAATGATTAAGAACCTTTCTGGTAAACTGGTCAAGCTTGAATTGGAAACCAAGAATTCAGCCTCCAAGAATTTCCACAATGCTCCAAACATAGGTTACAATCCTTAGTATAGGAAACCACCCCTGCAAATATTGCCAAGGGAACTAAAAGAACAACAAGATCAGGTACCACACCCATTGTACTTGGAAGGTCCTGTAGATGATCCTACTGAAGACACTGCTTATGGACTGGAGGATTCAAATCTTTCTTTTTCAAATAGTGATGGAGAATAATTCCCCTTGCGAGGAAATGATGGAACCGAGTGCTCATTACAAGAAGAGGAAAAGGCCAGAGACACAGAAGACGCAGAAATTGATCATTATTGTAGACAATTTGCTGATTTCATGCAAGCATAGTTCAATAGAAGATATGATCTCAGATCTTCTAGGAAGAGGACTCGTTCTCAAGATCAAGAAGAAGAGCTACCCCAGAAAGAAGCACCTGCTCAGAAGGAATCAACAATGCAGAAAGTCATAGACAAAGGTAAGGGCCCTCTAAACAAACCTTTACAGTCTAATGATCAAATTCCTTCCTCTTCAAAAGTAGTCATTCCCCCTAATACCAAGTCCGTGTCAAAAGAAGTCAAACCCTCAGCTGAAAATAAAGAGTCAAAGGAGGTTTTAATAGAGAAGTCCTCTCCTATCTTCAGTCTGCAAAAATAACTTGAGAAGGTCAAAATCCCCGTCCCCCTAACTGAACTGTTGAAACAACCTGCATATCAATCCCAAGTCACCTCTTTTATGATCCCTCCAAAAGCGGTACTCACCCCTGATAGTCTCAACCTTCAAGAAGAAAGACCCATGGTTGTCTTTGGCCCACATGTTTAGGAATTAGACACTTCTACTCCTCCCTTCTACATGTCTCTAGTGATTCATGACCTGCTATTGCATAAATGTATGTTAGATTCTAGAGCTTCCCATAATCTACTACCTCTGTCAGTCATGGAACAACTAGGATTACAAATCCCCCGTCCATACAAGGACCTCTATTCGTTTGATTCCAAAAGAGTTAAATGTCTGGGGATGATCAAGGATTTGGTGGTCAATTTGGCCCAAATCCCAGCAAAAAGTGTGGTAATGGACATCGTGGTGGCAGACATCCCAGCTCGCTTTGGCATGTTACTATCAAGGTCCTGGGGAACAAGAATTGGTGGATCAATTAAGTTGGATTTAACATATGCCACCATCCCAGTTTTTGGTGGCCAATAGAGGAGGTTGTACAGGGAAACCATATTTGTCAAGATGGTGACTAAGCTTGACAACTCTGTTAATTCACTAGTCTACAGTAAAGAAGGAGATTTCTCATGCTTGATGTTGGAAGAAGATCAAGATTATGCTCATGAACCATCCTTCTGCCAGATCAAGACTGAGCAGCCCTCAGAGAGCCATAAAGAAGGAATCTGGACACTTCATTTTGATGGAGCAAATTCAAGAGAAGGTAATGGAACTGGAATACTATTGATTTCTCCTACAGGGAAATGGGTCCCATTGTCTTTCAAGTTGGAATATGAAGCTACTAACAATGTGGCCAAATATGAAGCACTTCTGTTAGGATTGCAGAAATCTAGGAACATGAATATACAAAGTTTAAAAGTTTTGGGAGATTCGGGACTGGTAGTTAGACAAGTCAGGAATCAGTGTCAGACCAAACATCCTCGGCTAAGGGCTTACAGGAATGAAGTTTGGGACATGGTGGAGAATTTTTTCTTGGCATTTAATATCCAGTTCATGCCTTGAGAACAAAATAGGATGGCTGATTCCCTTGCTGTGGCTACTAGTACATTTCGTCTACCTCAGAACCCTATTTTAAGATATGAAATTGAGGTACGTTACCGGCCGTCAATCCCAGATAACATTAAGCACTGGCAGGTATTTGAGGATGAAGAACAGATGAAGAAATTCCTGGAAACAATAGGAGAATTCTCCAATATGGAGATTGATGCCGAAGAAGAAGAAGAGTCTGAAGACACTTTAGAAAGAAGTTGGGAGGAGAAAATGGAAGGTAATAAAGTGTTGCAATTGAAGGGAAACATTATACCTAGAGGGTTGGTGCCTCTGGAAATATTATTTGACAAGAATGATGTCTCACTGTAGCCAAGCAAAGTCGTAGAATAAAATCAGGTAGAAGACCTGAATCTTGGTACTGATGTTGATCCCAAGGTTGTAAAATTGTCCAAGAAAGTCCCAGAAGAATATAAAAAGATATATCATAAATTATTTTAGTCTTACAAGGATGTGTTTGCATGGTCCTATCAGGACTTGAAAATTTTTGACATCGGTATAATGCAACACAAAATCCCACTAAAGGGAGATGCAAAACCTCATAAGCAGAAGCTCAGACAGATAAATCCCCTACTACTTCCTTCTATTGAGAAGGAAATTAAGAAGTTGTTAAAGGCCAAAATAATTGTGCCATTGAGGTACTCTGAATGGGTGGCAAACCTAGTCCCTGTACGAAAAAAGAATGGAGAAATAAGGCTGTGTGTGGATTTCCGAAATTTAAAAAAAGCATCCTTAAAGGATAATTATCCATTGCCTAATATGGATCACATCCTGCAAAAAGTGGTTGGAGCTTCTAGGATGTGAATGATGGATGGATTCTCTAGTTATAATCAGGTAGCTGTATTTCCAGAAGATCAAAATAAGACTGCTTTCACTACACCATGGGGTACATTTATGTATGCCAGGATGCCTTTTGGATTGATTAATGCAGGGGCCACTTTTCAGAGGGCCATGGACATTGCTTTTTTCGGGGAGCAAGATAAATTTCTGGTATTCTACCTCGATGATATCACTGTATTTTCAAAGAATGATATTGAGCACATTGAGCATCTGCGCATAACCTTTGAGAAATGCAGAAGGTATGGTCTCTCTCTTAACCCTCAGAAGTCTTTATTTGCATTAGAAGAGGGTAAAATTTTGGGACACATTGGGACTAAAGATGGGGTGAAGATAGATCCTAAGAGGGTAGAGGTTATAAATGGTATTTCTCTTCCCAGAAATAAGAAGGAGGTACAAGTGTTCCTAGGGCACATTAATGTCCTAAGAAGGTTTATCCCTAACTATGCTGAAATAGTTAGACATATAACTGACATGCTGAAGAAAGATAATGATGTTAAATGGTCCCAGGAATCACGAGAGGCCTTTATCAGGATAAAAAATTCTTTTGCAAAAGCCCTTGTGCTCGCTGGACTAGATTATGCTAAACCTTTCATGATCTTTTCTTTTGCATCACCTCATACAATAGCAGGAGTTTTATTGCAGAAAAATGAAGAAGGGTACGAGCAGCCCATCGCCTTCTTCAGTCAGGTGCTCCGTGATGCAGAATTGAAATATAACATATTGGAAAAGTAGGCATATGCCCTAGTAAAATCCCTCAAAGCATTCCGCATGTATATCTTGCAGTCCCATATCACTGCATTTGTGCCTACAGCTGCTGTAAAGGATATTCTTATCCAAGGGGATAGTGAAGCAAAAAAGGGGAAGTGGATTTCTAAAATACAGGAGTATGAATTAGACATACGCCCTACTAAGCTGACCAAAGGACAAGGGTTTGCCAAAATCTTATCTGAATCAAACTATCAAACCTTGGGTATAAATTTTTCCATAATAGCAAGTGAGGAATCTGAGGAGAAAGAAGAGCGACAGGGAATTGGGGTAGCTACTCTGGGAATACATATAAAGTACCTCACCAGTCAGTGGTACAAAGAGATAGTAGAATATCTCCTCACACTCAGCTGCCCTCCAAGCTGTGATAAAGCTAAATACAGAACGCTAAGATTGAAATCACAGAAGTACATAGTCACCAATGGCCGGCTATACTGGCGAGATCCCTCAGGCATCCTACTCCTGTGTCTCACAAAGGATAAGGTAGAGAGTATTATAGCCGAATTTCATGAAGGAATCTGTGGGGGTCATTACAGTTGGAGGGCCACTGCTCACAAGATCCTGAAGGTTGGTTTTTATTGGCCCAAGATTTTTGGAGATGTTTTTTCCCGGGTTAGAGCTTGTGAGAAGTGTCAGAAATTTGCTGAAAGACAGAAATTGGCCCCTCTTCCCATGATTCTCGTGCACGTGGATGAACCATTCCGACAATGGGGAATTTATTTTATAGGTGAGATACATCCTCCATCGAGTGGTCAGCATAAGTGGATTTTAACTGCCACTGATTATTTCACAAAATGGGTGGAAGCCATACCTACGAGGAATGCAACAGATACTGTGATAATAAAATTCATGCAAGAAAACATCATATCTAGGTTTGGCTGCCCTGCCAAAATAGTGACTGATAATGCCCAGGCCTTCAAGTCTGCAAAGTTTGTGAGCTTCTGTTAGCAGTATAACATCACACTAAGTCACTCTACAGCCTATTACCCACAAGGAAATGGCTTGGCAGAGTCTTCCAATAAAACCCTGATAAGGGCACTGAAGAAGGCTATAAATGAAAATCAGAAAAATTGGGATTCCCAGCTGAAGTTTTCTCTGTGGGCCAATAGAATTACCAGCAAGAGAGCAACTGGAAAATCCCCATATGAATTAGTATATGGGAGAGCAGCAGTATTCCCTATACAATTAGCCCTACCAGTGGCCCGATTCATGCAAGAAAGTCAAGAAGAGCCTGATGATATGACCATGAGAATAAATCAGCTGGTAGAATTGGAGGAAACACGGAGCCAGGTAAATCAAAGGTTGAGAGAGTATCAAGAGAAGATGAAATACATTTTTGATCAGCACGCCAAAGACAGGAATTTGCAGATTGGTGATTTAGTGCTCAGGTGGGATATCTGGAGGGCTGAAAAAGGAAAACATGGTAAATTCGACCCACTCTGGTTCGGCCCCTTCAAAATTGTGGAACAGGGAGGTAACAACACTTTCAAGTTGGAAAATTTACAGGGTGACTTGCTTGACGCCCCTGTAAATGGTCAATTTATTAAACCCTACTTCCAGTTCTAATTCAGACAGAGATAGCCTGATGTATTATACTGTATATTAGTTTCTTGTTTTCACCCTTGTTTGAATAATGTGGGTGTCATGATGAATTATGAAAAGAACAGTAGAAGTGCTGAAGAGCAGAGTTCACACAAGAAGATTATCAGGTGGTCTGCGAAGTTCTTGACACGCTCAGGGATGAACGTGCCATCCCCAGGTGGAGCCAATGTTGATCATGTCAGCATTCTATTGAGATCTTGATAAGAAACCTCGCTTAAACCTTTCAAACCCCCTCTTTTTGCCCTGAGAAATTCGTTTTCTTCTCATTGTTACCTTCTCCCAGCCTCAAAACTGCATAAAAGGGTTGAAATCCCACATTACATTATATTTAAGGCTTAGCACCTTTCGGCCCTAGCCCCTGCACCTTTTTCTCCACATGACCGGAAGTGCTAGCCATGAATGTGCTTAACACATATATATACCGAACACGTTTATAACCGTCGATCTGTACGGATCTGACAACATTCGCAAGTCTTCATCGTGCCCGTGGCCCACTCCGTTCATCGCCCAAATTTCCTGTCTGCCGTCCGATTAAACCGCAGATCAACGGCTCACAGTACACCCGCCCCCGGTGGTCCCCACGTCGTGCATTGTGCTAAACCCGCCCGGTTTCTATCACACCGCTTTTGGGTGGTAGGCAGTATTTTATTTTTCGGAGCAATTCCATACATTGTTTGCCGCGTGTCCCTGCGTACGGCTCAAAAACTGCCCTCCATCGCGCGTTATCGTTCGTCCGTAGACACGGCGCGATATCCACGAGAGCCGTCCGATCTAGAACTGCCCATCTGACGGCGATCGCTCCTCGAAGCTGCGCAGAAATTAACACGAGCAAGCCGTACCCCTGGCCCACTGTCCATCGCCCCCTCGATGCTTTCCCAGCCATCGATCTCCCCAGAGATCGGACAGTCCAGATTAATTGCTCGTCCACTTCGTGTTTTCCTGCCACATCATCATTCCACGCATTCTTGTCGCATTTTTCTCCATCTCCCTTATGCATTTCATTCAAAGACCCAAGTGTCATGTTTTAGCATTCCACCAACTTACACCATGATTACTTTCTACAGTCGCGCTGCATTTTCCGCCATAACCCAACACTGTTCCGCCATTTCGCCAGGCTACATTTCCATCTCCGTCATCACCTGCATTCACCATCCCATGCATAGTTTTCCTAACGAGTTTGCGGGTTTTGTAGGGTTACAACGACGTAAAACTACCATGATTTATAGTCTCTATTGCTATAATAGAGAGCACATCAAAGTACCATTTCTCAGAGGCTGTAATTATGAGGAAGGGCCTGGGAAGGTATGTCGACAAGACTTCCATTAAAGAAGCAGGGTTAAAATCTGTCAAACCCTCCATAGTCATTCAAAGCACAGATTGCGCAGATGGAGATATTAATGGATCAGCAGAGAAATATCAGTGAATAATCGAGGAATTCAACGTTCAAAATTGAAGATCATAAACCTTAATTCAGGGTTTAGAAGGCAGAGGGTACCATTTGCAGAAAACAATACCCTAAAGTTTTCTTTTCAACACCATTTTCTTTCGAGAAAGGACGGAATGTCTATGTGATTTTACTTCTTTGCCGTGTTCCTGAAGAGACTTCTACCCAGTGCATTTATTTCAGTAAGCAGGAAGCAGAGTACTTACAGCGCTACAGAGTCATTCAATAGTATGGGCATCCACGTTTCTGCCATCTTGTTTTAATGAGGCAAATTAAATGTTCATCACCTACTCCCTTTACAAGCTTTCTTTTTCTCCTATAAAGCTCTCGAAGAACAGATGATTTAGGGTTCCAGATTTTATCAGAAAATTATGCAGTGAAAGGATTTTTGTATACATTTTGTTGAACTCTTGTATGAAGGCTCAGAGCCCGTAGGGTCTCAGTGAGGAGGAGTTCCATCTGTTAAGAGGATTCTGGTATTTGGTATTTCACAGTTTGTAACTTTCTCTTACATGTGTTATTTTAATAGATCATTCCATTTCATCCATCTTTCCTGTATCATGTTTCTGGAATGCGAGTGGCTCACTGATTTCTGGTATGGATTTATCCTAGTTGATACCCATGCTTGGATTAGTCAAGCACTTTAAATATGGCTCAGGCATGATATTCTGTTCCACTATTCATCTAAACCATACTTCTGCTATATCAGTTTCTTTGGGAGGGTGTTTTTAAAACGCTATTGTCATGAATGGATTCTTAAATTGGTAAGCCCATTACATGGTGATATTATGTATCTGGATATCATCTCAATGACAACTAATATTCTCTCAATATTTCATTCACTACATACACCTTCTGATAATTTATTTCTGTGAGGTATTTTTGAATTGGCCCTCTTTACAGTAAGCTATCTCTGAATTGTCCGTTGCTTTTATATTGGAGTTTTGCATGTTGCCTCTGCAGTATTCCTTTCTTTGTGTCAGTTTCTGAAGGTCTTGGTCCCATTCAGATTAATATTCCTTGTTTCTCAAGAAATATCATGAGAGCTTTTTATTGATAACTCCCTCTGTTATACCATACGCTCCTTGCTAATATAAGATGTTCTAGGCACTGGTCTTTCACAACTCAAGGCTATCTCTAGGAACGACAACAGATCCAATGGAGACCTAGTTGAGATCTACGTGAAAGGGAAGTTGAATATTAGTTGTAGGATTATTGGGTTGCACCCATGCAACCAAACACCGATTGGAGTGCCCATGATACTTGTGCAGTCAAGGAAGGCCAAAATTCCTATTCTTTAGGGATTGCATTCATCATGGATTTTGCAAGCAGGGTAGGCTATCTGGAGGCAGTAAATTGGCTAAGTATTGGTCAGTTTTTGCATGACAGTGTGAGACAATTAGCTAAGTACAAGAGGGCCCTTGTGAGAAGAGTTGTATGTAATTGTTTCATGATTCCATGCTAAATATACAATAGAAGATAATGGGGTTTTGAGCAGCAAGCTTTCCCCAGGAAATTATTTGTGTTATGGCTTGATTGTTTCTTCTTTGCTTCATGTGATTGGCGATTATGTTTTTAATTCTGCAAAGATTTGTAGAAGTGATTCAGTATTTAACTTTAGTACATTGTTAGATCAGACTGAATCCATGATATACTTCCTTGTTGTATAATTTCTACAGATTTCAAGAAAGCTTTCGACACTATTACTAGAGACAAGCTTTGGAGTAGGATGGAAGAGATCGGAATTCCATGTGAATATATGGCAACGGTTCATAAGCTCTATGAGAAAGTTAGAGCTGAAATCATAACTAAGGAAGGATTTTTTGAATGCTTTGGTAGTGAAATTGGGGTCAAGCATGGGTGCCCTCTTTCCCCCACATTGTTTGGCTTATATATTGATAAGTTGGAAGAATGATTAAGCAATAACAGTGGGGAGGGTATCCACTTAGTAGTGTATGTGGTGAGACTTCTCTTGTATGCTGATGACCTTATCCTAATTTCAAAATTGGCTAATGATTTGAGAGAGCATTTGAAGGCATTAGATATATTTTTTGAGGAGGTTGGGACGCGATTAAACATTAGCAAAACCAAGATCATGATCTTCTCCTTGAAGAGGAAAAAGCAACAGGGTAATTTTATTTTTGAAGGGAAACCCTTGGAGATTGTGGAAGAATACAAGTATCTAGGAATTATTTTTCACAACATGCTCAATTGGGAGGCATGTAGAGCTAAAAGGATTCAGGGGGATGGAGAGCCCTTTATCTTTTACAAAATAGATGCATGAAAGTAGAATTATGGGACTGGAAGACCAAGAAAACTCTTTTTTGGTTGTTGGTTACATTGGTTGTACTCTATGGATGTGAAGTTTGGGGGAGTAGTATGTTGGAATACAAGTGGAGACAATTAAAAAGAATCCAAAAACACCTAATCACTAATCATTTCAAATTCAAATCAACAGTTTCTTATGAGATCTTGCTAGCAGAAGCTGGTTTTCCAATGGAGGTCGAGGTGGTTTTTGCTTGTTAAGTTACCTAAAAAAGGTTGAAGGTAGGGAAGAGAATTGTTGGCCTAAAACAGTTGTTGCAAAAGAGTTAACGAGGAGGAAGAAAAATTGGGGGAAACAAAATGAAAAGTGGGACATTAAGTGACAAGAGTGTCCTAACTCTAAAGATGAAATTAAAAAATGAGTGCTTGAAAAATTTAGGACTACCATTTGGGAAAAACATATTGGTCGAAAAAAATCTCTTTATGTTAAATATTTCAACCTGACATGGTCTCATGATGAGAAGATATATTTAGGTGCCAAAATCATGGGAAATGCTACATTATTAATATCACAGTTGAGGATCAGGTGGACAGGGTCTCATCATCTCAGATGTAAAACTCCAAAAGAAGAGTGGGAAGAAAGAATTTGCATCTTTTGCATGAAAGGAGAGGTTGATGGCACTACATCATGGATTGTCTGGCTTATGAGGATATTCGTAATCAGTTTAAAATAATTATGAAGGTGGACTGTTTGAACAAGTTGTTTGAGGAAGAGAGACTTATCAACATTGTGAACTTCTTGGTCAAGATTCATGACAAGAGCGTATTCTTGGAGAAAAGTTCGAAATTGTGATGGGTTGGAGTCCTAGGTCCCTTAGACCGCTTGGTCTCGTGGACGTTATTAAAATCCATTTTCATTCATTCAAGGTAGAAATACTTGAATGGAGGACATCCAAAGCAGGTTCTTACAGTACTGTCATTAGTCTTGCAGCAGGATGATTACGTTTAGTACATTGAATTCTTATTATCACCACTCGGCCAACAATGCAAACTTCTGAATTCAAGCCGGGGAATTTTCCCTCGCTAAAACCTATAAGGTCAATGCTTGAAAGATCTGTTGCTTCTTTAGCTGCTAACTTCAAAGAATTCATCAATAATTCCTTCTTTATGGTGTCAATTTGAACTTGCAATTCAACCCTCTCAGATTCCAAATCCTGCTTCTTGGAACAAAGATCTAAATATTTGATATAAGCAACGGCATCGCTGAGCAGATAAGCTTTGTCCATTTTCGACACATTAGGACCAGGACACTAAGCTCATAAAATTTATGGTTTCTCACGCCTTTGCCGCTTAGCCTCAACATGATTCAAAGGCTCTTCGTAGCCATTTGCATAATTCAGAGGCTCTTCATGGCCATTTGCAGGTTTTCTCCCACTTTTCCGTGGCTTTCTCTCGACTACAATAGACGTTGGATCTTTAATTGAGGCTCTACCCCAGAAAAATCTGATTCAATGCGAGAGCATAAACCTCTTACAACAATTCTAGGTGGATTAGATCGTAAACCAATGGTATCCTCTTTTATTGCTGGCTTTATCACGTTATTTTCACTGCCATTAAAACCCAATGTGTGGGTTTTTGCTTCTGTACCGTTTACTATTTCTGTAAAATGGATGGCGAGCGCTTCAAGGGCTTTAGTACTAGAGAACTTTGTTCAACAATGATTCGTCATCTTTAACCACTAAAGAAATCAGTTCAGCGAACACAGATGCTTTTTGTTTGCCTGTCACAGATAATAACGCAGTGGAGTCCCACAAAATTTTCTGTATGGTGATGGAAACGTGCAAAATCGGCACCTCTGTTATTGCCTACAACTCCCGTCACAGATAAGAAGGCAGTGGAGGCTCGCCAAGTGTTCTCGGCACCTCTGTTGCTGCCCACAAGCTCTATCACAGATAAGAAGGCAGATGAGATGGCAGTGAAAACCAGTGAACTATTATCCACCCTAATGGGCCATGAGGAAAAGACAGATGGATCAATTAAATTTTGAACAGATTTTATGCAATGAGAAAAAAGTTTCGTGCAATGGGCCAAAAGGGAAAACGAATTTGGTTATGATGAAATTCAAATTTCAGACCATGAGCAAAAGGGAGATGAATAGAAATTAAAAATGAAAAGACATTGTATTTGTTTCTTGATTCTCCAGTGGAGTTTGGTTTGGTACCAATAATTAACATCCACAAAAATTATATTTTAATATAGAGCATAACAGAAATGCTTATAAATGATATATGAGATTTTAATTTTATTTTTATGTATATGTGTTTCACTCAGAGTTAAGCACTCAGAGATACCAATATCACCAGCTGAAAAATAATGGGAATTAATTTATTGACTTTTAACATTTTGTTTTTGTCATGTACTGCAAGCATAGATAATACAAGCAATACCGTGCACAACAATGCTCCTTATAAATGGTATATTTGATATTTGAATTTTATGTTTACATATTTGTGTTTCTATCCTAGATAACAATATCATTAGCACTCACAATATCCTGTTGGTTTAGAAATGATATATTTGATATTTGAATTTTATTTTTATGTATATGTATTGTTATAGATAATAATATTACTAGCAATTGCACCGAAAGGTGCAAAGGAATGCCGAATGGACAATGAAATACAATTGAGGTGACACTAATTTTAATTTAATTGTTTGAATTCTCAAGTGAAAGAAAGAAGCTTATAACTGGTGTGCAAAGTGTGCAAGTTCCCTCAATGGCTATCGAGGAGGGTTTAAAAAATTTCTCAGCATTGGACTTTGATTTACTTGTTGTGACTAGAGGAAGAGGATTTTTGACTCGTCACCTTGTTCAGAAACTTTTGGAATCTGCTGAACCCCAATGATATGCTTGATATTTTCAACATCATTCATTTAATTGATTGGCAATCGAAATTCTATTCAAACAACTAAACCCATGCCTTGTTTATCGAATCGCAGGATAAGACTCATGTCATGCAAAGAAGTCCGCAAAGCTAGCCACGACCACTGGATGTGATATGCATAGTGATAGATTTGACATACCGATCCAACTAAAAGTGCATGAGAAAGATTCCAAAATTCATTCAAGCAATACTGCAAAATATTTAGATGCTTATGCGTGACTTGGCGTTCATTCCTAAGAAGGTCCACGTCAGTAGGTGCAATAAACATATCCATAAAGGTTTGATCGGTCACAACAAATAGCTTCACTCCCAGTGCCACCACTAATTTGTCTCAACAAGGAGTCATGAAGCCAACATTCCATTTTTTGTATTTGCACCGCTGCTACATGCAGAGATTCAACAAACTTGATTTCACATCTCTCAGTAATGCTTCAATACCAGGCTTCAAGGCACAATTGAACCAGAAATATGACCATAACCAACCAGAGAAGAGAAATCCATAGAAAATCCTGAGAAATCCCCAATCAGAGAAGATAAGGATGTGAAAAACATAAGCAACATGCATGGTTTTTTTAAAGATTCAGCAGTCGTAGATCAAATTTGTCCACTCAATGAAACCTTTGCAAAACTAAGACAACTTGCCAACCGAATCAATAAGTCATCATCTCCAACAATCCAATTGAAACGAATAAACCAATTTAATGTAAGCATTATTTCTAACAGGATAATACAAAAAAATATCAAGTATACGATCTTTTATTTCATTGGTAAAAAGTTGAAACACAACCGATTACTGAGTACTCATAACTCAAACTCGCTTCGAGCAATTAAGACTCTAGGGTAGTAAGATCACTGATTACTCATAATTAAAACTCGCTTCCAGCAATTAAGACTCCAGGATAGTAAGTTTGGCTCATCACCAGATTATCTTGGCCCATTTGATTGGTCAAGATGTATGTGACCAAAAAATCCATGTCAAACCTTCCAAGTTTTGTAACACAGAAAAATGTTGAAGGTCCATCAGAGTTGATGTTGTTTCTTACCAGTAATATTCTTCTACGACCTTGGAATAGTCATCGTGTCAAATGGTTTGAAGGTGGAGATGAAATGTAGGTAGCGCTACCGATGAACCTTGCTCCTGCCTGTTGTCATATTTCGTCACAATACAAAAACATTTTTTTGTTACTTTTGAAAATGGAAAAAATTACTTTGTTACTTCTGAAGCTCATGTTCATGGTAACCTAATATTCCTCTGTAACATTTCTCGTCTTTGTGCCCCATTAACACACATGACTCCATGACAACAACACATCCTCTCCATGTCCCAACTAGAATACTATAAAACTCACAACACTACTTTTTCTGTATTCGAATTTCCATAAAATTATCTTTAGGACTCCTTCCTCAGAACTTACTCCTCCATGAAAAAAATCAACAACATTGTCAAAAAATAATTGATATCTGTAACAACCTTTCACAAATGAGAACATCAAAACCTTATTTCAACTTGGTCACGAAGCTGTATCTGCTCAATTGCATCACAAAGTCGCTTTGAAGCCATTGATGGTAAAAATGTGTAGGGTAGCATTACTGCACTATAGTTGTTGTGATGCTTGCATTCGAAAAACCATGAAATTGTGGCTTTCCATGTGATTGAGAATTAACATGTTTCCGTACAAAGAAATTTGTTTGAGTTTGTTACGGTCAATGAATTGCACATGGACCATTTCTCCATTTCCTAATTTCCAGGCCTGAGAAATTGCTTGATTCCATTCTTTTGAATTGTCAAGAATGGCACACACTATCTTTGATATCAAATCCATGTCATACAATGTATCCATTTCACAGAATTTGGATGCCCATCTTTCTTGGGTGCTTGCATTTGAGTGGTGAAAAATCCCTTTGTCATTGTGGATGCGGTTGATACATCCACATGTGGGAAATCATGCCAAAGGATTGGGTCCCTTTTTATCTATTGTACTGGGAGGTAGCAGGTTATATGTAATAAAGTGGCAATTAGCCAAAATACCTCCATAGATATTTGGGTTACAAAAAAATGCATCGAGTTTGAAGACTTGAATATCACTTGAATTGGAAGTGGGCCAGAGAGATTTTTGTATGACACATTGAAAATCTCGAGAGTCGTGGCATTTCCAAATTTAAGAGATATAATGTCTGTCAGAGCATTTTGAGATAGATACAACAATGCTAAAGTAGGAATTGCAGGGAGTTCAGAAGGAATGGCCCCACTCATTTCATTTTGTTTCGAGTCCAAGTTGACCAGTTTCTCACATATTCTAATGCTTCTTGGAATTGTCCCTGAAAATTTATTCTCAAGCAAGTCCAGAGCTGAAAGGCTAGAACAACCTCCAAAATCTGTTGGAATTTTACCAACTAGATTGTTGTTGGAGGCATAGAAATTTTCCAAACTAACCATTTCTGAAATATTCCCTAGAAGACTTCCTTCAAACTCATTATAAGAGATCCAGAAATGAAACCTTTGATGACAGGTTGAGAATTTGTCATAGAAGTGGGTAAATTTACTTTCCTTTCAAATGGAGGGAAGCAATCTACTTTTGGTAGGATACTTTCTATACTTCAATTTATAGTTCTTTTGAGCAGTTTTAGTAGTGGAGGAAAAGCTGTATCACTCCTATATTACAGATGGTCCTTGTGTGGTTTTTTCTATGTTAAGAATGTGATGTGGAGAGGCACAGTTACAAGGGGCATTTTATGGTAAAAGGGTTGCTGTTGAATATACCATTTTATTTGTTGCCTTCATTTGAAGAGATCTTTTCTTTGGACAAGTTGATGGTCCAACAACCATGAGTAATTGATCTGATCATATTTAGAGGCATAGATGAATAGTTACACTCGAAAGTTTCTTTAAGAATTTAGTAAATACCAATGCAAAAAAACTTACCCTTCACCAATGTTAATTTCTTCAGGTCCAAACCACTCTCAATTTATATTTTCCAAATCTCATTGATTTCCCATTATTTTGATATAGAAACTTTGAGGAAGCCCATAAACACCATATTTTGGAGGTCTAGGGAGAGGATCTAAGAGGAGACCTTCTACAAGCATATTTATTTAAAATTAAACAAATATTGAACTTGAAGATGGAAGCATTCCACTACTTAATAAATAGATCTTAAGTAAGCACCACGTTCTCAATTTGGTTTGGGAGATCTACATATTTCTCAATTTGGATTGGAAGATCTACATTGGATGGTCACAAATTTTCGATCATCAAGTTTTATATTTTTATGATTTCAATGGATCTACTAATACAACAATATCAAGAATAAATTCAACAAGGTGATACACTAATTATATTGGTGGAGGTGGAGTGTGGGAAGGAACATATCAGAAAAAACCTTTAAGTTGCATAAAATTCATACAAAATAATTTGTGAATCACTGATCTGAATGGATGATATTTGTTACGCTATGCAAAGTATCCAAACTGATATAATAAAGTGTGCAAAAGTTTCTCCTTAAAATTGCAGGTTAAACAATTAGTTATGGCTTTGTTTATGAGGTTTCTGTGTGAGGAATGATTAAGTAATTTAACTGTTTAACATTGTATAGCAGAAATGAACAAAAAATAAAATTCACAAGCACATTATACAACAAATTGTTGACATAGTTCACCCCTCCTGGGCTACATCTGCTAGTCCAAGGCTGCCCAATGGCATGTCCTTGTTGTATTAATTTTCTCAAAACGGATGTACAAGTGAAAATAAGCATCAATAGGAAAAAATATCTGTAAAATCAGATTCAGAAGGTATGGAATATCCAGAGATGACTTTTCATTTACATAAAATAGATAAAGAGAGCCCAATACACTGCCTTCTCCATGATGGCCATGATGGCTCCTTAATCTTACTCGAAGCTAAAACTATAGAAGAACACCTCTGTGCGACCTAAAACCTATGCCAAACTACTCAGAATGTCCAAGAGACCCAAAATTGACTATTTTTTCACCTTGTTTGGTTGAAAATTGAAGGAGTTATGGAAAAAACAAATTTTTGCTCAGTGTCCCCCAAAATCCTCCTCCAAAACTGGAGGAACTCCAGTTAGCGCTCCAAATTAGGCAGAATCCCTGAATTGGTGGAACCGCACTCTAAATTGGTAGAGGCGTTAAATTTCAAGTTTCATGGTTAGTGGCGCATTGACTGGCTCCGTTTAGACCGCCTGCAAAGCCACATGGATAAGCTATCGCCTTAAATGTGGAGTGTTGTGCTGGCCACATGGTCGTAACTGCCATAGTTAACCGTGACCATAACTGCGCAGAGTGGAAGGTCTTAAGGCCTGGTTTTATGGCACTGGTTGTGTGGTGTTGGGGCTAGCCCTTTAATTTTATGCTCGTTCAAAAGTTAACATGACAACATGTTCAAGAACGCCCGAACGGTCAAGAAATTATCACAGCTGGGCTGGTTGGGTCGGCCTGCCCGAACTGTCGGGTCATGGGTTCAAAATCCATGAACCTTCAAATTTTATTTGCCTTTCAACCTTAATCCTGGGGCCACGTGGCAGCCTCCGGGTAGGCCATGTGGCACCCTCTGATAGGCCTTCCAAAACATGAAAAATTAACTTGCCTTATATATATATATATTTTTTTTTTACAAAATAGCAAAGTCAAATTAAGTCAAAAAAGTCATGTTTTGGAGTTTACTGGGTGTTTTCAAACCTCAATAAATTTTGCATACGACCTCGATTTTGAGAATCGTTCACAGCACCATAATCACAATGAAAAGACCTTTCTAGTCATTTATATTGCAACCATTTATGAGCACTTTCATTTATGAGCAAATTTCTTAACTTGGACATGATCTCCTGATCACACCTCCCCATTGGGAAGCTTTTGGACCCTAAAAGCCTTTATTTACCTGTTCAGAAGATGAGGGTACAACCCCCTCACCTTTTCCACCTCCATCCATTTTTCCTTACTTGGTTTGCTACCTTTAAGACCAATCCAAATAAAATCGACACTTCCCCTCTTAGAAGTGTGTGTCCTCTTGTCAAGGATAGTATCCTCTTTAAGCTCGTCCAAATATTCTGGTGAGAAATATTCTATTGATGGCAGCTGAATGTCACTCCCTTCATCAGAAATCAAAGGAGGCTCATACAAACGTAAATTTTCCATATTCACAACGGAATATATTTGCATATATGAAGGCAAATCTAGTTGAAAAGCATTATTTCCAACTTGTTTAATAATTTTGAATGGACCATAACAAATAGGCTTCAAATTTTTACCTTCTCCTTGCATTCTTTCTTTACTAATATGCAACCATACGTCATCTCCTTCTTGAAACTTATGATCAACTTTGTGTTTGTCATGCCTCTCCTTATACTTGTCTTGACTCTTTTCAAGTTGTTCTTGAACCTGCTGATGTATGAGCTGAATTCTTTCAATGAACATGCGAGCTTTGTCAATGTCACTATGCACATCAATGGCAACATCCTTCTCAAGAATTAAATCTAAAGGTGACTTAGGCAAATACCCAAAACAAGCTTCAAAAGGTGAAGTATTTATAGAAGAGTGCTTGGCCCGGTTGTAAGCATGTTGAATGTAATGCAAGTGCTCATCCAAAAGCTTGAGATGCTTGCTGCAATAACCTCTCAAAAAATGTACAATGGTTCTGTTCACTACCTCTGTTTGGCCATCTGTTTGCGGATGGAAAGCAGTACTCTTTTTCAACTTAATGTCCATCATCTTCCATAAATTAGACCAAAAATTCCCAACAAATCTGGAATCCCTGTCACTAACAATCTAAGTAGGCAAGAAATAATGAACCCATACATGTTGAACATATAAATCAACAGTTTGTTCAGCAGTTATAGATTTCTTACATGGCATAAGAATACACATCTTGGTGAATCTATCAACTACTACATAAAGATAATCATGCTGCTTTCTAGACATTGGTAGACCTCCAACAAAATCCATATAAACACTTTCCCATAGTCTAGAAGGTACCAGTAATGGCGTATATAAACCAAGCTTCCTATTTCTAGGCTTCCTTGCAGCACCTAATGAACAACCTCTAATGAAACGTGAAACACTATCTACCATGCGAGGCCAATAACAATACCTCTGTAAATGTGCCACTGTTTTTCTTACCCCAAAATGTCCAACAATAAGAGAAGAATGAGCTTCTCTCATGACACTTAGTCTCTCTCCCTATGGTATGCACAACTTTCCCACATGAAACAATAAATTATTATGCAAGTGATAATCATTCTCCTCAACTTGATTCCCTTCACTCATGTTAGCGTACACATCCTTAAAATCAACATCTGATGCATATTGTTCTATGTAACTCTCATGTACAATAGAACCATTCTTAAGTAAAATAGTAGCACTAATAATAGGCCTTGAAAGCATATCAACAAATTTATTGAAAATACCTTTCTTGTACCTTATTACCAAGTGAAATTGTTGTAGGAAACCCATCCATCTGAAATGTCGTGATTGCTGCAATTTACTTTGCGACTGCAAGCACTGTAAAGGCTGATGGTCGGTATGTACAACTGTCTCTTTTCCCATAAAATAGTGTTTCCACTTTTTGACGCTTTGTACCAATGCATGCAAATCCTTATCATATGTAGGATAATTCACAACAGCACCATTAAATGTCTCAGAATGAAAAGCGATAGGCTTACCATGCTGTAAGAGAACTGCACCCATGGCATAATCACTAGCATCGGTCTGAATCTCAAATGGCTGTCTCAAGTATGGTAATGCAAGGAATGGAGCTGAACTTATCTTCTGTTTCAAAGATTCGAAAGCTTTTTGATGCTTTCCTTGCAATTGTAAATCACGCTTCACACTTGTCACTGCATGCATAGGAATTGCTATGGCAGAGAAGTTAGAAATAAAATTCCCCCAATACTGAGTTGCACCCAAAAAAATTCTTACCTCTGTAATGGATTTGGGAGTAGGCCAATTCACAATGGCTTATACTTTAGAAGGATCAATTCTCAAAGCACCTCCTCCTCCTATGTGTCCCAAATAAACCAAATAAGTCTTTCCAAATTCACACTTTGAATTTGTAAGAAACAACTGCTTTTTCTTCAAAATATCAAGTACTTTCTTAACATGCATGACATGCTCTTCTCTATTGTTGCTGAAAATTAAGATGTCATATAATTATACAATAATGAAATCATCAAGAAAAGGATGCCAAACATCATCCATCACCCGCATGAAAGTTGCAGGTGCATTACATAAACCAAAAGGCATAACAAGCCACTCAAAGAGTAGCTGTTTGGTTTTGAATGCAATATTCCAAATATCACTTTCTGCAATTCTAACTTGATGATAACCACTATGTAAGTCTAACTTAGTGAAAAATTTAGCATCTTTCAGCTGATCTAACAAATCATCTATCCGTGGGAGTGGGTAACGATTTTTTACCGTTATTTTGTTCAATGCCCTAAAGTCCACACACATACGCCAAGTTCCATCTTTCTTTTGAATCAACACTATCGGTGACCCACATGGCGAAGTGCTTGGTCTTATGAAACATTTTTACAACAAATCTTTAATTTTCCTCTTTATTTCAACATTCTCCATGACAGACATGTGGTACATGCCTATGTTAGGAAGAGGACAATCTTGTTGCAACTGTATTTCATGTTCAATCTCCCTTTTAGGAGGCAAACCTGTCGGCTCCTGAAACATCTCATGATGTGCATCAACTACATCATATAAATCTAATTTTAACTTGGGATCACAATTTTCAAATGACTCATAATTCACATCAACCTTAGGCTTAACCATAAGAAGTACAAAACTCTTACTATAATTCACTAGCCTTTTTACCTGTCCAACATTTACCATCGCTATATTTGTCTTATTGCGATGTGATCTAACAATAAAATCCTTGCCATCTTTGAATAGATGATACTTGTTTTCATGGTGATGGAAGATAGCTTTCCTATCATATAAGTAAGGAATTCCCAAAATAATTCCTGATATATCAAATGGAACAACATCTAGTTCAACTATGTCAATGAAATGTGCAGTAATTGCAAAGCGCAATATGAACTTCTTTGAAACCTGTAAGTTTGCATCCTTGCAAATCCAACCAAGTGGATATGGTCTTGGATGTGGAATGGTATCAATTTTTAGTTTTTTGACTAAGTATTTTGAGATAAGGTTCGCTTGCGAGCCACTGTCAAACAATGTGTCAAATTTTGTATGTTTTGAAATAACCCTCACATGGAACAATTCAATTATTTCTTCTTCATTTGGAGCTTGTACATGACAGTTTGAAGTACTAGTACTTAGCTTAGTTTTAGTTTATTTTCCCTTCATATTCTTCAAACCCATGGCTATAATTTTAGTTTCGTCACCTGAATCATCACCTAAGTCTTGTTGTGTAGTTGTAGTAGCTGTGGTTTTTCTCTTCCCTTTGTTTTTGTTAAATTGAGTTCTTTTTTCAGGATGAAGTTTCCAATAGTTTTTCTCTTCATGGCCTTCTCTTGAACAATGTTTACATATCACTTTCTCACCCTCCTTTTTGACAGATGCATTCTTTTTTCCTTTTCCTTTTGAGGTTTTATCTTTGTTTTTCCCCTTAAAAGGCTTGTCAATGCAAGTCAAAATTTGACTTTGTTGATGATTAAAGAAAGAGAAATTGTACATAATCCTTTTCATGTATATGCTGATGTAAATAATGAGTTATTTCAGTCGGAAAGTAGATTGTCTTTGAAAGAAGATGACAAGAAGTTGCAGTAACCGTCTTTGGTGTCAATCAGTGCAGAAAACAAAGTGCCAGTGCAAGGTGGTGAAAAAATCCAAGAGAGGGTAAAGCATCCAAGCAAAGTTGGCACAAATTTCAGCAATGATCATTGCTGATTTCATAATGGCAGGGTACTATGGTGAGGAAACTTGGTCAGGAATCGACACAAGTACAAGGCTTATTCAACAAAAAATTGCCATAAGGACAGGTTGCAAGGTGAATGTAATTTTCAATTTCCTTTGATTAAAGACCAATGTAGAAACAATATGTTTACTGCAAATTTAAGTTGTTGTTCTACAAGTTTCGAAAATTTGTAGCATGACAAGGTCAAAGTTAGCAACAGTCGGTCAACAGATTCAAGGAAGAATTTGTCATTTTATGAGAAGCTCCAATTAATGCAATCAGGGAAATTTCAGTGGATCAAGATCGGAAGAGTGGAGATTCAGTCTCCTCATCTTTAGGTTCAGTAGTCCAGAGAGATTTTGAGGACATGACTGAAATGGTATTGATTAATCACAACATGAAAATCAATCAAACAACGCTTCTCCCATGCCCTATTTTCTTCCAGGAAAAGCATAAGCTCAATTGGTACATAAGAAGTTTATATTTCAATTTCATAAGAAAAATGAATGAAAAATTGAAAACTAACTTGTTCTTTATATAAAAGAAAATGAAACCTTAAAGGGGTCTTGGTTCGACTATAAGGTGGGGGTGTTTCATGCCCAACATAGATTCAAAGGCCATTTCACTTGCTTAAGCAGGCCAGTGGATGGGACCAAGTGTTAAGTATTGGGTGAAATTTGGTGAATAAATATTAAATAGATTCAGAGTTGTTGTAAAACAATAACATCGTCAAGAAAAGAAGAAAGAGAGAGACAAATGCAATCAAAATCAGACCATCAACAGGGAAAATGAACACAATAACCAAGAAAATTGATACATATGGTTTACCTTCTCTTCCACGTCTGTAGGTAAGAACGTCAGACATGAACCCAACCTTGATGGACATTTTGGTGAACTCTAGACTGAATGGTAACAAAGAGTACTTTTTGAAGTCTAGAGCATATCCTATAGCATCAAGGCAATTTGTAAAGAATCATTATCTGTTTTTCCTTTGGGTATCAAATCCTCCATTGAAGCCAACACTTCATGCCTTCCAGGGCCATCATGAAACTCTGGCTCTCTTCCTTCAATAACTACATTCAGGGCACTAACAAAATGCTTCGCTATAAGGAGAAAATATTGACTGTCACAAGCACCACTTGGAACTCTTATCACAACAATTGTCTGTGGCCCTGAAGATGATTCCTTGTAAAAATGAACTCCTAGGACACCAAGAGGAGGAGTTGCCATCTTGTTCTCATTAAGGAATGGATCATTGAGCTCGCTTCGCATAATCTAATGCAATGAGAGGCTCAACAAATTTTTCTAATCATCATGGGGAAGTTGTAAAACCCCTCAAATTTCCACAAATGGATCCACAATGGGCCATGACTTCTCCCTGACAGTTACATCAAATGGGATACTGCCATTTAGCATGTTTTTTTCCAATTCAAGCTTGTTAAGACTTGGAAGCAATCCAAATACTGTAGAGATTGCACCAGAGAGTTGATTATTCTGCATTCTTACTCTCCTAAGAGATGGGAAAATAGCCAAGCTATTGGGAATGGGTCTTAAGAAATGGTTATTAAAAAGAATGACTTTGGTAATATTTTCTCCTCTACACAACTGAGGAGGTATTGGACCTGCAAAGGAATTAGAAGAGACATCCAACCATTGGAGAGTCGAATTTCTGCCAAGTGCTTGAGGAAGTATACCTGAAAATGAATTATTCCATATCTCTAAAGTTACAAGGTTATGAAGATCACATATGCTATCTAGGACAAGACCACTCATGTGGTTGAAGATAACAATGAAAAGTGTCAAACTCTTCAGCTCACCTATTTCATCATGAATGGTACCTTAGAGAAAATTATCACAAATATCAAGAGACTTGAGTGAAATCATATTACCAATATCCCGAGGTATAATTCTAGTAAGGCTATTCTTATACAAAAACAACGTACTAAGCATACTTAGCTTAGTCAGCTCTATGGGAATACTTGCAGAAATATTAGAGAAAGCCATATCTAAATACTCCAGCCTACTAATATTTCCCAGCTTTGAAGGAATTGGACACTCCAACTTATTATACCCTAATATAAACATCTGTAACATGGAAATATTACCTAGCTCTGGAGGAATAAAGCTTGCAAAATTACTTCCCGACATACCTAGAAACTTGATCTAGGTCAGATTTCCATATGCGGACGGAATATTCCATCAAAAAAATCCCCTGAAATCTAGATGCTCAAGGTGGGAAAATAATCCTATGTGCTTAGGCAAAGGTCCTGTGAAGTTGTTGCTGTAAGCAGACACCTTCATGAGACCCTTTGCTCTAGAAAATCCAATGGGGAAGTTACTAACAAAGAAATTTTGACGTATGTCTAAAACAATGAGATCTATTAGATTGGATATGGATTCTGGCAGTGGCCCCGAGAAACCATTAGAGGCCAATTTTAAGATTTTGAGCTTTGAAAGCAAATTTATATCATAAAAAATATTTCCAGTGAGAATCATTCCAGATAGATCGAGGCCTATCACTCAAGCCACACCAACACCATCACAGGTCACTCCTAACCACGTACAATGAGACTCTAATCTACCTGATCTCCAGTTACGTAGGTAGCCCACGGAGTCCACTATACTCAACTTGAGTCTCAAGAGCACTGTTCCATCTCGATATAAATTAGTACCCCTGACAGAAAAGCACAAGAGTAATGATATGGGAGGAAAATTGCTTCTTCAAGGGCACATTGTGGGAGGAACATGCCTTCTTTGAGGGAGGAACATTGCTTCGAATACCCTTGGCAGAAAAGCACAAGAGTAATAATATGGGAGGAAAATTGCTTCTTCCAGGGCACATTTTGGGAGGAACATTCCTTCTTCGAGGGAGGAACATTGCTTCTTTGAGGGCACATTTTTGGAGGAACATGCCTTCTTCGAGAGAGGAACATTGCTTCTTCAAGGGCACATGTGGGAGGAACATTGTTTGATTGAAGGCACATCTTAGGCTGGATTCCAGGTGACCTAATCCGTCACAGGCTTCACAGTCCTTCCCTGGGAAGTATATTCTATTGACCCAATACAAGTCGCCAAAATTTCAACTTGATGGATACAAAATCGAACCCCAGGGAAAAGAATTTGGTGACAAATTTTACCTAAAAACAAAAGGATGTGCCAAGATCGATCTTCGGGGTCTCTTCATCCGTCCTCAACGTCTGGATCATGAAATTGAAATGTATGATCGATCCGCTAGGTCTCTAACGATGATTTCAACACGACATTGGTTACCTGAATGACCCTTTACATTGTCGACGCTACTATCCATGATTAAATTAAATCTGGGTTAACCCTGGCAAAAAAACACGATTTTTACAACACTTTCCATTTACACGTGTCAGATTTTAATTAGTTGGAATGACAGTAACAAAAGCTCCTTATTGGTTGGGGTGAACAGTGTTTTCTCACCCCAAGCTAACAAAGAAAACGCCTTCGGTGTAATTAATAATATATTAGCAGATTTCTATAAATCAATTTAGACTTATTTGAACTCTCCATCTACCAAATGTTTAGAGGGATCAAATTTGTGATTCGGAGTTAAAATGGATCTAGACTAGTTATTAAATTAAATTTTGATTATTAATCATAATTAACATTATTATATGTGAAAAAATGTAATAGTAGCATAAATTTAAAATCTAATTCAAAGAAAATTATGTTGGTAGTATACAAAGGATTTAGAATGATGTTAAATACAATATTATGAGATAAGAAAGTAAATTATATGGAGAGACGTGATAAAATGTTAGATAAATATAATTAAATAATATAAGATGTTAGTTAAACATCGATTTAATGGAAATTTGATTTAATAAAAGAATGATTCAAATAAGGTTTTTGGAAAAGGTGTCTATAGAGGTGTCAATTTTACTCAGACAATAAAAATTGCTAATCTTTTTTTTTTCAAAAAATATGAGAGTAGGAGTGCTTGAATTGTGTTTTGATGGTAATTAAAAACCAGACGCACCCAAAATCTTGAAGCTTGATGGTTGTAATCTAGATTTCCAAAAATTTCTGTCGGATTTCATCAAAATCATGCATGAACTTCCATTATTTTCAAGGAAAAAATGACGTCCTTGGGAAAATCCTTGCAAATAATATAATAATGCTTTATAAGTATTGATATAGTAAAAAAATAATTTAAAATTTTTGGAATTGTCATGTCTTTATGAGTATGTGACTTAATAAAAGTGCAATTTAAATTGTTCAAAATTGCATAGAATGGGCATTGGTCAATTTTCAAAACAACTTAGGATGAAAGAGTGTCATTTTTATGACACTAAGAGGGTAGAAGATGAAAAAATGTTTCTCCTGAATTGCTCAATTCTTACTCGCATATGCATATATAACTTAATAAAATTAAAACTAATTAAAATACATTTTGTTGGAAAAAATAAAAATTGAAGTTAAATTAAGTATTATTAAGTTATTTTTAATAATTAAAATTAGATTATTAATTTTTTGTTTAGTTAAATTATTAATAATGTGAATTAATTTTTTTATTTTTTATTTTTAATAATATTAAATATAAATAAAAAATTAAATATATGGTTTATTCAATATAGTTTTATTGAGATTTTGTTTTTTTTTTAATACAAATAAGTAGTGACCCAACAAATATATGAGGAATTTAA
Source organism: Pinus albicaulis (assembly GCA_034641835.2). Taxonomy (NCBI): domain Eukaryota; kingdom Viridiplantae; phylum Streptophyta; class Pinopsida; order Pinales; family Pinaceae; genus Pinus; species Pinus albicaulis. Next base: position 558,105,061 of record CM076572.1, read on the forward strand.
TACATTGTCATTTTTCTATGGAATTTTCTACTGAAATAATAACTGAATTCAGAGGAGACAGATCCTAATGTTTTTGGTAGGTACTACCACTGAGTCCTTCTACATATTTGGGAGACAGTTCTTATTTTTTTTATTCACTTACTAGTCTTTCACCATGTTGAAAAGAGAATGCAAAAGGTTTATATGGTTGTTTTTATTAATAATTATTTGGACTAATTTTTATTATTCTTCATATTTGATATATTTTAATTTATATTTCTAATTTTTCAATAAAATGTTTAACATGAAATTAAATTTTAATTAATATTAATAAATGATATATATATATATATATATATATATATATATATATATATATATATATATATATATATAATTGGTGTAGTATATGTGATAGTTTCATTAACAAATGGACTTTATCACTTGAGAGGTGTTACAACAAAAGAAAATTTAATGGTTCAACTTTGATGCAACATATATAGAAAATTTGAAGTTATTTAAAGAGAATGTGATTCTACCTTTTAAATATGTTGTCAAACTACTAAATATATTAAATGCTTATCTATAATTATAGTATAAATAAGCATAGATAAGATGAGAATAACAGATAATCAACAAGGATATGTGATGGGCATACTTGGATGATGCCTAACAAGAAAGGGAATTTTGTATTTATCTATAAATTATTACATTTATTTAAAACATGGGATAAGTTTGCGAGATAAATAATTACCATAAATTTGATGGATTTTACATGTAAATTTGATAGCTCTCACATATAAAGGGAGAGTGATAAGATAGTGGAAGTTAGTGGATGAACTATCAATAAATAGATAAGGATTGGAGTGAGGAACTTGGATTATATCCATACATTAAGATGGGTGCTGAGTTTTCACTTACTGTAACAACCCTGGTTAAAATTCCATGTAATAAATATAAAATAATAACCACAGTTGATGGGACACATATTCCAAGCTGAATGTTGGGAAAAACATCCTAGCGGGTGTTCATTCGGTTTATTATGGCTAAAGGAAATTGGCAAAGGAAAAGGCGAAGGCTTTAGAAATACAAAGTAGCAATTATTTATGAAAATAATGGAAATTAGGAAAAAAGGAAGGTGAAAGGTCACAAGTTTCATGTGAAGAATAAATTGAAAGAAAATAATGGAAAATGAAGAAAATAGAGGCCTCATTAATAAAAAGGATTCTAAGGATTAGTTGGTAAGATTTTGCTCAGTGCAGTTTTGGAGCTCTCATTATTCTCTCTCCCTCTCAATTACTCTTGGATACTTAGAGTTTTCTTGGAGCACTCTTGGAGAGTGTGGATACTTGGTGATTTAGAGAAAGAAGACAAAGGAAAAGTAGGAAAGTGCAAGAGGACATCAAGATCAACATCTACAACAGGTTATTAGTGCAGGTATTGAGTTGCATGTATGTTTTCCTCACTAGTTTTCACAAGCATGGTGTATGCATGTGGATTTTCCTAACCTTGCCATTTCCTGGATAGCCATGGTGTTGTGGGTTTATTTACATTGTTTTTTTTTTGTTGGTTCTCATGACTCCTTTAGTTGTGGGTTGAGTTATTAGTTCCTGGAAGCCTTGGTTGGACAAACGCTCTGGAAGCCCAACAGACAACTATGGGTTGAGTTACTAGTCCTGGAAGCCTTGGTTAGAAAAATGCTCTGGAAGCCCTAGGTGGGTTGAGTTAATAGTCCCAGAAGCCCTGATTGGACAAACGCTCTGGAATCCTTGTAATAGTTGGCTTTGAGTTACTTGTCCTGGAAGCCATGGTTGGAAGAAACACTCTGGAGCCTTGGAACAACTTGGATAGAGACCAATCCGTGAAGGTTATGATGTTTGACCGTGAGGTGGAATAATTGGTCGAGGGTTGAGTTGGATTGGCCTCTGGAAGCCCTAGATTGATTGTGATTGATGTGTTTGATGAAATCCGACATTCATGATTTGAATATGGCATGGGAATGATTGGCTGAAGAGAGATTTGGTTCAACCAATATATGGTCGGGTAGAACGTGGAAGTCTCATCTTCAGTTGGTTTCTACATTCATTAATGAGAAGTTCATTCCCTTGGTATTCGGTATGTAAATGTACTGATTTATATGTGGATTCTATTGTCTTGTACCCATGGTATTTCTATTGTTAATATGTTGGTTATGAACATGTATTTTTACAGTGATGATTTATGGCTCTCCCCATGTTTTTAATTGTAAGTGAATAAACAATGTATCTATGGTCAAATAGACGGTATTGTTGTTAATGATGTAGGGGAGCAATGCTTCTTAGTGATTCTCAGATAAGTATGAGACCCCTTTGCTCTGTTTTGTTGTTCATACCTGTAGCTTTCATGTTTGTGACATGTTTGACAAAATTCCTGATCCAGGTTTATGCAGGAACGCAATAAAATATAGAAATACACATAAACGTAGAGATGCAACCAAAATAAGACTTCATTTCGTTAATATCAAATAACTAAATTATGCTTACAGATAGGATGGAAATAAACTAGTTAGGGCGTTGTTAGTTTATCTTTGAGAAGAGATGTGGCGGCTACATGCATCTAAACAGTGTTACAATGAGGCTCACAACATAGGAAAACCCTAAAAAACCAAAAACCTAACCCCATGAGATGAAAAGTCAAGAGTTTGTGGGCCTCGTTGGGGTTAGTTAGGCAACCAACTTCCCCAGTTCTTAACTTGGTCATACTATCTCCGTTTGGCGCGTAGGATATATCATCATAAAGGTATCTCCGAGTACTACAGGTTTTTCCCTCGGCCCTGCCTATGGCTATGAGCCTACTGCAAACCTCAAAAAAACACCATTGAGGGTGTCAAAATTGCTATGGAAGTTCATGACTTGAAAAACTACTAAAAATAGTAAATTCTACTATAAAAAAGGAAACTGATGAAACTAACTGGAGGTCTAGGTGGAATAGGTAGGTGGCTACCAATATCCACTTGGATCATTATTCCCCACTGAGGAAAAAATGTTCCCCATTGTGTGCAGAGCCTCCATGAGGCGAAGAAATTTCTATTGAACCTGGTTCTTGGTGAATCACTTGCCCTAGTGAAGGAGTTGGCCTGTTTTGACAACTCAATATAGTTGGATCCTCTGCTGGCTAGTGTTCTTGATTTGTGTGTCCATGATCTGATCATTTGTGGCTTGTTCCATTCAGTCTTGGTTTAACTCTATTGGTGTGAGGTGTTCTACCATGTCAGATGTGTCCAATCAAGGTGGAAAGTAGGGTCGAAGGCAGTCCACATTGAACACTTGGTGCAGACCAAGGAATGGTGTAATACTGAGCTTGAAGGAATTGTCCCCTATAGCCTTGGTGATGGTGTATGGCCCATAGTAGAGCAGGCAAAGCTAGCGGTGAGGTCCGGCGAGGTGCTTCTTCTGTAAATGTAACCACACTTTGTTGCCCACCTAGAAGTTGTGTGGCACCCGATGTTGATCACATAGTTGCTTGTACTTATCATTGCCTCTATCCAATATATCATGAACTTGTTGGTGGATGTGCTAAATGCACTTAATGAAGCTCCTCGCCTTGTCCACTTCAGACTAGACATGAGCCGAATCTGCTTGAGTAGCCGCAAATGACATGGATATGTCAATGGGACATAGTGGCTGGAATCCCAAGCCCACCTGAAAGGGGTTGTGGCTGATTGAGTTGTGGAGAGCCTAATTATAGATATTTTGTACATAGGGGAGGCTCTCATCCCATGTGAGTGGATGCTTTAAGTTGTACATGGACAGAATGTGTATGATCATCATGTTGACAACCTCTGTCTGCGATCAGTTTGGGGATGGAAAGTTGTGCACTTGGTGAGCTTGGTGTCCAGCATCGACCAAAGGCTGGACCAAAATTTACTGAGGAACCTGATATCCCGATTTGAGATGATATATTGTGGGATACCAAATTTTTCCCACACTCGTTCAAAGAAGAGTTTAGCAGTGGCTTCTGTTATGATATTCTTATTGCAGGCCGCCATAATGGCCATCTTCGGGAACCTGTCGACGATCACAAAAACACAGTCGTTTCCATGCTTAGTAGAAGGAAGTCCCATCATGTAATCCATGGAGATGGATTCCAAAGTTCAACTAGGGGTAGGCAGCGAAGTATAGAGGCCTTTCTTCTTAATGTTCAGTTTGGAAATGACCCAGGTAGTGCAAGCTCTGATGTACTTCCCGACATCCTGTCGAAGGTTCAGCCAATATAAATACTTCTCTAGTACTGCCATTGTTTTCTCGAGTCCGAAATTCCCAGGTACCCGACTGTAGTGTGCTTCCCAAGCCATCTTGGCATGCTCGCTTGAAGGAACACAAAGGTGTCCTAGGTGACATAGTTTTGCATCCTGGAGGTGAAAATTTGGAACTTTCTTACCCTTCAAGAGCACCTTATATGTGTGGCTGACTTCAGTCTCTTATGTAGAGAAGCAGCCAATTGGAAGTCTAATGCCCGCAAGAGTTGAGCACGGTGGTTAGCACCATGATCGGTGGTCGACTCAGCCAGTATGCAACATTATTGGTGTTTCCCTTCTTGTACTTGATGTTTAAATGAAACTGTTGCAGGTATGTGGACCACTTCTGATGTCGATCATTCTGCAACTTCCCTTGTGTCTATATGAACTGCAGGGATCGGTGGTCTGTGTGGATGATTGTTTCCTTCCCCAAAATGTAATGCTTCCATTGTCGGTAAGCCTGCACAATGGAATACATCTATTTTTCATAAGTGGGATACTTCCAGAATGTGTCAAAAAAGTGTCTCACTGTGATATGACATAGGATGCCCCTGTTGAGTAAGAACTTCCCCAATAACATAGTCAAAGGCATCTGTCTTGATCTCAAATGGTTGTTGCAAGTCTGGTAATGTGACCATTGGTGCAGGGCAGAGGCGACATTTCAAATCTATGAATGCCTTCTGTTGAGATTCAGAATAAAATAATATTTCTTTTGTTCCTCCGTTGGTGACTTGACTCAAGGGCCAAGTGATATGAGAGAATCCCAACACAAACCTGCGACAGAAATTGGCAATACCCAGAAAGTTGTGAAGCTCTGTTAGAGTGGTTGGGGCTGGGCAATCTCGCATGACTTAGATCTTGGTTGGATCCACATGCACCCCATGCTCATTAATAATCTATCCCAAATACTAAACCTGGGTCATGCCAAAAGTAAAATTTTCCAAATTGGCACACAAATTGTGTTGGCACAGTGTTTGGAGGACCTTTCAGATGTGGTGGAGGTTCTTTTCCCATTCTGGCTAGAGATTAGGATGTCATCCAAGTACACCACCACAAATGAGTTAGTGAATGGTCACAATATGTCATCCATCAGCCTCATAAAGTTTTTTAGAGAATTCGTCAACCAAAAGGCATGATCATTTATTTGAAAAGGCCCTCCTTGCAATTGAAGCCAGTATTCCACACATCAGTGAGTTCGATTGGTACCTGGTGATACCGTAACTTCAAGTTGATCTTGCTGAAATATTTTTCCCCTTGGAGTTGGTCCAAAAGGTTATAAATCCATGGGATCAGGTACCTATTCTGGACAGTGACCTTTTTCAATGCCCGATAGTCAATGCAGAGTCTCCAAGTACCATCCTTCTTTTTCATCAACATGATCAGGCTCCCACAGGGCGATGAACTCAGCCGGATGTGACCTTTCTACAACAGCTCCTAAATATTACTCTTGATTTCTCCATTATCTAGAAAAGAGCGCTGATATATTGGTCCATTGGGTAGTGTTGCACCTAGGAAAGATCGATGGAGTGCTTTACCTGACAGTGCATAGGAATCCTTGTAGGTGAGGTGAATATGTCCCCATACTCCTCCATGACCTTGTCCATTTTTTGTTGTTGTGCGGAGGAGCCCTTTCTGGAGGTCGTGGCCATAGTCTTCTTCTTTCCCTCAGGGTAGATCATCGGGAAAACAAATTTCCTAGTTTTGGAAATGAGCTTACTGCATTGTTTTTCACTATCCAAAGAGATGGCGGTAGGCAGTGCTACATGCGGTGTCATGTAAAACTTATTTCCAAAAATAATAGTAATAATGCGAGGCCTAGAATCACATAAAACATGTTGCTTCCACATGTATGGTTGGCCTAATAATACATCACAAACATCAAGAGGAGAAATGTCACATAATACCTCATCCGTGAAGGGCTTGATGCTATAGGGAAGGTGAAATTGTTGGGTGACGTGGAGATCTTGTCCTTGGTGAAGCCACCCAATGGTGTACAACTGTGGGTGTGTTGTGGTTGGCAAGCCTAACCCATTAGAGGAATTTTGAGGTCTAAAATGGGCCTCCTAAAGAAATTATAAAATAATAGTGGAAATAATAAAATAATATTTGATTACATCATCAAATTTTAGAGGGAAAAAAGAAAAAATTATTTTTTCAACTCATATTTTCAACTTATCTCCCTATGGGTTTATTCAAATTTTGAGTGGAAGCACTTGTTGGATGCATAATCTGATTTCTCATCCAAAGAGTACCCATGTTTCATACTTTCTATGGACCATGCTACAGGAAAAATGAGAAATACATGAAAAACGTGATTGGAAACATGTTTTTCATGTATTTCTCATTTTTCGTGTACCAGGTTCCATCAAAAGTATGCAACATGGGTACTCCTTGGATGAGGAATTAAATTTTTCATCCAACTAGTACTCCCACTCGAAATTTAAGTAAAATCTTTGGGAGATAAGTTGAAAATACGAGTTGAAAAAGTAGTTTTATTATTTTAGTATTTTTTAATATTTTTACTTTTTTACTCCAAAAATGGTGAATCATCCCCCATGGTTGACATCATCATCTTGAATCCTATTGGTTCGTATAAAATTTATTTTTTTTGTACATTTTTCTTAGGAGGCCCATTTTAGACCTCAAAATTCCCCTAATGCACTTCACGACCTCTGCTGAAATGAGGTTATTTTGGTTCCCGTTGTCGAAAATGAACTGCAGCAGGGAACCATTTACCCACATCTAGGAATGGAAGAGATGCTCCCCCTCCTCTGGATCTTCATGGTGGAATTGGTGGCGTTGGGCTCCGCATTTGGGTTCTGATTTAGACTTGGAGCATGCATCTGATTCAGAAGCCTTCATCTCAGCCACCAGTGACTTCCTGTCACGACACTCACTTGTGTTGTGTTAAGTCCCTATATTAATAGTGTAGTCCCTTATTATGTTAGTGTATCCCCCCTTATTGTTATTGTTGTACCCCTGTAACCCCCATATTTTTATTATTGTGCCCTTACATTATTATTGTTAGGTCGGCTAGGGTTACATTGTGGAGTGGCTCTACTAGGATTGGGCCACTGGCTGATCTTGGACTCCTATATATAGAAAGAAGGTTTTGTCATTTGTATCATCCAAGAATTGTTCATTCATGTAATGTATTGGAGGTTTCCCCCTCGAAGTGGCTTATTTATAAGGTGTTGATATCTCTTTTCTTCTATTTTTGGAGCTGGTTTCACAACATTTGGTATCAGAGCTTTGGGATTCTAGGGTTTCGCTGCTCCAAACAGGTCATCATGGAATTTTTCGCTATAAGGTTTTTTATACGAAGGTTCAAAAGCTGAAATTTTTAGAGTACGAAGCCAAAATCTTGAGAAACATCATCGCAAAATTTCAGAGCTTGGTTCGCAACATTTTTGGAGATATGATCTGTGGAAGGTAGGTCATTTTGCAGGCTCCCGAATTTAACCTAAACAGGTCATCGTGGAATTTTTGCTATAAATTTGTTTCTACGAAGGTTTAGAAGCTGAAATTTTTAGTGTAGGAAGCCGAAATCCTGAGGAACATCGTCGCAAACTTTCAGAGCTTGGTTCACAATATTTTTCAGAGATATGATCTGTGGAATTTAGGTATTTTTCAGGCTCCCAAATTTCATCTCAAAGTAGTGATCGTAGGAAAATCTTCATAACTCTCTCTCTAAGCATCGGATTGGAATTCTGTAAAAAGTGGCTTGAATTAAATAGACTTTAGCTTCCTTTTTATCAATTTCGGAGCCAAAGGAGAAAACAATGACACGTGGGAAGTCGTACAAGTTCTCTCTACTAAACCAGTCCATAATTAGTTCATTGTGGGAGATTGGACATAACTTAGCCTTGAAGAATCCAAATCAGGTTAGACCTGTGGAATTAAAAAGAGGATTTAGAGGGATACCTTAGGGCCAATTTTCAAATATTGAAGATTTTAAATCATAGAGATAATTCAGTTTCACTATCGAGCTCCTCAAAAGCAAGAAAAAGGTGTGTATTTGGTTTTTAAAATTGCATAACGTTTGTTTGAAAAAGAAGTTTGAAGTGATTCCAAGGGAATATTTTAGAATTATTATCAGTATTGTGTTCTATAATGCCTCCAAAAAATAATTCCATACCCGTTAAGCCCTCAAAAATCTATACTATGACGCATGAAGAGGAAGAATTGCAGTATGAGATATCAAAATTACGATACCAAGTGCAACAAATTTCGATCTTACGAAGAGAAACTGAAGATGACATAGATGGTTTAAAAGCAGAAATGGAGGCTAAGTGTGATGGTTTGAAGGATCAAATAATAGCCAATATGGATGATAAATTAGTGGAAGATCACATTGAGCATCAAAAACAAGTTCTCCAACTCTCAAAGGATAACCTAACTTTGGTGCAGAATGTAATGAAACAACAAGAACATCAACATCACATTGAAAGAAGTTCTGAAGCAGTCATAGAAATAAGAACTCGACAAGTACGATCAATTTCGGAGTATCGTAGCAAGTGGAAGAACTTTCCTGTAGAATATTCCACATGGGAGGATGAGAATTTTATACAGAACCATCAAGAAATAATCAAGCGTTGAGGACAACACTTGTTTGAAGGAGAGGGGCATGTTAAGTCCCTATATTAATAGTGTAGTCCCTTATTATGTTAGTGTATCCCCCGTTATTTTTATTTTTGTATGCCTATAACCCCCATATTGTTATTATTGTGCTCTTACATTATTATTGTTAGGTCGGCTAGGGTTGCATTGTGGCCCCATGGACTCCTATATATAGAAAGGAGGTTTTTTCATTTGTATCATCCAAGAATTTTTCATTCATGTAATGTATTGGAGGTTGCCCCCTCAAAGTGGCTTATTTCTAAGGCGTTGATATCTCTTTTCTTCTATTTTTGGAGCTGGTTTCACAACATGTTGTGAGTGGAGCCCTTATGGAACTCACACCACTTTCTCGTGTCCTTCTTTGGCTTCGTGGTGTTATTATTTTCTTGTGCATTTGGTGTGTTTTCCTGGGCCTCTCCGCCTTGGATTTGTCCTTTTTTTCTATGGTTTGGCGACACCTTTCCCTTGATTTTGATTCACAGATCCAAAGTCTCGCTTCTTCTGTTTGAATTTATGCTTAATCTTGGCAGAATATCGGTATGTTACACCAAGTGAGGATATGTTGAGGAAATCCATTTCCTCTTGAATGTATATGTGCAGAAAACTGTGATACTTCAACACCAAATGTTTCTCTGAATCTTTGATACCCAACTTTGTGCGCAGGGTATGGAACAAATTCGTCATCTCATGCACATCTTGATACCTTTGTTGCTGCAGCGTAGTCCATTGTATGTACTTGTCCTCATAGCTCCCCACGAGATAATATTGTTCCTTGATGGCATCTAAGAAAGAATCCCAACTGGGTGTGGTAGAGAACAGAGAGGGTTACCTCTCGTCCTTTTGCTCATAGTATGTTTCCCACCAGTCCTTGGACCTTGACATGGGGTGCGACTTTGAGGAGTGAAAAAGTAATATTTTGCCTGTTGGAAAAGTAATGAACCAAGAAATATCATTCTAACATATTGAACCATCTATCTATGACATCTGCATCTATTTTTCCCTCAATATGGGAATGCCAAAGTTTGATTGTGCCTTAAAAGGAGTGGCGCCTCCAGAGTGGTTGCTAGATGCAAATGTGCCTCCGGTGGGAAACAATTGAAGGATCTGGAAAAATTTATCCATCATCGCGTTCCTCTGTTGTCCACTTTTTCAAAAAAGTTCTCCAAATGGAAAATGGCATCTACGCATGGTATTCATTCACGCATGGTATTTATCCACCATGGTATTCATCCACCCATGGTATTGTAAGCGACATCCACCCATTGTATTGTAAGTGGCATCTACCCATGGTATTCATTCACCCATGGAATTTACCCATGGTATTTTAACTTAAAAATACTATAAGTAACAAGTCACATTTTGTACAAGGACAGATTGTCCACCACAATGTAGCTTCTACAGGTATTCTCTCTTTTAATAAAATGTTTCTTGTTGGTTTTGCTTACTATGTTTTCTCAACTATTTTATTCTTTCATTTCAATTTTTCAGATCTTGGGAGCCTCCTCCCCAAGATCCACTTCAATTTTTTCAGATCTTTGGCTAGAAAAAACTAAGCATTTGGGGTCCTGGCCGTTGGCATGCAATTTTATTCCTACGGATATCGCTCAAAGAGGTCAAAATGTCATTGTGACCTAGGGGTAAGAGGCATGAAAGGTTGGGTTAGCCCCTGTGCGTGTCATTGATGATGTACAAGGTTTTTATGTTGTTCTTTCATCGGTTCCACTTCCTTAAGGTCACCTAGGAGGTTGAATCTCATTAAAGTAGCCTCTCATCACATGTTTACCCTGGTTGGACGGTTACTTGGGTAGATGTTGGAAGAGGGTATTACACTCACCAACTTAGATACAACTAATTTTTTATTTAACATGAGTGGAGTGGGATCAAATCCCTTGAGGTGTAAACCTTTCCTCAAGTTATACACTCCAAAAATAAGTTAATAAGTCACAACCGTTAAGGATATGTGGATGATATTTATTTATTTTTTAAATTTAAGCATATGAATATCATGTACATTTGCATTTTGCAAAAAAATGATCTATTTTAATGCAAGAAACTACGGGGTGTATTTTTTATGTGACTACCAAATTACAATTGAAATTTTAAACTAACAGTTTAAGTGCGAAAAGATAAACCCATAAACAAAATAGATATTCAAAATGTTTCAATATATATTTTGTCCTTTTCAAATAATAAAATACTTTCAAGGCATATTAAATTATTAGAATTTGAATATTTTGTAAATATTGAATTAAATATTAAATGATGAGGATTATCACATTCTTTGTAAATTTGAACGATTTTAATGTATATTAGTTAATTTTTTCATGAATTATTAATCTATATTATTTATATTATTATGTAAATTTAGACATCATAGTTTAAATGTTATTTATTTTTAATTTTAATTTTAAAAGGACACGTGTGTTGAGAAAAAATGTAATCACACTTAGTAGAATACACCTTCTTGTTGATTTCACTCCTTCGCAATAGGGACGACCAACCAATAGATAGAACATGTGAATTAGGGGAATTGAGATGGAATAGAGAATTTTGATGGAGATAAATAGATGCGGAAAGAGGGGTGGCTAGGTGAGCAGGACTGCGGCTAGCCCCTTCCACTAAGATAGAAACAAAAACACTAAAGGAGTAATGAAAGACTAGATAAATCATGGAATTTGATAGAGATAAATCCTCATAGAGTTCCTTTGTGCAACACAATGACAACAATCCCATTGCTAATTTTGTAGAATCCTCGAGAAGATTTCGTTGACTTGACAACATCAGGTAGTGAACAATCATGTAAAATGAGTGTGTGAGGTTAATGAATTTTCATGGCTAGGAAAAATAGTGGTTGGCACCGTCATGCTACCACCACCTATTGCTTATGGTGGCATCCTTAAATCCATGCAAATGCTCCCCTTGTGATCATTTGAACCATTTTCATCTCCCACTATGGTTCTTTGTATACCACCCCAATCGGGAGATATTTGATGGTTTCAGCTATACAAATTGATTTGATCACTTGGGAGGTGTTACAATAGAAAAAAATTAATGGTATAACTTGTGATGCAGTGTATGCCAACAAGGATAAACCTCAATTAATTTGAAGAGAATGAAACCCTTCCTTTTAAATATGTTGTTAGGTACTAAACATATTAAATTGTTACCCATATATTTACTATAAAAAAGCATAACTATGATGAAATAAGAGATAATCAAGAAAGATATTTTGTGGGCATACTTTGATAATGACTCGCACAAAAGCCCTCAAAAGAGAGGATCAAAGGGAATTTTGTGTTTATCTACAAATCATTGCATTTCTTTCAAATATGGGGTAAGTTAGGAGATTTAATCATTACCATAAATTTGATGGATTTTACATGTAAATTTGATGGTTCTCACCTATAAATTGTTGAGAAATTAGGGATTTTATTAAAATTTCTCTTTCATGATAATTAATTTTGATTTCATTATGCTTCTTCCACCTAGATCTTATCTTCGTTAGATTATTACGTTCTTCATCAATTCAATTAATAAATGCACAAGAGACATAAAATTTAGGTTAGCAAGCCAGGTCCAAAACCTCTCCCTCTTTGATAGTAAAACTCGATCAAAATTATTCTTATAGATATTCAACTAACGAGTACCAAGACCATGACAAAGACCCTTGAAACTAGCATGCGTCTAAGACCCTTGTCAGTTACTCTTCTAGGATCCTTATTTTGATCTTATTTTTTACACTGCACTACACCAATAGTAGGAAAGCTAAGTTCCTATCCCTACACAGTGAGATCCATTTTATGTCCTTCCTTGAACTAGCCTCAGCCTCATAGAGACTCCTTCTCAACCTACCTTCCTGCACCCTTGCTGCCCTAGTTTAAGATCTCTTTCCTTGTTGTGATGCCTTCTCCTTTACGCTATGTATATCACCGAGTTTATGCGAGAGAGTGAGATCAAAGATATAGGATAGCACTGCCACTCCTCCGCATTGATATTAGTCTCCTTAGCACTCCTTACAACCATCCCTTATCCGATACCAAGTCACCTGCTTCTGCACTGTATATACACCTTTTTCTGCACTTTATTGGAGACCATTTTCTTCGCTAAGGTAGTCCTTGTCCTACCTGAAATATGCAAGGTGTGTTATACCCAAAAAAGAGATAGAACAAATCCTTTCTTACTTCGCTGAAATCCCTCTCTTCTTCACACTAAAACGCAGACTATAACTTGCACCGTGATGTCATACTTGTCCTAAATTCTTGTCTACAAATGAGGCTGCAGTCCCTCTATATATAGGGGTTGTCTCACTGCTTCTAGGATGACATGATATTGTGTGTAGGCCGACATGAAAAAGGGTAGATCTTCAATGTGTTTGAGCCAAATTATTTTTAGAATCTTGACAAGGTCTTGGAGCATACATTTTACATCAATAATTTGTCCCTTTTTCAAGTGTAACATTACTTTATATACATGAATTCTTAATGAAATGTATGAAAAGATGGAAAATCCCTAAAGACATCAAGAATAATTATTTGACCTATATTAAAAAACCCTTTCTCATGAAACCCATGAGGAAAGCATTACAAAGTACATTTTATTATCTTTTTCTCTTCATTAAATAAATTCATAATTACAATTCATTATGAAGACCGAACCTAGTTAAACATTTCAACACTCCCTCTTAACTAGGGAGGTATTCATAATGGTACATGGTCACTATTAATATGAAGAATATCATAAGAAGAATCAGATTGGTAATCCCATTTGTATAGCATCATATCAAACAACATTTTCATAGTGAAAGGCCTTGACTAACAACTCCTTCCCTCCACAAGATATTTGAGCTCCAATATTTGAGATACCAATGATGAATAGACACCTTCATCATTGTCTCTCTTGTATCATACCCCACTCGGGTTCACTCAGGGTCTTGCTCAAGGTATGTCCAAGACTATTCTTATATTGGATTCCAAATCCTCGGAGAATATCAATCGTTACATGACCACCCTTATCGTGGATGCCCTAATCCATCCTTAAAGAGTATCAAATGCCATATGATTACCCAATCCTCCATTTTGTATTCCCAGGTGAAGACCAGAATGATGTGTCTATATCTCCCTCTCAACGAGGGAGTATCTATTCCACAAAGGAATGTACTAATTCCTATACAAGGAATGTACCTAAGCTCCCTCTTGGCTTAGAAATTACCAAGTTTCTTCCGAATAAGAAACTATTACCAGGCTCCCTCTTAATTGGGGACCTGCAGCAGAAACGATGAAAACACCCAGCTTCTCATGAAGAAATCCTTTCTTTGATGACATGAATTTATTCATTGTTTAGGAGTCTTCATCTTTGGGATCTCTTCATAGGGCACATATCATCCATCACTTTCATCCATGAGTCATGTCTTCTATCAGAAAGTGACCCATCATTCTCCTCAGCTGGTCTAGCTTCATGTCATACTTCGTTTCTACAAACCATATTTCTTCTAAGGATCTTTCGTCCTACCATATGGTTATCAATTTTGGAAGACATATACTTCCCTTTGGCAGACCTGCATAAGCTCATCCAGATATTATAAGAATATTAACCTTTTAAATCAAAATTTACCTTAGTGATGATCTGTCATAATGACATCTTCTTGTAGGCATCGACATCCTTAATACAAATTGACACATCTCCTAAAGATATGTATTGTCAAGGGTATCCATCTTTTTTAGAATTATATCAGAGTCTACATATCTTCCTAGGAGATTTTCTAGTCAATCTTCTTGGATTCCTTGGATTTTGACTACTTTACACCATGGTTTCACTTCTCATGATCTATTCCTTTATTTCTCGACACAATTTTGTTGCATTCCCAGGAGCTTCAAATATATAGTTCCTAGATTGTGTAAAACCACCTGATATCCATATGAGGACATATTATGTTGATTTCATCTGGTGTGGATCATGCCTTTTGGAAACCTATGCATCATAGGATATTCTCTTTCTTTTGTTCATACTTCTTAAAGATAGAAGTATACTACCTGCAACCATATGGCATGACTTTATAATATCTAGTGTAATCATGTGTGTGTGTGTGTGTGTGTACCTCATCTATTTTTCCATTTGATTCATCTTGCAACAACTTTCCTTAGAATGAAAGAGTTTCATTATCTTGAACTACTTCATTAACATGTCATCATATTCTAATCCCAAAATTCTACAAGTTAGAATTCTCTATGATACCTTCTTCTTTACTTATAACCAGTGAATCCAAAGAGGACTCTATTAGAAAGTGTCAACGCCTGTTTCCATATTGATTAATGAATGATGAACCTTGATCTAGATGACTGCCTTCTATAAATGTTATTTTTAGTGTGGTTCCCAGGAGCTACTTATATCACAACATAATTGTCACATAAATGTGTTACATACACCCTCCTATGATGGGTGCCCCTCCTTCAATGCTTCCACCATGATTCCAATTCTAAATTAATGTATATATCTAATATACAATTCTTCCTAACAAACTTTTTTACAACCAATAGATACCTCTTAAAGAGGAAGATGATCTCAATCATAGTAGAGATATCTCACTTCTTCTTTATTAGGTTTCTTAGTCTCAGGTCCTTCCATTTCTTCGACGACATGGGCTTCTTCCTTTTTCCTCTTATCATTATTAGATTTGGGACAATATTTATTACAGTTCCCAAGTTTATTACATTCACAACATCGTCTCTTATCCATGTTTCTCCTTTTCTTCTGAGGACCAAACTTACTGAATCTTCCCTCTTTTCTTGACATGGAAGCATAATCTTGATTTTATTAATTTGATCTTGAATCCTTTTTAGTTTTTAATATTGTCTCTTCTAGTTTACATAAAGACCATAGCTCCCGGAATGTTTTTGCTTCTTTCTTCCCATATATGCTTGAAGCGAAGTTTCCCCATCCCTCCGGTAGAGCATTCAACACCACTGTAGTCATTTATTTATCAGACATTACTTATCCCAATTCCTATAATTGATCTCATATTTCATAAATATTCATAAAATATGAGGTTATTCCTTCCTCTCTTAACAACTTCAACTTTTATAGTTCTTGTCTCAAAGATATTACTTACCCCGCAGTACTCACTGAGAATATCTCCACTAATTCGTCATATATTTCTCTTAAAGATTTTAGCTTTGATACATAGGGTATGATAGATTCCTCTATGGATTCTATAAGAATATTATGGGCTCTTATGTCTCCCTTCATGTGTTTCACATGTGCTTGAGTATATTATTTTGAAGGCAGGGTTACATACCCTTTAATGTAAGCCATGACTTCATTTTAAATAAGGTTCAAATCTGTTCTTTTCTTCCATGAAAGAAAGTTTGAAACCCCAACCAATTTGTTTCTTTCTTTGCAAAAACACATTTTGAAAAATTGAGATGAAGTCATAAATATACATACTTTAGTAGATTATTTTCTTCTACTACTAGCTTCCTTGTTGAAGATGATATAGATAGTAGCAGGAGCTCCCTCTTATATAGACTTCTTCAAGAGTGGTGTAAAGAGGTAGATCGCCATGGATCCTTGATGATGATGATGATCAAGGATGGTTTGATAATGGCTCCAACAATGTTGACTTGACTTCAATCACGAGATATCTTTAGATTCCTTGAAGATAAAGATCACCTCCTTGATCTTGGTTTTCCTCTTGAAAGTACCTTGATGTATAAGTCCTTTAAGTAAGGCCTTTGGTCTTGTTGGGATGGCTTGAGGGTTTCACCAACTCCTTGTAACCTATTCCTTGAATGATGGTTTTCTTTTTTGCATCTAGGGTTAAGACTTTTCAGTGTAGATCCCTTCTCTTAACCTTGATGTCTTCTTGAAAATTGATCCTTGATCTTTTGATCCGTGTGTGTCTTCTTGTAAAATAACCCTTTCTTGTCTTCAACACCTTAGCTCTGATTCCATGTTGAGAAATTAGGACTTTTATTAAAATTTCTCTTTCATGATAATTACTTGTGATTTCGTTATGCTTCTTTCACTTAGATATTATCTTCATTAGATTATTACGTTCTTCATCAAGTCAATTATCAAATGCACAAGAGACATAAAATTTAGGCTAGCAAGCCAGGGAAAAAACCTATCCCTCTTGGAGAGTAAAACCCAATCAAAATTCTTCTTATATATCTTCAAATGATGAGTACCAAGACCATGACAAAGACCCTTGACACTAGTATGCCTCCAAGACCCTTGTCACTTTCTCTTCTAGGCTCCTTATGCCGATCCTATTTTCTACACTGCACTGCACCAATACTAGGAAATCTCGATTGCTAGCCCTACATAGTGAGCTCCTTTTTCTGTCCTTCCTTAAACTAGCCTCATCCTCCTAGAGACTCCTTCTCAGCCTACCTTCCTGCACCTGTGCTTCCCTAGTCTGAGATCTCTTAATTCCTTGTTCTCATGCCTTCTCATTTACACTATGTATATCACTAAGTTTATGCAAGAGAGTGAGATTAAAGACAAAGGATAACATTGCCTCTGCTCTGCATTGATCTCAATCTCCTTAGCACTCCTTGCAACCTTCCTTGATCCGCTTCCAAATCACCTTCTTTTGCACTGTATAGACACATTTTTATGCACTGTATTAGAGACCCATTTCTTCACTGAGGTAGTCCTTGGCCTACTTGAAATAAGAGAGGTGTGTTATACCCAAAACATAGACACAACAAATCCTTTCTTCCTTCACTGAACTCCCTCTCTTATTCACACCAAAACACATAATATACCTCGAATTGTGATCTCACACTTGTTCGAAATTCTTGTCTACAAATGAGGCTGCAGCCCCTCTATATATAGGAACTATCTCACTACTTCTAGGCCGACATGATCTTGCATGTAGGCTGACAATTATAAGGGTGGGTCTTCAACATATTTGAGTCGACTTATTTGTAGCATCTTGACAAGGTCTTGGAGCATAATTTTACATCAATAATTTGTCCCTTTTTCAAGTCTAACATTACTTCATATACGTGACTTCTTAATGACATTTATGACAAGATGAAAAATACATAAAGAGATCAAGAGGTATTATTCGACCTATAATAAAAACTCCTTGCTCATGAAACCCATGAGACAAGCATTACAAAATAAATTTTATTATCTTTGTCTCTTCATTACATAAATTCATAGTTACGAGTCATTATGAAGATCAAACCTAGTTACACTTTTCAACATAAAGGGAGAGAGAAAAGATAGTTGATAAAATATCAATAAATAGATAAGGATGGGAGTGAGGAACCTGGATTATATCCATAATCTAAGATAGATGCACAATTGATTATATGTTGGAAACATGGTGTTGGAATTGATATCAAAAGTGGATTCAACTATGTGTTGGCATTGATTTCAACATCTGAGTCAACTATGTGTTAGCATTGATGTCAATAGTTGTAGGTGTTCTTGTGCATGGTATTGATGTTTGATGCATTGCATTGTTGTGTTCTAGTGTTGTAGGTGGTTGGCATGATGTATTCATTAGTGACTATGTAAGTGTTGCTGGTGTGAGTAGATGTAGGTGGAGACATTTTAATTTTTCTCCAAATCAGGAACCAACTGTTAACTAGCCACTGACAACCCGCATCTGTAACCCAAATTTCCAATGATAAATCTATGTATGTAAATAATATTACCTATTGGTAACCTATGCCTTTGATCCTATGCGCACATAATAAAAATCCATGTGCCTTCCCATGGAATTTTCCTAGTGTATTTGATGTGAACGGTAGCAATTTGATTAGGTCTTACTTGATCTAGTCACCAAGAAAAAATGTAATGGACTTAATGCATTGTTCTAGTCCAATTTGTGATTGGGAAAATTAGTTTAAAAAGTTTTGTCATGGATCCACCTCAGGTTTGGATGTGGTGTGATTTGGAGTTGAATGTATACATATGTAATAGATTGTTTTTTGTACATAGGTCAATTGAATCTGGATGTAGAATGATTTAATTGTAATAACAAGATAAAACTTACGTATGGAGTGTAAATTGAAAAACACATAGAGCATGGGATTTCCTAAGGTAAGTTGTGAATGAAACAAAAATAAAATTGATGTGGCTGAGAATTAGTGCAATGGATTGAGTATATTATGAGATGTGTAATAATCATTATTTCTAAGTTTTGGTCAACATAACATGGTGATATAAATGAGCTATAGAATACTTAGTTTCCGGTGTTGAATTTTCTTGTATTGTTTCTCATGTGTATGGATACAACATCGATAACCATAGTTTTTATGTATTTCCATGTAATATTTATTGTTGTGTTTTCATGAGAATTGTATATGCTAAGAGTAGTGGCTACTTGTAGAGAGTTTTGTTCAAGAGTATATGCTATTGTGCTATTGTTGGTGCTAGTTGTTGTATGGTTGAGTGAGATTGTCAGTTTGACCATGTATAATTGAATGAATTTTGATGATGAGAAATAATATTGTGTATTCTATGTTGCTGCCAGGGTTTGAAAATTTGATTTCTTGTTGAGTGAGATTTATTTAATATGTTTTTAATACGAGTGTATTTATTGAGAAGCACAAAATTTATATTTTGTCTTATTATTGATTAGAACTATACTTTATGGATATGCTGTGAAAATGTATGAAATGGAGGTCCACATAGTGATTTCAAGGTTGGTGCTTTAAGGGAAACTAGTGAATTTATTATAAAGAAATAATGGCTTCCTTCACGTGGGTTCCTAAGAAACTATTTGGGGGTTAGTGGCTTCATCAGATCGGTATGTACAAAGCCATTTGGGAGTGGGTGCCTGCAGTGTATTGGGAGTAAATGGTTGTAGTAGATGGGTGGCTGCATGTCCTTTTGGAATTGTATGCTTCCATCAGGTCATGGCCTAGAGAAAGTGGGTGCTCACATATCTAGCAAGTCGATCCTTTCATACTAGTTGTTGTGAGTACATTATGAAAGAAGATTTAACTAAGAAGAAGAAGACGACAAGTGTTTGGTGGTTTTTCTCCCAAAGGGTTTCCACCTAGTATTTGGTGTCCATGTGTGTTGATGTTTTCTTTAATGTTTTGTTATGACGTGTTTCTCTCATGGTTCCCTTATGCATGTTTTATTTATTGATCATGTATTATGCTCAGATTTGTTGTTATATATTGTACTACTCATTAGTGGCTCAGATAACCAATTGAAAGAATTAATAAAAAAGATTTGAATAGATGATTTGTGTAGCAAAATATTGATTCATCCCTTCCCCTCTTATTATTTTAAAGCTTACAACAATTAGTATCAGAACTAGGTTCCTACAAGTGCAGCTTGGCCGGTGGAAGGCAGATCTGGTAAATTTTGTTGGAAATCAAGTGTAGTGTAGTTTAATGCTTGATTCCTCTTCTTGATAATTACTTGTGAATATTAGATGTTTTATGATTAATTATTATGTATTCTTAATCAAGAAATTATACAATTTCTCAAAACATAAAGATCACAAAGAGACAAAGAACACAAGAAATTAGGCCAAAGACCAGGGAAAAACCTACAAGTAGAAAAACCCAACAATCCTTCTCTTATAGTATCATATCAAAATGAGAGATATCAAAGATAAAGGCCAAGACAAAGGCCAAGACAAAGACCAATACCAAGAAAAAACTACCACAAACATACCAATTCAAACCCTCCTTCAATAGTCAAAGTCAAGGTTGGTCAAAATTCTTCAAAATATGGTCAAAATTAGAATTTTGGCCCTGTAGTAGAGGATGAATTTTGGCTTGCAATTACCTCACAAATTTGGTCCTATTCTACATAAAAATTTATCAGACATGTGAGTTGTAGTAGGGTAGAGAATTCGATTTTCTTCTTGTTCTTTTCCATGTGTTTCTCTCCTTTGACTTCGACCTTCTTCTTATTTATTTAGGTGCAAGAGATACATGATGATGTGATGAATGAATATTCTTTCAAAGAGGTAAAATTGTCTCTTATATATAGTTGTTTGGGAGGTTCGAATAGGTGCCACTAGGTCGAATTGTACAAATAGGGCCAACTTGGTCATCTTGTGGGCTTATGACTCAAAAAAAAAAATTAATTTTTTTTCTTACAAATGTTCAAATGGGACATGACTCAAATAATTTTTTTTTTATTCAAAAATAAATTCTTTTTTACTCTAAGCATGAAGAAAATTCTTTGAAAAAAAATATAGTTAATATAATAAGTATATCAATGATAAATTTACATTATGAATATTGAACCTTGTTACAATTCCAACAATTTTTTCTCATCGATCATCAAAGTGTGTCTTTGCTCAGTGCTACAAGTTATCAGGTATGGAGAGAAAAAGTGAAGTTTGAATTGTTAACTTGTGGATCTAATGTTTGTAATGTAGTGTATGAAGGTTATGGTAAATACCCCCCCTCAAAAGAAGTGCAACAACATAATGTTCAAGCCAAATGTGTGATCTTTAACAATATCCACAATTTGGATCTTAAGAAGGTGATGCACTAAAAATATGCAAAGGATATATGGGACAAATTGTAAGTCGTGTATGAAGGAGACATCAGTAGCATCAATGGAGAGAAGAAGAAGGAGAAGAATGGATCGTAGAATAAATATTCTCAACTTGATGATTTCCATCTCTCTAGTGCCAATATAACAGATCACCAAGAAGAGAAATCAGAAAATGAAGGAATGGGAGAACCAAATTTGATGCAACAAAGTATATATGAAGGTAATCCACCCATCTACTAGGATGATTGTGAGATGTTTCTTAGTTGTGCATTAGATGACTCTAATAGTATCCATTTAGATTTAAATTGTCAAGAAGATGATGAATGTGACAAATTGGTGGACCTTGAAGTTGAACTTGATTTAGCCATGGTTGTAATAGAAAAGCTAACTATTGAAATAGAAAGACTCACAACTAAGAACAAATATCAGAAGAGACTAATGAAAATATTTAATGAGAAGGAAAATGAGCTCAATGAATAATTTATTAGCTTGAAAACCCAATTATAAGAGGATAAATAAATTGAATATGTGATACACAGTCAACTAAAAGAAAGAGAGGGTTAATATGAAAATATAGAGGCTGAAGTTGTCTCAATGAGGAAGGAGCTAGAAAAGAAAGACAATTAGCTGAAGTTGCAAAAGAGTAAAAATATCTTGGACATCATCCTTAGCAACCAAATATCACTCTCAATCAATTTTTGTCTTAGATTTAATAAGAGAGAATCTAGATCATAGGCACGTGCAAAAAATAATGAAATACCTAAAAATCTTGTCACAGAAAGTGGCAACAACATGAGCAACAAAAGAGGAAGCAAGTAGTATAACCAAAAACCCAGGAATGAAGCAAGAAGAGAACCTATGTAAAGAAGACCATTTTATCCAAGAGAAGAGTATGGAAGATTTCAAAAGAGGAATAATAACCCCTTTTCTCCTTTCATGGATGAGGTTGAATGTCACATTTTCCACAACAATCAATATGTTGCAGCCAACTGTTGAAGGATATTGTTCATATATTATCAACAAAGTGTGCAGCAGTTTTCATAGAAAAAGATATCATCAACCTTTAAGTATACAAATATAATTCATTTTTTTTGTTTCTCATGTAACATATTTGTCCATAAGGTATTTGATTGTATATCTCATGCCTGGAGCAGAAGTATGATCAATGCAAAGCAAATATGTAATTTGAACAACAAAGGGTATGATCTTATTGCCTCATATATTGGTCATCTGATATGTTTAACATGTTTTTAGCGCAAGGAGTCACTCCTTGACTGCATAAGGAGTAAGCCTTACACATCGTAGTTCATTTAAAAATTTTAAAGGGTTGTTTGAGTGGTGGGATGGCTTCTCAAATACGTTGAAATGATTTTTTATATTCTTTAAGACTTTGATGCATTTGGAAAGCTGTGGCAAGTATAAATTGTAGGGGTAAATTGGTATTATAGGGAGCATAATATAACAAATGGAGAAGATGGATAGCTAGTACCTATTCTAGAAAATATTCCTATCCTAAAACAATCACACAACTATCATGATGACTCTTTACACAAACTATGTTTCTGCAAAGTAAACAACATTTAGAAAATAGATTGCATCTATAAAGTATTTCAAAAATCCTTTATGAAATATTCACTGACATGTTCTATAACACACACATAATTCGCAGAAAACTAAAAGAAGATAATTTATTGTTAAATCCTTAAAAATTTCTCACTCACACCTTACTAGTTGTTATAATTCATATTTTACAAGAAATTAACAAAGAAAGGAGACACACCATACATTAGATGGTCCTTCAGTCACAAAATCCTCCAACATGAAGTAAAAAATGATTTTTTATTATATTCAATCTTCAGGTAGAGCAACATTCAACCTGGAAATGGTATTTACAAATGGTATATATAGCAAGAGAGGCACCAAATCCATCTCTTCTAAAAAGAAGGAAACATTAATCCTAACATTACATAGGTGTCAAAAGACATTAAAACCATATCCCATTGAAATGTAACTGAAAGGACATATGTAGACGAAAGAAGAGAAGAAATATGTGTTGAAATGTTGAGTGTGATGTCATGTTGCCCCTTTTTTTGTTGATTTGTCTCCTTGTGTCTTTGGTCTTTAAATAACCATGTTTCTTCTTTTAATAAGGCCTCCAACAACCTCAAAACCATATTTCACCATCACTTGTTATATCCTTTTGGTTATGGGTTCTTACCCACTCTTAAATGGCTCGGAAAATTTGCTGACATATGTCAAAATTCAGTAAAAACAGGCGCTACCGAAATTTCTGGTAAAAACCTGTAACTGCACAAAAAATGGAATGCTACAAGAAATTCCAGTAGCACTCTGTTTCTTTTTAAAAAATACATAGAAAATGTTGAAAAGCCTATGCAGACTATAATATTCCCAAATGGGGAAGCAACAATATATGAACAAAAAAATGGAAATAGAAGTGAATAAATCAACACACCATGATATCAGAAAAATGTACAACCATCTTATTAAACATATCAGCAAATAATAGGCACAAGATCTTGAGGGTCTAGTCACTCAAGCAATACAAGACAAGCCTCCTTTAAGAAAATATGTCAATACATGTAGAAATAGTTGCCATAGAAGTGCCATGAGCCATGATGACGTAGTTTTAGGGCATAAATGCTACAAAAATGATATATCAATATAGATATGCTATTATATAGCTCAAACAATGTCAGGAACAGAGATCTAAGCTCCCAAGCACATTTCAAAGATAACCCGAAAAGTGTTTCCTGAAATACACAAAAATGCAGAAATACAAATATGGCCCTAGGGCTGAATAATCTCTGCAACTGGATAGATGATAGGAGGCGACTGGTCTAATCTGGAAATGTATGAAAACTCCTCCTATAGACTTTCCAAATGAGATGCTGATCCCATCACTGAAAATCTATCTCCCCCAACTAGGGCTCCAAACCCTTCACTGCAACTGCACACTGAAATAACGCAGTTTCTTCAGAAACCTACGTTGTAACTGATAGTAGTACCTTAGCCTGATGTTGGATGATGAAATAAAGCTCAGGGGTTATCTTTGCTGGTCTCCCAATGGAAGGAAACTTTCCTCCAACTGAAATCAAGCAAGTAAATGACCCAAATCAACTCTCCATTGATGCACCCTGCAACACAACACAATACTATGTAGAAACTGCGCTGCACAACAAAGATGTAGCTTGGACTGATGCCGGATAGTGGAAAAGGTAGTGCAATACTATTCCAATATGCCTCTCAAGGAAGGAGGTGGGATTCCCGACCAGGAATACCCTGTTCTAAACAACACATGCAATCTTAGCTAAACAGTTGAATAGAGCAACAAGTCTAAACAAACATATCAAAATAGTAATCTAAAAAAACCCCATATGGTTGCCATCCTCTTCCTTATATAAGTTATGATATTCCTTACCCTTTTCCCCACTCAATTAGGTCACTATATCCATGCAATCAATCTCCCTCCAAAATTGCGCTGTCCCACTATGAATGCTACTCCTCCATAATAGCACCGTTTGATTTGGTCAAAGTTGACCAAGTCTTCGTGCTCTAGCCCCTTTTCACGCCTAAGGGTCTTCAATCCAACTTTTACGTGACCTCCATTCACATTAGGAGTGTATTTTATTCCTACTAAGGATATTTATGGGTCTCCATACCCTCTTATTCCTCTATCTAAGAGAAAAATCAAAATTTAATATTCCAATTAGTTATGTGCTAATTTAGGAATATTACACAGACTTATATTCCTTGACATCTAAGTTGTTGTTCAAAATTGTGACTGATAAGAAAAAATATATTTGTATTAAAAAAATTCTTTACCTTCCTTCCGTGTGGGCTATAGCTTCAGCAAGCTTATCCAAGTATGTTTTGCTATTAGGAGCTGATCTAGATCTAGTTGTTCTTGTGGCTGCTTGCTTGATAGTGGTATTCTTGTCCTTAGAACCCTTTTGTATCTTTCTTCTCTTTGAGGGCTCTTAGTGCTGCTCTGAAAGGGTTTTGTTTTTGTTTTTCTTCATGGATTTTTCTGTCTTTGACCCTTCATATTTACCTTCAATATCAATGATCTCTGCCATTAAGCTTGGATTGTGTAGAGCCTTGGACTTAAGCCTAAAAATTTTGTTGTCTTCGGTATGCCTCTTTCTGGTACCAACAACATGTTTGGATTCTTATTTCTTCTTCTTATTGTTGATGTCATATCCAACATCCTTGAGGAATTCTTCATCATATTTTTTAGGCTAATACTCTTTCTGCATCTTCTGTTGAATATCTGCTTCCGGAATTTCTGGTAGCATCTGAGCTTTTTATTTATCTACAGTTGCAGGCCTTCTTCTTTGAGATCTACCATAGACATTAGGAAAAGGAGGAACAAGGGGCACCATTTTCATAGATTTGGGTTTACTTGCCGAGGAGCTCTATCCTTTTTCCAACTTTCTCTCCGCCTTGACTGCAGAAACCTTTTCTTTCTTTGTCTTGGCCTTCTTATGGATATTTTAATTTTTTTCCTTTCTATTTGTTCTTATTTTTGTAGGTTGAGGGTGTGGTTGTGAAATTGGAGGTGTAGGTGCAGGTTGGTCTGACCTGTAAAACAAAAACTGATCCAAAGTTTGATTTATCTTCCCTAACTCTTCTTCAACCAGAACCTTGATTAGAGCTTCATGATACAAGCTATACTCTGAGACAACATTGTGAGTTTGGACCCTTGATGACATCTTTGTCAGACTCTTCAGCAAGAAATATGGCACATTTAATGTCTTCATACGTGCAACATGAAAAGGAAACCTCGTATGATATAGAAACACAACTATATACCTCCTTTCACAAGTGAGGTATATCTTGATAAGTTTAATAACTTCTACCCATTCATTTTTCAGATAGCTACTTGGAATTCCCTTGGCCTAATTTGGATCTCTATGTGCATCCTTGAGGAAACTATTGAGGTATCCTCCTGTGATAACCTGACCTTTAAACCACCTTTCTCCTTCCTATGGAGGGTTAAATGCTTCATCAATGGAGTCTTCTAAAACCTGCAATGTAAGACCATAAACTATGGCTTCTTGTCCATTGAAATAGTTTTCAAACTCTTGAGCTACTCCTAAGTGAGATCTCTCTAACCTGGTGCACAAAGAATACCACCCTGACTGGAGAAACAAGCTTCTTACTCTCGATTTTTCATTCAGTAGGTCTGCATCCTGTCGCTCAATTTGATTTATTTTCCCACCTATTTTAGTCATCTTCAGAAATTAATGACTCTGTATCTTGAAACTAATAGGTGGAAGAGTTGGAGGAGTTTCACCTTACAAGTGTTGCTTGTAGTCTCCTCTGAAATCGTCTCTGAAATATAGACTCCTCCTCAAATTAAAACTCTAAGAAATTCGATCTCCAATAGCTAAACTCTCAAATGAAAATGCTCCTGCTTTTTCGATGGTTTTAAAACATAAACTATGGTTCATCACCCCATGCAGATTAACTTTCATTATGGAAAATATTCCTCACTATGGTGTGCACCATGTGATAACCCTTATTAAATTCAATTGGCTGTGTATCTTCATATGGAGAACTCGAGATGGCTCGAGACAAGTGGATCTGTGACTGGCAGTCACCTCCATTATCTTGCTGATTATTGACCAAATTTCCGGCAGCACTGCTGTGCGACCAACCAAATGTTCATTGCATTAAGTTTCATGACCATGATATCCTCCTTTCGGAAAACACGTACTTTGACATAAGATTAAATAAATTGGGGTGAAAAACAAGATGAGATTTAAGTGTTAGGTATATTATTGCAGGTTGATACCTAAGCATTAACGTATACAATGACTTGAATTTGACTAAACTGATTGCATATGACTCCTATCATGAGATATAAAAAATAAAAAAAGGATTTGAAACGTATTTACACTACAATACATGGCTTGAAAAAAGCTGATGCAATTTTTCGTTTATTTTTTAAAAACAAAGTATGCTTCCAGAATTTCTGGTAGCATCAGAATAAAAGGAAAGAAAAAAGAAACAGGAATATAACAGACTATCTGAAAGGACTAAAACAGGTGCTTCCGGAAATTCTGGTAGCGACTATTTTTTTTTTGAAAATTTCAAAGTTAATCCTAAAAAACAAAAATTTTAAACGGACTCATGACTTAGCAAAGAACTGTGCTAACATTGGCTCCATAGGGGATAGAGTTCTCCCTGTGAGGCTTTAAGAATATTTTGTAGTTTCAGTGCCTTGTCATTGGGCTATGGAGTGTTATTATGAAACAGACTGGCTTTTACAGTGAACTTAGGCCACCAATAGCCTTAGTAAAATATTTTTTTGAGAAAGCGCCCATTGAATGGGCCTCCAAACTGTTCTGTCCCATCAAGATGTTGCAACCCAAAAGTATTGTTCTGCAGAATATTTGATATTCTGAAAGGACCAAGCCATAAAGCATCAAATTTGGAATTATTATTTGAATCTTGATGTTGTGCATCCCACTTCAACACTAGATCTCCTATCTGAAAATCTTCTTTTTTAGTTCCTTTATCAAAAACTTGTTTTACATCTTGCTGACATTTTCTCACCAAATCATATTGTTATTCTTGCTTTTGCTGCACTTCTATGATCTGATAAATTCTCCTGGTCATGTCATTTGGATCAGCTTCATGATCTTGCAGAAATTTAGCTACAGGGATGGCCAATTGAACTAGAAAAACAACATCAATTCCATAAACCATTTGAAAAGGTGGTGTATTAATAGAATTTTTGATAATCACCCTGTCAGCCCATAAAGAAAACTTCAGTTTTGAATCCTAGGCTTTATTGTTTTGCTCCAATATTTTGGTGATTATTCTTACCAAACTTTTGTTTGATGATTTAGATAAACCATTCCCTTGGGGATAGTAAGCTGTAGAGTGAGTGAGTTGAATGCCATAATATTCACAGAAATTTACGAATGGAGTAGCTTTAAAAGCAACTGCATTATCTTCTACTAACCTTGATGGACATCCAAATCTCATTATGATTCCATCCAGAAAATTAATGATGACTTTATGAGTAGCATTCCTGGTAGGCATTGCTTCAATCCATTTGGTGAAGTAATGAGTTGCAACAAGAATCCAACCATGATTTCCACTTGAAGGTGGATGAATTTCTCCAATGAAATCTAAGCCCCATTGCTGAAAAGGTGTAGAAAAAACTATGGGCTTGAGAGGCAATGAATTCAAATGTTTCTTACCAGTGAACTTCTGACATTTTTCACATGCTCTCACCTCAGAACATACATCATAAAACAAGCTAGGCCAAAAATAGCCAGCTCTTATTATTTTGTATGCAATAGCTCCAATAATGATGACCTCCACACACACTACTATGCATATCAAAGATAAATTTATTGGACTCGTCTGGGTCAATTCATCTCAACAAAACTCATGTAGGATATTTCCAATATAAACAATTATCTTTAATGAAGGATTTAATAGTTTTCAGCTTCAAAGATATTATTATGCTTTCATCATAATTTGGAGGTTTAAAATGTTGCAAAAATAGATGATGTCCTTGTACTGGCTGCATTGATAAAGCTTTACATCTACTACCATGATGTCAATAGGTTTAGAAATCTGCCCTTCAAATTTGTCATCCATGAAATTTAAGCCCAAAACTCTACAATTTTGTTCAGCTAGTAGTTTGGCTAATCCTTGACCTTTGATTAGCTTAGTAGGCTTTATCTCTAAATCAAACTCAAGAACTTTAGTCACCCAGTTACTTCTTTTTCCATCAATATAAAGTTGAACTAATATCTCTCTAACAAAAGATGAAGGTACATATGAAATAACTTGAGCATGCAAAATATAAACTCTAAAATCTTTTAGAGCTTTCACTAATGCATAGGCATGCTTTTCCAACGTTTCATACTTCAATTCTGCATCTCTAAGAGCTCTACTGAAAAATGCTATGGGAGCTTCTTTATTTTTTGAATATTTTTGTAACAAAACAACAACAATAGTATCTTGAGAGGTAAATGAGAAGATCAAGAAATGCTTTGAGTATTCAGGGCTTACCAGCTGAGGTGCTTCAATGATAGCTTTTTTTATTAGCTAAAATGAATTTCTGGATTCAATGGTCCATTTTAATTCTTTGTCCTTCTTCAACATGCAAGTAATATGCTTCACCACTTCAGCAAAATTTGGAATGAACCTTCTTAAGAAATTGATCTTACCAAAAAAATATTGAACCTCTTTCTTGGATCTTGGAAGTGTTAAATCTTGAATTGCAATCACTCTTTTAGGATCAATTTTCACTCCATCTTTAGAAACTATGTGACCCAACATCTTACCTTATTTGAGAGAAAAATGAGATTTCTTTGGATTTAATGATATACCATATTTTCTTCATTTAACAAATAGTATCAAGTGCTGAAGGTGTTCTTAATCTGAAGCTAAATAAATAGTAATATCATCTAAATAGATGACCAATAATTTGTCCTTTTCTCCAATGAATGCAAAGTCCATAGCATGCTGAAAAGTAGCTCCAACATTCATAATCCAAAATGGCATATTTGCATACATGAATTTTCCCCAAGGAGTAGTGAATGTTATCTTCTCTCGGTCTTCTGGCCAAACATAAACTTGATTGTACCCGGAGAAAGCATCTAACATGGAAATTCTGTTTGAACCAGTTACCTTTTGAATAATATGCTCCATCTTTGGCAATGTATAATTATCTTTCTTGGAGCATTTGTTAAGATTCCTGAAATCTACACATAGTCTGACTTCACCACTATTCTTTCTTATTGGAACTAGATTAGAAATCCAATCTTAATATCTCAATGGAATGATGATTTTGGCATCCAAAAGTTTCTTCACTTCCTTCTCCATTACTGGTAACAATAATGGATTGATCTGTCTTAATTTCTACCTGAATGGTTTAGTACCATCCTTCAATGGTATCCTATGCTCAATGATATATGTATCATATGTCCTAATGTCTTCATATTTCTAGGCTAAAACATCAACAAATTCACAAAACATCTTGTGTTATTCAACCTTTATTTCTTCTGATAAAGATTTTTACAACTTCACATACCTCGGTTCTTTTTTTTGTGCCCAAATTGAAATATTCCAATTTTTATTCTATTTCAGCCAATTGTGATTTGACTTAGACATCATTTTGATCAAATAGCTTCTCAAGTGGGATTAAACCCTTGGTAATGTGATTGGTATGTAGTTGAATAATAGGCTAATCATCAATCTGTTTTTGCATATTTTTGGTGTCTTGTAAATCAACATCATCCTTCACAAGATCTTCATATTGATCAATTATTAGGACATCAAACTCTTCAGCAGCTTCAATGAATCTTCTAATATTTTGATCATCTTCAAAAAATTTACAATGCTTGACATTATCAGGAATGTTAGGTCTAAACCTAACTTTGACTTAATATTTCAACTTTATAGGTACTAGAATCTTAAATGAGCTTGCTGAAATAGAAAGTTAATCAGCCAAAATATTACTTTCTCTTGGAACAAAGGAAATTTCAAAATCCAGGAATGAGTCTTCTATAATGCTCCATGCTGCATTCTGGTAATCTCTGAGTCCTGGATGCTTAGTTTGATAAACATTTTTGATTTGTTGAATAATAAGTTCAACATCTCCAAAAACAAAAATTTCTGAAATATTCATATCTTTTGTTGTTTTTAAACCAATTAGCAAAGCTTCATATTCAGCCACATTATTATTTTCTTCAAATTCAAGTTTGAAAGAAAAGTGGAGCTCTCTTTCAAAGGAGAAATGAGAACTATCCCTGCACCAGCTCCTTCTTTAGAACATGAGCCATCAAAATACATTTTCCATAGCTGGGAACCTTCATGACTGATCTGTTTTTCAGTAGCCTTCAAAATATGAAAATTTTCTGCAGATAGGACAACATTATCCATGTGTAAAATTATTCAACCAAAATCAGTTGTTCTAGCATAAATTGGATGATTAGTGGGATATTTTTTGTTACTAATGATATATGCTAGCTGAGCTTCTCTATAAAGTCTTCTTTGTTCTCCTTCAAAAATAGGGACAATAGCATAAGGAGTAAGCCTTCTACATCATAGTTCATTTAAAAATTTTAAAGGGTTATTTGAGTGGTGGGATGGCTTCTCAAAGATTTTGAAATGATTTTTTATATTCTTTAAGACTTTCATGCATTTGGAAAGTTGTGGAAAGTATAAATTGTATGGGTAAATTGGTAGTATAGGGAGCAGAGTGTAACAAATGGAGAAGATGGATAGCTGGTACCTAGTCTAGGAAATATTCCTATCCTAAATCATTCACACAGATATGATGATGACTCTTTACACAAACTTTGTTTATGCAAAGTAAACAACCTTTAGAAAATAGATTTCATGTCAGTGAAGATTTCATAAAGGATTTGTGAAATACTTTATACATGCAATCTATTTTCTGATTGTTGTTTAATTTGTATAAACAGAGTTTGTGTAAAGAGTCAACATCATATTTGTGTGACTGGTTTAGGATAGGAATATTTCTTAGAATAGATAGCAGCTATCCATCTTCTTCATTTGTTACACTCTTCTCCCTCTACTACCAATTTACCCATACAATTTATACTTTCCACAACTTGCCAAATGCATGAAAGTCTTAAAGTATATAGAAAATCATTTCAAATATTTGAGAAGCCATCCCACCACTCAAACAACCCTTGAAAATTTTGAAATTAACTATGATGTGTAAGGCTTACTCCTTATGCAGTCAAGGAATGACTCCTTGCGCTAACACATGTAACAATATTCGTCATATGGCTATAGAATTTTAGCTATCCAGATTCTCAAGGAAAATCATGAAAAAGGAAGTGATTATCTAAAAAAATCTAAATAAGAAGCCAAAAGTGTTTGCATACCAGAAAGTAGCCTACTAAAGAGTGGAAGAAGAAAGAGGAACACCAAGTGAAGTGTGGTCTTGTTCCATGCACACTTGAAGAATATGACCAATGGTACATAGAAAATAGATGTTCACATCATTTTCTAGGAGATAAGAGCATATTCTTCTCCTTGAATAAAATAAGAGGTGGCCATGTTATTCTTGGAGTTAATGTACCAACCAAGGTGTTGGGAAAAGGTAAGTCCATCCTTGGCTATATAAATACAAATGTAGTTGATATGTTATTAGTTGATTCAGATGGTTGATATACGAAAATAATTCATCTTCGATTCCAAAGGATGTTACATCAAAAAACAAGGGTCAGAGAGAGTGATAACCAAAGGAACCATGACCCTAGATAATCTGTACACGTTGAAGGGAAGAACATGCATAAAAAAGAGATTGAAAGCAATCTCTTCCTATTCAAATTCTCAGTAAGAGAAGATAGGCCCAACTATAGTCTATTACTCCCAGAATTATTCAAAATAAGACTGTAGAAGAGTGCATGGTTTCAGGGGGAGCATATGGTATAAGAATAAAGGTAGATGAATTGCAACAGAAGCATATTGTGTCAAACAGTATAAATTCAAGACTAGGTCTATAGGATCAACAAGAAGGTTTGAAGGTACATGATCTCAGGGGGAGTTATACATGGAGTTAAAGGTTTGAAGGGTTTCATATTTTTTTCATTTTTATCTCACTACATTTTTGTAGGAGATAAATATGTTGTAGTAATGAGTGAAATGCATGTGAATTAGCCTTATATGTAATTGTTTATCATTTAGAAATTTGGTTGAGTAGTCCTTATTTCATCCATGTATACCAAAAACTCATTTTTTTCGTCTATGTATGTTCATGTATATCATTATTATGCTCGCTGGTAGCCTTGGTTTAGCAGGAGCGGCTTCTTTCATGTTTCAAATATGCATGATGAAGAGAAACAACAAACTATTTAAGAAATGGTCATGAAGAGTGAATTCCTTTAGGGGGAGAGAGCCCAAGCTATGGAAGAGAAGGTTTGTTTTCATTTTATTTCAGATTGGTAGAAGATGTATTCATGCACTTTCGTATAAGAACTATTTGTTTTAGTCCTATACTATCATTGTTTATCATTGGTAATGGTTTTTTGAGTAATCCTTGCATTAGGAGGAATAACCTCTTGTATGCAACATTGACACCTAAGGAAAGAAGATATAATTAATTAGGTGTTTCATTGAGAGAAACCTTAAAGAGTTGATCATGATTGTGAATATACATAGTGTATGATCAGGGGGAGGTTATATAATCATTCTCATATTATACAAGAATATCATGGTTGACATTGATGTCACATTGTTCGTGGGAGCTACAAGAGTGAGCAACAGAAGATTTGTTGGTTTCTAATGTTTATTTGTAGGTGTGAAAAAGTTGATAACATTAATAAAATTAGACATCATTGAGGCATGATAATATTAGTACTTAGAGAATTTTAGCTACCCTTTACCATTGATGTGAAAGGGTAAGAATGAAATAAACCGGTGGAGAGTGAAACCAGTTGGTGATGTGGTTGTGGTGTTGCCATCAATTCTAAAGGGGGAGAATATCATTAGCATGGTATTGGCCTTGATGTCAACATTTGGGTCGGATATGTGTTGACATTGATGTCAACAACTGTAGGTGTCCTTGTGCATGGTATTGATGTGTTGCATCATGGTGTTCTAGTGTTATAGGGGGTCGGAATGATGTCTTCAAGAGTGATGATGCAACATTGTTGATGTGAGAAGATTTGGGTGGATACATTTTATTTTTTACCCAAATCAAGAACCAAACATTGATTAGCCACTGAGAACTCATGTACATAACCTATATTTCCAGTCAATAATTTGTGTCCATAACCTGAATTACTTGCTATTAACCCACATCTATAAACATCTATGCACACCATAAAAAAAACATGGGTATAAAAACCACCTCTGAAATTTACACAATTTCACTGGCCTATCAGGGTAAACATGAGACGAAGAGTTACTATGATATGACTTGACCTCCAAGCTTTAGTTATTGAAGTGGATCTGACAACTAACAACTCACAAAAATACGTCAAGGCTTACATGACACTTAGTGGCCAAAGAACCACCCCAGGTGACCAAACCCTGATATAGATTTTTTTTCACTAACATGAGCCCAAAAATACATGTATGACAGGGAAAGGGTGTGGTTATAGGCCTCCAACCACATGAAAAAGCCTCCTTCCCTATGGTTATAGCCCAAAATTTTCAGTTAAGATGGTGTGGTCTTGAGATCTGAGCCACATTTCCAGGCCAACCTCCAGACCACTGCCCAGAATTGTTTGTAGCTTATCAAAATGATAAATGACATAATGACAATGCTATTCATCTAAAACTTGAAAAAGAACTCGAACTAAACATACCTGACCATAACAGTCATTTCGTCAAACATATGGTGAACATGTGAGTTACAGGTCATGAATGCATATGTAATCTTAAGAGGTTGTGGTCCATTTGATAATATCAAGAAGGTCTAATTCCCTCTCATATTATTTGTAATAGCACTTTTTAATCCATGCATTCATCAACCATTAATATTCTTATCGGATCTTGAACAAGTCATAAATAGATCACATTACAAATCCATGCTTATAACCAACATATAACTAGATTGTTAACCATGATAAAATAACCATAGAATGGCACATAATAATAAGTACAAGTGCTCATAAATCAGAGTAGGAAAATAAATGTTATTGACTTATGAAAAATCTAACCAAGTTAGGGACTTCCTTGCTTGTTCTAACCTTCCTTTCTTGTCCTTTGCTTTCCTTGTCTTTCCTTCACTTTCCTTATCCTTACTTTGCCTTCCTTTCTCCAATGCTAGAGTGCTCCAAGAATGCTCTATGTTTGCAAGAGTATGAGATAATAGAAGAGAGCTCCAAAATTGAACTGAAAAAAGATGTGAATTTATCCTCATACTCCTTTTTATCATTGAGGCCTCTATTTTCTTCATTTTCCACTATTTTCCTTCAATTTTCCTCTCATGCAAATATGTGACCCTTCATCTCCCTTTTCTCCTATTTTCCTTTATTTTCATAAATAAATGCCAATTAATGCCTCTTTTCCTTTGTTAATTCCTTTTCCAGTTTCCTTAGCCATAATAAACAACAAGTGATGCCCACTAAAGAGTTTTTTCCCAACATTTATCTTGGAATACATGTCCCATGACCTTGTTCTTATTTCTCCTTTATTATCCTTTATTACATGAACTTTTAACCTGGGGTTGTTACCCTTGGGCGAACAACATCCTTAGTGTTCTATGACACCTATAACCAAAAAAACTACTGTAACCAAAACATAATGCATATGGATCTTTATAACTTAATTCGATGCAGTGTTTACAATAACAACATGTTGACAAATCAAAACCAACATGAAAAATGTGACAACATAACAATCATACCACTTATTGGAGATTTATAACACAAATAATTGTGATATTTACAATATAAATCATACATAGATATGTACATATACCAAAAAACCTTTGTCTCAATCGACAAATAATGAAGGATACATAACCCAAATATGATCAACCATCTCCCATGTAGCTTCTTTGGGCCCAAGGTGCTTCCACTGCACTTTAAATTTCTCTATTTACCTATTCCAGAACATGAGGTGTTTCTGCTATGATATGCACCGAGGTTCTGGCTAGAATTATCCTTATAGTTCCACCTGCAATATGTGACTAGTGAATCACATGATCAAAATCCTTCACATATTTTTTAAACAATGAAACATGGAAAAAATCATGGAATTTCATTGTTGGCGATAGTGCATGCCTGTAGGCCACTGATCCAATCCTCTCAAGGATCTCAAAAGTCTCGAAATACCAAGGTGCTAACTTGGCACATGATCCAGTCCTTAGGGATCTCTTCTTGGGCTTGATGAAAAAGTACACATGCTCCCCAACCCAAAACTCCTTAAATGTCCTGTGTTGATCTACATAACTCTTATGCCTGTCTTTTGATGTCTTTATATTCTTCTTGATAACTTGCATTTCTTGTTCCATCTTTGCCAAATTTTCTGGTCCAATCAACACCTTAGTCATTGAATCAATCTAGCTGATGAAAGTATTACAACTCTATTGGCTCCCTGTGGTTTGCAAGATTGGCAAGAACAAACGCTGCAAGGGCCACCTCAGAACCACTTTGGAATCCTAGGACCTATCCTTCCTGGATTCAGAGAAGGATCTCTCTATATAAGTGTTTTCGAATGATATATATTTATGCTCTTGTTTTATGATATTAGGCTAGTTATGAAGTTCTAAGGACTTGTTTGTTTTGGTTGAATTAATTGATAGGTTGACAGATTTGTGGTGTGACTAATTGAATAAATCATTAGGGGAATTTTGAGGTCTAAAATGGGCCTCCTAAGGAAATTATAAAATAATAGTGGAAATAATAAAATAATATTTGATTACATCATCAAATTTTAGAGGGAAAAAAGAAAAAACTACATTTTCAACTCGTATTTTGAACTTATCTCCCTAAGGGTTTACTCAAATTTTGAGCAGGAATACTCTTTGGATGCAAAATTTAATTCCGAATCCAAGGAGTACCCATGTTTCATACTTTTGATTGACTTTTCTACATGAGAAATGAGAAATACATAAAAAATGTGATTGCAATCACGTTTTTTTATGTATTTCTTATTTTTCATGTGGCAGGGTCCATAAAAAGTATGCAACATGGGTACTCCTTTGACGAGGAATTAAATTTTTCATCCAATGAGTATTCCCGCTCGAAATTTGAGAAAACCCTTAGGGAGATAAGTTGAAAATACAAGTTCAAAAAGTAGTTTTATTTTTTTATTATTTTTTAATGTTTTAACTTTTTTACCCGTAAATGGTGAATCATCTTGAATCCTATTGGTTCTTATAAATTTTATTTTAGTTGTACATTTTTCTTAGGAGGCCCATTTTAGACCTCAAAATTCCCCTAATTGTTTCAACTGAATAGATAGACTATGAGAAAACATTGATCCATTGGGCTATGGAGTCATAAAAGGATTTAATTGCTCATCAACTCTGCAAGGGTTTTCATAGGGCAAGCTAACTATATCAAGTGGATCTCTTAGATTAGTTTGGGATATGAAACAATAATAAGTTGTGAAGGCAGTAAAGCTATAGTCAGTTAAGAATCTTCTAGCTCTACTTAAACAAGAAAATCCTTTTAGGTAACTGTTTGAGACAAAAAAAAGGACAAGGCATACCATAGACTTCTTTGGCCGGACTTTAATATGCAAACCTTTAAGAAAACGATCCAGCAATCCTAAGACTACTTTCAGACAAAGAAAAAATTTAAGATAACAATGAGAGCAGCTAAAGAGAAAGCTAAACCTATCTTCTTTAACTCAACACCCAAAAAACCTTCAAAGCAACATTTTGAGGTAGACCAGATGATAGGGCATACCATAGACTTCCATGGTTTAGACTCTACTAAGTATACTTCAAATAAAGGCCTTAAAAAACAATATTTCAAGCTACACCAAAGGATAGGGCTTACCATAGACTTCTATGGTTTGACTCTATTAAATCATTTCTAAGACAACAAGCTATATGGAACTGGAGAGCAATTACGAATTCTCCAATCAGACCTTACAGAAGAAAACATAAAGATAAAGAATGCAGACATAAATGAGGTGCCAATACTACATGTCCTACTCTAAAATTTCTATTCTTTTATCAATGAATATGGACAGAATGGTAAATAGGGGAAAAACAATGACAAAGAAGGAAAAACTCACCATTAACATAGCTCAAGAATCCTGTGAACGTGCTTGTATTAATGATGATCAAAATAGTTACATTACTCCATGTACAATAACTCTGTGCAACTTAGAGCTTTCTCAAATCCAGCCTAGAAATCCTCAACTAGCTCAGCAGTAGAAATTAGTGAAATAACCACCAACTAACCAACACTAAAAATGAAGCTCATATGTAGTATTTATCTGCAAAATGAGGAGGTGGTGCTAAGCTAGGGTTTAGATATCATTTATTACAGAGTTAATTATTTTTTACCTTTGTGACCATGCAAGGCCCAAAGCAAAAATATCTTAAGGTTTTTCTCTGAAATAATAACTCCTAACTTAACTTCTAAGTTAATTTCTGTGAAATGTTTGACTTTAAGGCTTTTCAATAACTTTACAATAACGACTTGTAGATGAAAAATATCTCTGATTGTGTGTAATAACTCTTTGATGCTTTATTGAAAGAAAACATGCTGTAGGTGGAAAAATATCTTTTGAAGAAGTAACCGCTGTAGGTTTAGTCATTCTAATTTGTTCCTGTGCTAATTTTCCTCTATTTTACCTTTAAATCCTGTATTTGGACTTTAAACTTTGGTTTTATATTTTAACTTTCTGTTTCACTGTCTTTTCTCTAATTCTGCTTTTATTTTTGCCTTATGACTTAATTCTTTTGATTAACCTTTATTCCTTTATTCTTTTCCTCTATCCGTCTTCACTTTCTTCAATCTCTTCTTTTTGGCTAATCCTTCATGATTTGTCCTTGATTAGTGATTAGCCTCTTTAACCTTTAATCTTCATTTCTTTATCACAGTCCTTTGACTGTCTTTCTTCTCACTATGTCTCTTTTTTTGTGTTATTGGTGCAGGGACGCATTCTTTCATTGTTAAAGGGTTTAATAACCATCGATAATCATGTTTTATTGATGATTATACTTTGAATTCTCACCTCTGGTTCATCTTAATGAAATAAATCCTCTGGATCATCACCCAGATCACTCATTAAATCAAATTTGGACCTTCGGAATGCATTTCTTCGCATTTCACCATTGAAAACTACACATAAAACAACAAATTAATTTTTAAAACCTGTGGGGAGGGTTTTACTTCGTTTTTTGGGATTTTCGGGCTTTTGGAGGACAGAGAATGGTGTTCCGGGCCTTGGATCCAAAGGTGGAACCTGTGTGAAGTTTGAACAAGCGACAAAGGTTTTTAAATCTTGGTGCTGAGGGAAAAGCGGTTTTTGAAAACCAGGAGGCGGTTTTCGCATGGTTGAAGAAGCGGTAATGGTATTTGGGGTGGGCGTGTGATTCCACTTAGTGACTGCCACGTAGTGGGGGAATACTGCTGTTAAGCAAGTAAATCCTCTCTGCAGACAAGGACAATCCCTCTAGCCCTAGAGTGGGTCTAGAAACAAAGGGACATGCTAAAGTGTTGCTTCCTAATTATTGAATGAACAAAAGACACGGCAGATCGACCTACCTGTAGTCCAACGCTATCGTCGTTGCTGTAGTGGTGGTGGACTCTCGCTCCCGCCTCGGTAAGTCACAATCCTTCCACCATTATGCTTGGATACTTGCACATAGAACAAGAAACAAGAACATCATACAAGATAACAACATTTCATTCATAACTATTAGCTAGTCAAAGAGGGCTAAACATATTGCATTAAACAAACTTCGTAACACAAAAGTGGAACCAAATAGTAGTCATGTATATAAATGAATAGAAGGAAGAGTTACAACCAATGCTTGACATCGCAATCTCCTCTAACAGAGTTTAGGCGAAGCACGTCTCTGATGCTCGTCAGGGAATTTGGACGAGATGAAGGCATGGACTCAATATTCCTCAACGTAATTCCTTCTTATTCTATCTTCTCTAGCCATTCAACTATAGTATGTTTAATTCTCCAAGTTCAGCTAGCTTGTTCTAAGAGAGATAGCTTCTTTTATAGAGGAAAAGGAGGAGGTTAGGATCCCTAAAAGGGTGGGAGGGAGGCCTATCCTTTAGGGAGTTCCCATAAGAGGTGGAAACCATAAACCTAAAGGAGGTAGTCCGTAGTTTATCAGCTCAACCACTCCCAATGACTCATCCTCGAGGTGGTTGGAGTGGAATCTCCGCCTCTATTTTTAAAAAACATTCCATAAACAGCTTGGCACGGGTGGAAAACTGGGAAAGAGTGCCAACTGACGTGGGGCCCAATGTTAATCTTCCTCTTTAGCATGAGGGCATAACTGACTACCTGCACCAAGGAAAAAACAAGGGTTTTTGAGCCTCTGTTCAGGGAATTGTCAACAGAAGGAATGTTACTCTCATGTAAA
Organism: Pinus albicaulis; assembly: GCA_034641835.2. Lineage (NCBI taxonomy): Eukaryota > Viridiplantae > Streptophyta > Pinopsida > Pinales > Pinaceae > Pinus > Pinus albicaulis. Next base: position 558,145,467 of record CM076572.1, read on the forward strand.
GGGACTTAATGATGGTCTTTGCAAGGCATGACACTACTTATTGATCACCGAAATGACCCTCCAATGGGTGAGATGGAGATTGCAGGAACAGTGAAAAAATGTTGTGTAACAGATGCCCCCTAAAGCATGAGGTCCGAGGGAGAGGGAGGGGCGTAATGCTTTATGAGAACGTGTTCGAACCAAACACCGTTGTCAGAAAACCTGCAATTACGAATACAACTGATATCTCTGAAACATGAACATGTGGTATGGGCACAACCATCCATAATAGAGTATATATAAAAATTGAGATCCGAGGTATGGACGTAGTGATCCAGCAGTAAGGATGAACAAAAGAGTCATGCAATAAGTCATGATAATCCACCAAAATTTGTAGCCTGGATTTTATCAGACAAAATCTAGGTTCTTGCGCTCTATCTTGACCCGAACAAGTACAAATTCAAGCATGTGAATATATGAGCTGAAGTTGAACATGCAAGAAAATCACCTGATTACCAGCCAATGATGAAAGTTGTTAACATGCACGAGAGAAACCACCAATAATGGCAATGGCTCTCAAGGTACAACCGGTACAATCCATGAAATGTGAACAGTGATCTGGCGTCGAACATCCACAGAATCACTCGATCGAAGGCCAATGATGTGGACCTTGCGTCGAATGCGAAAAACCTGTCATTAAGGCATGTAGGCTCCAAGGTACTAGAATAGAGTCTCTCGATAAAATTACTGGATAATGAGTTGAAGTCGATAAGAAGTGACCTAATCGAAGGTGGGCCATAATGTTTCCCACATCATCGATATGAGACAAAGGAACATGATAGTAGTGAAACAGGACCAACAAAGAATTAGAGGGGGGTTGAAAACTGCAGAGGAAAACTTCTCTTGAACATATCAGTAGCACGACATTGGATTTGGCAGTATTTGACATCAAAGGATCTGAGGTCATGATGACGTGGAAAAGAGCAGATGAGAGGTCAAAAGAGATTACCCAAACCCATGGAGAAAAAAAATGATGAAATGAGATGTCCCCAACCCGACACAAATGTAGACAAGTGCCATGTTCAAGAGCGACATATTGCCAACATAACTAAAACTTGGTTCCATTTTCCCCCACCATTTCTGGCGAGTACCCCAAATTTTTTTTTTAAAACAAGATTGAAGGGGATAGAATATGCTTGTGCTGTAAGTTCGTCCTTCAGAAAAATCCAACCTAGTACATTTTATGAGCCCTAGGAAGGAGGAACTCGAGTAATGTCATGGCGACGAAATTTGATGTCATCAGGGTTTAACGAGTCTGACAAGGAGAGAAGTCGACATATTTTCATGTTTAGAGAGTTTGAAAAGAAGGCAGAAAAGAAAACTCCATCATGGCTCATTTTGTAAATAGTCTCTCAGATCCAAAAAGTTAGAAAACAATATCTGAAAGAACCTCTTAGTCGTTATAGGCTAAGGTATTCCTTTTTGGTAAATAATCTATCCCAGCCCGAAAATGGGGTAAACATATATTGAGTAGATATCGCTTTGCAGCCATTGAACGAGTTCGAAACGACAAAAGTCTCGGCAACCTTTTTAATTTTAGAGAGTCAAAAAAGAGCTGAAAGATGACTCCAGTAATTACTTTTTCATGTTTTTACCAAGTTCAAAAAAGTATAAAATTTAACTCGTTACTCCATCATTATGTCCTGAAAACCTGTTGCTGCACAAGAGACACATGTAAAACCCATTTTTCGAAAATAATATAATAAAATAATCGAAAAAACATGTCTTAAAACCTAATTAGGGTTGTAAAAAGTTATAAAATGCCAAAAATGGTAAAAATAATTACTTTTCACCTTTTACCTCTTGTGGAGCAATTAGTTACCCATTTCACTGTGTGATTTTGCGGCGACGATAGCGGACAATCTAGTAGACCAATCTCAAATCCGTCAGTTCCAGGTAAGAGCCGAGATCTCTCCCTGCATTTTGAATCATTTCTTACTACCTACAACTTCCAATTTTGAATTATGGGGGAGGAAAGATGAAAATTAGGGCATGGCAGTTGGCGCGGGTTTCGGGCACAGAGTCGCGCCAACTACCCAATTTTTTACACTAGGGCACACCCATTGGCGCGACTGTTTGGGAAACAGTTGCGTAAACGATGCAAACCATTTTTTGTGCAAAATGAAAGTCACAAACCCCAATCATTCAAAATTTTAAGTTTCAAAAAAGGCTAATTCCATTCATATGAATGTGTTTACAGGTAGAAAGAAGCAAAATGGTGATAGAATGGAAAGAACGGGAACAAAACAAAGAAGACGAGCTTGCCATGGAGAATGAGAGATTCATGGAAGCTCTCAGGGACTATGGACTGAAGAAGTTCTTCTTGACACCGTGTCTCCATGCTCAACCAGAGTTGTTACAATATTTGATCAACATATGGGATGAGGACCAAGAAAAGTTCATCCTTCAAGATTAGGAACTTGAGATTGATGTTTATGACGTCTACTTTATCACAGGATCGTCGTGGAGGGGAGCAGCACTGATCCTAACTAGTACCCGGCTTTGCATGGAGAGCATGTCCACGGTAATGGACAGAGTATGTCAAGGGGCACGAAAGGGAAAAGGAAGTGGGAAAGTTGATATCCAAACTATCCCAGACCTAACACTAAAACTAGTGCTACATAGCATCACACGAGTTGTGGGATCGAAAGCACCACACGAAGCAACAAAAAAACAGTTGCTTCTTACTGTAGATTTTTTGACACTGATCATATACAACTGGGCAGAGGCCATGACAATAAACATGAAACACTAGCTAACAAAATGCAAGAAGGGAAAATTGAAGCAATTTGGTTATGGGTCTATCCTGGTATCGTTCTTCCTGGAACGACTACCAATTTTTCAGCGTCAGGAGGTCATAGTCCCAACACCACCAGCGAGAGAACCACGAATGGCCCGATGGGCACCTCTGATGCCAAGGGAAGGGGGTGGTAAATAGATGTCCTAGAGACTGGAGTTCTTTTATTGGCTCCGCCGATAGTTGATCGTTGTGGAGGATTGGCCCTACTCTGGTACATATTTTACTGGTGATCCGGACCTCCCACTCTCGAGGGAGAGGATTGGGATGAAGATTTGGGCAAGACTCATTTTTAATTTTCATGAGTATTATGAATTTTTTTTGGTTATGTATGTTCTGACATTAAATCCATGTATTTGTAGATGTCAGCCCAGAGAGACCCATGGGCATGTCTCCGATAGCGAGGCAAATTCCTCGTGATTTCGACCCTCATGGTGAGGGATGCGAGGAAGAGGAGCTCGTGCGCAACCTAGAGGGGATCACACATGGAGTCTCGGATTATGCACGATTCGATGATGCTCATGCCTACCAGAGACATACCGTCAGGGTGCCAAGCCGTATTCACCACTTGCTGAGACGGCTTGTACAGGAAGTGACATGCTATCATGAGCATCACGCCGATTAGACACCTAGGCTTTATATCTACATTTTTGAGAGACATGATGTCTCAGGATGTAACATAAACACACATATTTTTTTGAATGTATGATGCACACTAATTCAAACACGCAACATATATATATATATAAATCTATTTTCCTACATGGATCGTTTTCACATGATGATGATTTTACAAATTACGCAAATTTCTATCTAATACAATGTTAGCCACTGTATCAGTTAATCCATTCATTCTTCTAGGAATATGTTGATATGTGATAAAATCAAAATGTCTTTCCAACAAACGAATACATAAATACAATCTCAAAATGTATGGGTTTCTGATTGAATAATGACCATTGAGTTGCAGAACAACAAGCTGTGAATCTAGATTTACAAGCAATGCGCGTATGTCGAGATTGATTGCGTCGGTTAATAGTTCAAGGACAACACTATATCAATGAAATTGTTTGTAGTTCGTCCTAGAAAAATACCTTGCAGTTCTATCAACTCACCAATAGAATCATAGATTACCCAGGCTGCTGAAGACAAATTCCTGGTACTAAGGGAAGAACCATCTGCGAAACCGACATAAGGGGTAATAGACATCTGCACAAATAATCAAGACCCAAATAAGCAGGAAAATTCTCACAAAGCACACCAAATCAAAACATGTACAAAAATGAAAAAAAACACCTATGTACATAAATCATGCATGAATGACTCACGCATAATACTCTTTGAGATACAACCCATTTCTGGGTTGTTCTAAAGGATGACCTTCGTAATGAATGAGCTCATAGGCCCCATTCTACAATACATGTTTAACAATGTAAGGCCCATGCCATATGGGTTGAAATTTACCTACCCCCAGCTTATCATGAGCTTGGTCGTACAGGAGGACGAGATCTCCTTCAACAAAAGAATGAGGGGAAACTGATTGGTCAAAATGAGCTTTAACCCACTTTTTATGTGCTTCAATAACCAGAGCAACAAAGCAGCGGGTTTCATCCAACCTTTCGAGATAAAGGAGATGCTCTTCTTCTGGTGAAGTGTTCGGCAGTAATTCAACAGCCAACTTGAGCGAAGGTATTTCACATCCAATCAGAAGAGTAGCTTCTAGAACATAAACCAACTGAAAAGGGGTGAATCCGGTTGCACTCTTAACTGAGGTTCGGTACGCCTAAAGAGCTGAAAATAACATGAGATGCCAATTGGATTTATGGATCCCAATCGTACATTGAAGCATGGTAACAAGAACTTTGTTCACAGCTTCAACCTGGCCATTAGCCTGAGGATAGTACGACGTTGAGCTGTTGTGATGCGGACCCAACTTAGAAGTCAACTCGGCCACCATGTAATGTCGAAAATGGAAACCATGATCGGTAACGATGGCTTGAGGGACACCAAACCTATCAATGATGTGATTGAATATGAATTGAGTAGTTGTCTTACCGTCAGCGGCAAGTGTAGGCATTTCTTTGGCCCATTTAGTGAAGTAGTCCACAACTACGATAATATAAACATGCCCCCTGGCCGAGTGAGGGTTACACGTCATAAAATCAATGCCCCACTTCATAAAGCGACCAACAATATTGACAGGTTGAAGAGGTACAAGTGGCACACACATCTTGCGTTGATAAACCTGGAAATCATGACATTTATGAACTACGACAAAGTAGACTTTGAAGATAGAAGGTCAGAAATAACCAGCATGAAGAATCTTTTGTGCAGTGGCATAACTAGACATGTGACCGCCACAGGCACCACTGTGACAATCATTGAGGACTTTCTCATCTTCCTCAAGGTTCAAACATTAACAGAGAATGGAATCCACTCCGACACGATATAGGGTATCCCCGACTATACGATAAGGTTGTGACTGATGACGAATGCGTCAGCGGGCATCCTTTGCCAACTCATATATGAAAGTAGAAGTCTGGAGAGAAATGATGATATCATTGTACCATGGATAAAGGGTGCTAATCAAGAAAATTGTATCGTCTGGAATGTTACTCAAGTTACCTTCTGTAAAAATGTCATGCGTTAAAATAGGCAATTGAAGTGGAGGAGAAGGAACTTGAGATACAAAATGCTCGAGACAAGTAGACATGGCCTTGAGGCCAGGCATAAACGAGGAACAATGATGATTATCATCCCATGGAAAATCCTCAAGAGACATGGTTTCCATAATGGCCTCATCGGAAGGAAACACTTATTTCCAAGGATCAGGCGAATCTGAATCACCAAGCCAGGGGGATTGAGAATAAATGTCAAGAGACATGCTCAAAGGAGCACAATCAGAGGATGGAGGTTTCAAATCAGCAATGAGTTCACAATAATCAATCTCAATCAGAATCAAAGGCATCGAATCTCTGAAGGAATCAATCTGTTCAGGAGAATTAATAATCCATGGGTCATCAGACTGACATATCATATTAATATGAACAGTATTCGGTGGAGGAAGAGGAAAAATACCCATGAGGGCAGGATCTTTAAAAAGACTCGGCCCTACGCTCTAGTAAGGATTAGGAATCTGATCCACATATGGAACGTTGTTCTCGAAATAAGAGGTGAAGAAAGACAATTGATCAAGAGTAACAATCTTTCCTTCATGTGGAAATTTCAAAACACGAAAGAGAGTGGACAGAACACATAACATGGCATGAGTCCAACCGCGACCGAGGAGAAGATTATAATTGAGTTTAGTGCAATGACTTTGACCTTGACATTGATTGTCTTCCCTTTCAAAGTAATCGGTAAACTAGCGAGAACACCTAAGGGTTTTGATTCCCTTCGATCAAATGCTTCTAGGGCATTTGGTGATGAATTCAGGGCTGGAGAACCAATAGCTTTCCAACACGAAGATGACATGACACAGGTTGATGCACCTTCATCCACAACTGCTCTATGGATTTCGAGACCATTAATAACAACTTGAATAATGAGCACAATTTGATGCGGAATTCGTGGAATGAAATTCTCCAGATCGAAAGCAAGAAGGCTAGTATCGGTAGGATCAATCCCACCAATCGCAGATAACAAAGATCTGCGCTGCGATAGAAAAATATGAAGCACTTCTAATGCAGACATTGCAGATGGGGCCTGAGCCAAATCCTCAACTATATTGTAATGGTGAGCGGCACGAGCATTGGGATTATAAGAAGACTTACGGAGTACACCTTTGGAAGGTGTTTGTACAACATATTTAGCATTGGGCCTTTCAATTTCAAGAGGACCAGTAACAGGCGGAGGAGGAGGACCACCAACGATCTCCTTCCCCGTGGCCTGCCGAGATCCAGTATAATCTTTCAACTGAGTAGCAATAGAAACGGTGGTAGAACCGTTCATCATGAAAACCTGAGAGCCAAATGGGGTAGAGGATTGAGGTTTCTCTACCATCTGGGTATGCTGAGATGGGAAAGTTTCTTTAATAACAGTCGAAGTTCCCTGGGTGCCTTTGAGAAATCGTCTCACTTCAGACCGTCAAGGACAATCCTTGGTGAAGTGCTCTTCATCACAAATCAAACAAGGGTACTTCGGTTTTCGTTGAGAACCATCACTAGCACGAGGTTTCTGAGAATCCTGTTTCGAGGTATCGGCTTTGGCTTTACCTTTCCCTTTCTTTTTACCTTTAGAAGTATTATCCGTAGGCCTGAACGACATTAACTTCTGCGGGTTTACCAGAATTCGAAGTAGACTGAGAAACAACATTATTGCAAGAAGCAGACTTTGGCTTCCCAGTGTTTGAAGACGACGAAGACTTCTGAGAAGTCTGAGACAAAGAACTAATAATACCATCGACGGATGGAGTCACTGGTGGGTTAGAAGTTCCAGGTCAGGGAGCATTAGGAAAGATATCATATAATGCACCAGACTGAGAGTACACAAGATCAAGGTACTGGCTGTAAGCAATGGCTTGTTCCTCGGTTACACATGCCCCCATAGCGATGTCTTTGGAAATTTGATTGAAAAAGGAGGTAGTGAACCAATGTGTTAGAAGTTGATCAGGAATTTCAAATTTGATCATGCGACGACGACATCACCACTCATGAATATGATCTGAGATATGAGTAGCTTGGTCCTGTTTCAATGAAGTGAGGAGGTGCGTCCCGGTCTCATAATGGACTGGTAACTGAAAATGTGTAAGGAACGCCATGGCTAAAGAATTGAAATCTTGGAATACGCCACGAGATAGCTCAATGTACCACTTTGTAGTGGCACCAGTAAGAGTTCGTTGGAAAAGACGGAGTCTAATAGAATCGTCAACCCAAGAGTTAGAGGAACACCACAAATGGTAATTCATGACATGCTCTTAGGGTCTTCACCAGAATTGCCCTCAAATTTAGGACAATCACCAAGAATCTTGGTTGGAACCAGAGGCCAATACGGGTTATGAAGAATGGGATCGGTCGTCAATTTTGACACATCAGGTAATTCCAACGTAGCAAGGAATGGTAATTGAGTGTTGAAAGTCATTAGAGGTATTTGATAAGGACCTGCATGTACATTCCACCTAGTTCGAGCGGGATTATGTCCCCATACATTCTATCCCAGTGGATTCGGATCATAGGGATTAGAAGCAGGATAAGTCGATTGATACTGGGGTTGAGGACCAAGATATTGAGTTGGAGTAGACCACTGAGGTCCTTGCTAAGCAGCGTATGGAGTCTATTGTGGAATGTAAGCATGGCTTTGAGGTTGATGATATATAGGTCGATTTTTACATTAAGGAACTTGAGGCGCACTATATACTGGTTGATATGAACCTTGAGGGTAGTAAGCGTCTTGTGGTTGAGCAGGCGCACCCGAATGAGCAGGTTGAGTAGGATCCTGAGTGGGTAAACCTGGCTGACTATAAACAGGTAGAATAGGCTATTGAAACGATGGAACCGGTTGAGGAGCAGGTTGAATTGGTTGCTGAGCAGGTTGAATCGAATACTGAGGGCCACCGGGTTAGCCTTGTGGGAAAGGTTGGCCTGATGGTTGTGATGGGCCAGGTTGTCCCTAATAACCAGGCTGACCTGGAGAATTACCGTAAGGTTTTCCTGGTTGCACAACATTCGGGCCATACTGAGCATGTGGCTGTTGTTGTGGTGCAATAGGTTGTCCCTGTGGTGGGTAGATTTTCCCCCGGGAGCATAAGATAGTCCTGGTTGATTCAGAGGTTGACCAAAAAGACTGTAGGGTTTTCCATTTTGGACCAAAGGTTTCTCTTGTAAAGTTTGGCCTTGTGGACCATATGGTTGTCCCTGTGGACCAGAGGCAGAGCCCTGATGAGCTAAAGGTTGTCCCATAGGGGGTTTTCCTTGCAAGCTAGAGGGTTGCACAAGAAAAGTAGGTCTAAAATGAGAAACAGTCTGATAAGGATTAGTAGGAGGCAAATAGACTAGATTTCCATGTTCATCATAATGAAGTGGATATGAATAAACAGGGTTACCAAGAGCATCATAGTGATGAAAACGAGGATTACCATGAGCCTGGGGCTGCCGGGAACCCTGAGAGCTCTACTGCTGAAAAACCAACAGATACTCTTCAAAATTAAGACCGCTAGGAATCATAGGAGTAGTGGAAACTGCACTGGAAGCAGGTGTGGCCTTCGTTGAGGGAGCATAACATTGGTGAATATCCAACATCTACTCGTCAAAAACATAGGTAGAAACCATAGGCATGGTGGAGGTAGACGGGGTTTCCATGGCATGGGTTTGTGAGCTACCTGGGTCGGGATTAACAGGCCACGTAGGATTGAGAAAAATAGACCTACGGGTGTTAAAATATCTTGAAGACTAATGGGTAACAATAGGTGTGGATGAAGCCACATAGACCGTCAGTTGGACTGGAACAGATGTAACAGTAACTGACGAACCAGGTGTCAAAGGTGATATTCCTAACGAAGGTAGGACTAAACTATGAGGAGGAGTCACTGTATTGGATTGCGCAATGGAGGCAACACCAGACATAATCTGACTCAAGGACCTATATCCAAGTGGAAGTGACACCGATGGTGGAGAATACTGAGTAGAAAAATGAGGGACATCTTCCGGAAAAGGCTGATATTCTCCTGTAGAAATAGGCATTCCTTCACTACCAATAGGACTAGATGAGTCCATGTCTGACTCCGTTGTAAGATCTTCAAAAAGACTATGGGGACTAGGAGGCACAAAAACAGCAAAAAATGGCGAGCCCGACGTAAGAGGAGGAAAATCTCTTTCTTCCCCAAAACCACACCAAGCACCAAAAGGAGGCTAATTGAACTCAACTGGCTCTTCAGGAGGAGATCAAGTAGCAAGAGGCAGGACAGATGGGAGAATAGGCTGCGAAAACTCAGCAGACCTAGTGGACTGAGGGGTTTCAAAATAAACGTCTGGAAAAGAACTACTACTAGGAGGTAGTGAGGATGACGAAACTGGTGGTTCCACCACCGTGACGGTATATCAAAACAAAAATGAAAAAAGAGAACCAATCAAAGACCCCAAGACCAAAACCAAGGAAAAAAAATAGGCCAAGTAATAAAACTTTAATGGGCGTGTGATCGTAGGTGATTAATTTTATGACACTGAAACCATATTTTGTTGTTTCATTTTTAAAGAGTCGAGAAATAGGCCAAATATGACTCTAGTTGCTTTCAATTTTAAACAAGTGTGAAAGGACAAGTGCTCGACGAACTCTTCTCTTTTTAAAGAGTCATGAAAAGATAAAAATGACTACTCTCAAATAGTAAGAAAGAGGGTATACCAGGTTTTCGTGAACTGCCATATACACCTTGGTGATCAAATGAAACAAAAATGACCAAGGACTTGATGTACGTGCAGGTAGTCTCCCCGAATGTTGTGTTCGGTGTATCATGGTTACAAGGCGGCAGACTTGGCTTCCTATGGATAAAATGATTGCAACCTAGAGGGGTCTCTCTTTATATACTCAACGGTACGGGGAGCACAAGTCCATACTAGTGCTGTCTAAAGCCAAATGGCGAATGACAAATACTAGGTTTTAAGACGTAGGAACACGTCTCTAGCCTAGACCACTAAAAATGTTTTGTTAGGTTTCAATGCTTCCTTAGGTTAATGAAATAAATTTTAAAGTTGATCTTGGATTACGTTTCAGTTTTAAGGTCCTATCGATTTTGGATCTCAAAATTCCTAAATGCAAGCTATATGCAAATGAACATCATTTCCGATTCAATGAATGATAGTTATGAGAAGGATAGAGATCTTTCAAACAGAAGCAAACAATGAGACTATGCGAAGAAATCCACTAATGCATCTAACAAAATCTAACGAAAATGGAATTCTTTCCTAGATAATCAGATGCTAGTTATGAAAAAGAGTATTTCATTTTCAATGCAAAGAAACAATGCAAAATATGTTTTTTTTTCAATGAAAAGAAGCACGTGATGCACTAATTACATTAAAAACAAAAAAAAACACTAGCTTAAGTGTTGTGTGGGAATCGAAATTGAATGAATCAATAAAATGTTAAGCACAAGAAAGCACTCAAACTAATGTCGCAATATTTCAAACCAAGAGACAGTTTTCAAAATGATCCAAAACAAGCAATGTAATCTATGCTTGGAGCAATAAGGAAAAAAACCAATCGAGAAAATGAAATGACTCTGGAACCAAAGCAATCACTCAAAAAGATCAAGAAAACTAAGTGCAATCAATCCACAAATTAGACTGACAACAATCAAACTGACTTGATTTTCGAACAGAAGGCTCAGTGCACTAGGACACCTAGAAACCATAAGGCCTCAAATGAAACTGATATGAAGATGGACGAATGACTGAGAAAATCAAGTCAATAGTAATCAAAACAATCCCAAAGGCATAATTACGCATAAAAAATAACCCAAAATCAAGCACAATTTACCAAAAGACTCATTAAGGAGGTCAAGCCAATTCCTACAGGGGTTGGCGCGATTGTAAGGCTGTAATCTGCGCCATACAGGGGTTGGTGCGACTGCAAAAAGAGCAACCTGCGCTAATTGGTGCGACTGTTCAAAGAAAAACCGTGCCAAGCCAAATAACTATGGGAAAAAGAGGAAAAACAAAAACCTAATGAGCAGAGGTCAATCTTGACACTCTAGAGCTAAACAGAGGATGGAAACTAAGCAAGCAAACCAAAAAAGATAGATAACTAAATCAATAATTGAAACTAACCCAACAAAATGAAACGACAAACTCGCACTGATCCCTAGTGGAGTCTCCAATTTGTTAAAGGTAAATCCTCTCTGCAGACAGAGACGATCCCTCTAGCCCTAGAGTGGGTCTAGAAACGAAGGGACATGCTAAAGTGTTGCTTCCTAATTATTGAATGAACAAAAGACATGGTAGATCGACCTACCTAGAGTCTAATGCTATCGTAGTTGCTGTAATGGTGGTGGCCTCTCGCTCCCGCCTCGGCAAGTCACAATCCTTTTGCCATTACGCTTGGATACTTGCACATAGAACAAGAAACAAGAACAACATACAAGATAAGAACATTTCATTCATAACTATTATCCAGTCAAAGAGGGCTAAACATATTGCATTAAACAAACGTCGTAACACAAAAATGGAACCAAACAATTGTCATGTATATAAATGAATAGAAGAAAGAGTTACAACCAATTCTTTGACGTCATAGTCTCCTCCAGTGGGGTTCAGGTGAAGCGCATCTTAGATGCTCGTCAGGGAATTCGGGCGGGATGAAGGCATGGACTCAAGCTCTCTCACAGGTCATGGACTCAAGCTTCCTCAACGTAATTCCTTCTTATTCTATCTTCTCTAGCCATTCAACTATAGTATGTTTAATTCTCCAAGTTCAGCTAGCTTGTTCTAAGAGAGATAGATTCTTTTATAGAGGAAAATGAGGAGGTTAGGATCCCTACAAAGGTGGGAGAGAGGCCTATCCTTTAGGGAGTTCCCATAAGAGGTGGAAACCATAAACCTAAAGGAGGTAGTCCATGGTTTATCAGTTCAACCACTCCCAATGACTCATCCTCGAGGTGGTTGGAGTGGAATCTCCTCCTTTATTTAAAAAAAAAAATCCATAAACATCTTGGTGCAGGTGGAAAACTGGGACACAGCACCAAATGGCACAGGACCCAGTGTTAATCTTCCTCTTTGGCGCGAGGGCATAACTGAATACCTACGCCAAGGCAAAAACAAGGGTTTTTGAGTTTCTGTTCAGGGAATTGTCAACAAAAGGAATGTTACTTTCATGTAAAGGGACACAATGATGGTCTTTGCAAGGCATGGCACTACTTATTTATCATGGAAATGACCCTCCAATGGGCGATATGGGGATTGACAGTGAAAAAATGCTGTGTAACAACCGCCCATATCGAAAATCTAAAAAACGTTAAGTCATGTGCTAAAATATTTGCGATATGCATCGTGGGTCATCAGATCTTGAGGGCGGAGATCGACGGTGGTCGGGTGATATGGGGTGAAAATCAGGTGGAACGGTGGGTTCCGGGTGCGGAGTGACATGGTGGGCTCTTTGTCGTGTAGCGGGGGTTTCAAAATATACACGGGTTTTATAGTTTATATGGTGGCGGGGTTTATTAAGCGGGCCCGGTAAACAAAACAAAAGCAAAGGCGCTTTTTGTTTTTAGAGGAAAAAGGTGAGAGGGGGTTAGGGTCATATGGGTGCAAGGGATAAAAATGAAAGGAGCTCGGGTTAATAGAAAGAGTGAGGTTAATATATTAAAAAAAGGGTTTAATATTTAAAAAAAAATGGACCTGAAAATCTAATTTTTGTTTTAAAACAATGTAAAAAGGCATTTTTACATTTTTTGGATGAAATAAAGGAAAACGGTAAAGGAAAGGGGATTTATGAAGGGTTTTTGAAAAGGGGAAAATGGGTTTTTATGGGAGAAAGCGAGTATATGAGAGTTTAGGTAAGGAGGGAGAGTCAAAATGAAAGAAACAAGCCCCAGATGAGTCTTTTTAAGAGCAGTAAGGTAATCTTTAGAAATCAGAGATGAAATTTAGTGAAGATGGTTTTATAGGGATAATGAAGGCAGTGAGATTTCTAAAGATAGCTGATAGGTCAATAATGCTATCTTTAGCTGCTTGCATAAAATCAATAGTCATCTAGTGAACTCTGTAGAATACAAGAGGATAACAGTGGCTCCAACTGGGGAGGGAAGCTCCTTTAGGAGGTGTGAAGAACCTCAGAGATAAAATCTCTGGAATAAGCATATCAGTGCCTTGTTTTTCACTTTTGACAAACTCATTTTCTTAAGGTTGTTGATTTGCGGCTGTTCCTTTGAAGCTGTGATCTTCAAAATCTGAAAAACATGATTGCTTCAACTGAAACTCTACCTACCCATCATACTTTCCTAACATTTTCTCTTCATTGGGTGCATTTAGATTATCCAACCCTTGACATTATTTTCTTTTGAAAACAGGAAAATATCTACTTCTATACTTATATCATCCAAAATCTCAGACTAGACTGATGAGATTTTTATTCTCTACCTAATATATTTATCTGTAAAGTTTAAACAGGTTGACAGACTTTCATTCTCTATTATAAAAACAGGAAATTGAAAACATGACCAAATCAAGATTAAACAGTTTGATTTGTCATGAGCTATGGCATTTTGTACAAGCTATACACTGAATTTATTTTACAGAAAGTAAAACTAAAACTTGAGGGCTGTAGTTTGAAATGTGTTATGTATCCCTCTATTCCTTTCTTGATTCAGATTTAAACATTTGAACCAATATATTTTCCTAATCTAATCTACTTATAAGCCAAGTTTACATAGTTTGGCAAATCTTCATTCACTAACCTATCAGAAAAAACTTAAAACTTGTTCAATCATGAATAGGTTGTATTACTAAACAAAACTTCCTCTTCCAAAGTAGTGGCATTTGGACTTGCACACTTTCAGAAATATTCTTTTTTGGTATGGGGTTTTACCTTTTTCTTTTTTTCTGCCCTCTTTTCTCCTTTTTCTTTGTTTTTTGTGTTTATTTTTCTGATCTTTTTCTTCAAACAATGTTATATACAATGAAAAAACCTTTAAACTGAGTATTTTTAACAAAAATAGTGCTTGAGCATTCTGCCATTGACAAGACCTCCAAATAGTTCTGTTTCATCCATCTCTTGCAGAAAAAATGCACTGTTACCTCTTGTAGAACGGATGATGTATGGGCCTTTCCATATATTTTCAAATTTTCCATGCTTGTCGTTGTCTTCTCTTCTTGAGTCCCACTTCAGCACTTTATCACCAATATTAAAATCATTGGCTTTGGTTCTCTTATCAAACAACTTTTTAATGTTTTCCTGCACTTGCTGTGTTCTGTTATATACTTCCTCTCTCGTTTGTTGCAACTGTACAGTCTGATTTATCCTTCTTATCATGTCATCTTCTTCAGACTACACTTCTTGGATCAACTTCATGACTGGCACTCCTAAATTTTTCAGAAAAAATCGCATCTCATACACTAGCTGATAGGGAGACATTCAAATTGATTTTTCACTTGTTAATATGTCTGCCCATAGTGCATGCACTAGTTTGTTGTGCCATGACTTCTTTTTCTCTTCCAACAACTTTTTGATGATGTTCACCAAACTCTTGTTTGAGGATTCTACCGACCCATTACCTTGAGGGTAATAAGTTGTAGAATGGCCCAATGTAATCTGATATTTGTGGCAAAAATCCACCATTTTCTTGGATCTAAAGGCATCTATCCATTTTGTAAAGTAGTCAGTTGCAGTGAGGATCCACTTGTGTTGAGCAGAGGAGGCAAGATGGATTTCTCCAATGAAGTCTAGGCCCCACTGTTGAAAGGGAGCTTCAACAGAGATAGGATGCAGAGGCAAGGGCAACAATTTTCTTTTGCCTTCAAATATTTGGCACTTATGACATGCAATTAGCATTTTATGGATATCTTGAAAGAGGGTGGGCCAATAGTAACCGGCTCTAACGATTGTTTTGACAGTAGTTTTCCAAGAGAGGTGGCCTCCACATTCTCCTTCAAGAAACTCATGCTTGATCTTATCTGCATCATTCTTGGGAAACATTTACACAATATACCACTAGCATTTTTCCAATATAAGATTTTATCTATAATGTAGTAGTTTACGGCCTTCAACTTTAAGAATCTAGCCTTTTTTTTAGACAAACTGGGAGGAACATTAAGATTAACAAGCACATATAAAATATCAGCATACCAAGATGAACTCAGAAATGATTCTTCAATAAGTGGAGTTGCCAACTCCTCCTGTTCATATAATGCATTAATCATATTCATGTCTAGTGCTTGGAAGTTTGTTTCAGCCATGAGTTTATCTAGTCTTTGTCCTTTGATGAGTTTAGTGGGCTTCATTTCTAAATCATATTCTAATATAACAACAATCCACTTACCTCTTTTGCCATCAGGATCTTGTGTCAAGATGTCTTTTACCGCTGAATTAGGCACAAATGCAATGATGTGTGAGTGTAAAACGTAAACCTTGAAATCCTTCAATGCCTTGATCAAGGCAAAAACTTGTTTTCCCATTATGTTGTACTTCAAAGGTGCATCTCTTAATGCCTTGCTAAAAAATGCAATAGGTTGCTCTTGTCCTTTGATGTTTTTCTGCTGTAGGAAAACAACAACTGTATGTTCTAATGCAAAGGAGAAGATGAAAAATCT
The DNA here is from genome assembly GCA_034641835.2 of Pinus albicaulis. Lineage (NCBI taxonomy): Eukaryota > Viridiplantae > Streptophyta > Pinopsida > Pinales > Pinaceae > Pinus > Pinus albicaulis. The sequence goes on from CM076572.1 coordinate 558,161,538, forward strand.
TTGGTAAAATCAAGGCTGATTAGAATTGGTGTTTGGGTGAGTGCTTGTTTTACCAGATCAAAGGATTGATTTGCTTCTATGGTCCATTTGACTCCTATTTCTCTTTTCAACATTTTTGTAATGTTTCTTAGGAGTTCAGCAAGGTTTGGTATGAACCTTCTTAAGAAATTTATCTTTCTAATGAAAGATTGCAGCTCTTTGATATATTTAGGATGATTGATTTGCAATATTCCCTCAATCCTTTTTGGGTCTATCTTGATCCCTTCTTCAAATATGATATGGCCTAAAATTTTTCCTTCTTGAAGGCCAAACAGAATTTTCTTGGGATTCAGAGACAAACCATACTTTATAAATTTTTCAAGGACTTTTCTTAAGTGAGCTAGGTGTTCTTCATATGTTTTAGAATAGACTGTGATGTCATCAAGGTAAATCACAATGAAGTAACCTATTTCTTCTAAGAAAGCAATATCCATGGCTCTTTGGAAGGTTGCACCATCATTCATTAACCCAAAAGGCATTTTCACATACATGAAAGTGCCCCAAGGTGTAGTGAAAGTTGTCTTGTGTTGATCATCTGTACCAGCACCTGATCGTATCCTGAAAAGCCATCTAGCAAAGAAATTCTCTTAGAACCTACTACCCTTTGTAAGATGTGATCCATTTTTGGTAAATGGTAGTTGTCCTTTAAGGAGGCTTTGTTTAAATTTCTGAAGTCTATGCATAGCCTAATTTCTCCTAATTTATTCCTTACTGATACAAGATTTGAAACCCATTCTGAGTATCTTAGAGGGACTATGATTCTAGCATCATACATTTTATTAATCTCTTTCTCAACCAAGGGAAGTTGCACAGGGTTTATTCTACACAATTTATGTTTAAAGGGCTTCTGGTTTTCTTTGAGGGGTATCTTATGCTGAATTATCTCTGTATCATAAGACTTTAAATATTCATAACTACAAGCAAAAACATCAGTAAATTCCCTAAAAAGCTCAAGATATTTCAGTTTAATATGAGCTGGCAGTGTTTTAGACAGTTTGATCATTTTGGGTTTTTGTTCACTGCCTATATTGCACTCTTCTATTTCAGTCTCAGTGGGTTCCATCTTCAGCTTTTTAGCAACATCATTAAATTCAAATAGCTCTTCTAGAGGCACCAGTCCCTTTGGAAAGTTATAAGTATTATACTGCAGCACTTCAAAGTCTTCCTTTTCTAAATTAGTGCACAAATCTATTTTATGTGTGTGTTCCTTGGTTAACAGATTTATATCAACAGTGTCAGGAAGTTCTCTTTTGCAAGATTGTTCCTCAACATAGCAGCCTTCTTCATACTCTGGGTCTGAGTTTGGCATTTCAAACCCATTTCTGGGCTGCAGGAAATCTTCTATCTGTTTATCTCCTTCAAAAACTTTCCAGTATATATTAGCAGTGTCAGGAAGTTCTCTTTTGCAAGATTGTTCCTCAACATAGCAGTCTTCTTCATACTCTGGGTCTGAGTTTGGCATTTCAAACCCATTTCTGGACTGTAGGAAATCTTCTATCTATTTATCTCCTTCAAAAAATTTCCAGTATTTTTTGTTGTTAGGGACTGCTCTTCTATATTTGACTTGGACTGTGTATTGTTTAATTTGATAAGGTTTTTGACATGTACTAGCTGCAAATGCTAATCCATTGGTAAGGATGTTTTGATTTCTAGGGACAAAGGTAAGCTCATATTCTGTGAAAGTTTTCAAGAGGTCAATAACATCATCTCTATAGGCTTTTAATCTGGGATGCTTGGCTGTGTATTCTCCATTAATCTTCCTAATGAATAACTCTGAATCTCCATGGATAGTTATCCTCTTGGCTCCTAATTTCTTCAGTAATTGTAGTCCTAAGAGGAGTGCCTAATATTCAACTATGTTATTTGTGCATTGAAAATTTAGCTTGTATGAGTGGCCTTTTGCATGATTGTTTTCTGTGTTATGCACCCATATGCCTGCTCCTGAACCAATTTTTCTACAAGAACCATCAAAACTCATACTCCAAAGGGGTTCAATTTCAGATTTGTCATTATGTTGATTGTTATGATCCTTCTCATGTTGTTTATAGTGGTTTCCACTGTGTTGTTCACCATGATGTTCTTCAAGGTCTGCAATATGTTTATCATTATTATTTTTATCATGGTTTGCACTGTGTTGAATGTTTTTTATTTGTTCTTCATGGTCAACCATATGTTGATGGTTGCTCGGTTTCCCATGATTTTGACTATGCTTTTTGTGTTGTTAAGTTTGGGCAAACTATTTTGACTGTTCCCCCTCCTTTTCCTCTTTTTCTACAATTATTTCCTCCTTTACTGTCACTTGTTCATTAAAATTTTCATCATTGTAAAGAATGAATGAATCAAGGTATGTGTGAATAGAATAAAGAAGGGAGTTATCTCGTTTTTCTTGACTGCAAACCATGTATTTCATCTGTGTTTCCCTATATAGTCTTCTTGGTTGACTAAATACATGGATGGTAGCATTAGTCATGTCCATTTGTAGGGTACCTTGGAGTTTAGCACCCCATAATCTTGAAAGGAGCATGCCATATTTAGGAGGAATATCAGCCACTACAATATCCATTACTAGGCTCTTGGCTGGTATTTGTGCTAGGTTGACACATAAATCTTTGATTAGGCCTAGACATTTAACTCTGCTGGAATCAAAAGAGTATAAATCTTTGTATGGTCTAGTTATCTCAAGGCCTAGTCTTTCCATCACTACTTTTGAAATAAGGTTGTGTGAAGCACCAGAGTCTAACATAGCATTGTGAAAAATCTTATCATGGATGTTTAAACTGACATAAAATGGAGGAACGCCTCCCTCTTGAACTTTCCCTTCCACTTCTAGTCCAAATAGAAGCTCAGGTTTGTCATCATTTAAATTAACAGAATCAACATTCTCTCCTATGTTAAAAGCTCTCAAAAGTTGGGATTTATATACATCTTGAGTGACTATTTCAGTAAGAGGGATAGAGATTTTAATCTTGGAAATTTCATTCCCTATACTGAAAGGAATCTGAGCTTTTGAAAATTTTAAATCAGCCTTTTCAGTTACAGTTTTCACAACAAATTCATGTTGCTGGTTTTTACTAGGAACAATAGTTAAAACAATTTTATTAGGAGCAGTAGCTGAGTTGCTAGTGCTACTTTGGTCACCACTATGTTTGGGATTAGGGTGGTTGTTTTTATTTTTGTTTTTATAAGAACTTTCAGTCATTGTGTTAGTGTTTTCTACTGTATTTTTAGAAATGTTTTTAGGTATTTTTCTAGCAGAACTTTCAGAGGTCTTTCTTTTGGGAGTGTCTTAGTTTTTCTTGCTTCTAAGGTCATATTGTCTGTGTACTTCCATGATGGTTTTTTCAAAGCCTTTTTTGTAGTATTGAGATTCTAGGCTTTCTTCTTCATAAGGTGTAAATATACCTTGTTCTTCCTTAGTGAGGAAAACAATATCCTCATTGTTTACTCCCATTAAATTTATGTGACTTTCCTCTGTTTCTTCAATCAGTCACTCATCTTCATCAACATAGTTTTCTTGGAAAGGAGGCCTAATTTGTTGATTAGAGTCTCTTTGTCTAATTTGAGGAGGGTTTCTTCTAAAGGTTTGATTTTGGTTTTGATTTTGATTTCTGTTTTGAGGAGCTATATGATTTTCTCTAGGATAAGCTCTCACATTCATGTTTATTCTCTCCATCATCCTCTCCATTGTCCTAACTATGCTATCGATTTTAGCATCAGATGTGGGGGGCCCAGCCTCTTCTTTGCATGTAACCTTTTTCTTTGTTCTCAATCTGGCCCTTCTGGCATTTAGGTTAGCTTCTACACTTATTTCTCCTCTTTGCATGTCTTCTAAGGTGAGAGGGTCCCTTTCTCTTAATTGATAACACATGTTTGGATCAAATCCTTCTGGAAATTTCACTAGGGCTAGGCCTTGTGGGGGTTTCATGTGGGGAGGGAGTGCATTATATACACTATTGAACCTAGTGCAGTAGTCTTGGACACTTTCCCCAATATTTATTTTAAGGTCATTATATTCTGATAGGATTTGAAGAGGATTTTTCTTGACTTCCCATTTATTTAATAATATTTGATGAAAAGCAGGGAGGTCATTTATACTATTAGGGGTTAAGCCTTTAAACCATTTTCTTGCTTCTCCCCCTAAACTTTGATTAAACATTCTAAGTTTAACAGTTTCATCATCTATTTCTTGTCTGTCAAAGTAGTCATTCATTTTTTCCACATGTTGTTGAGAAATAGTAGAACTACTAGCATCATATAAAGGAATCTTGGACTGATAGTCCTGTGGTATAAAAACTAAAGGTAAGGGAAGGACTAAGGGAGCATACCATGTTGCCATGATATGTGGTTGGTGAAACAATCAAGGGTTAACAAGTGGAGGGTTTACAACAGGGGGTACAGGGTTAAATGGGGGAAGGTGAACAGTGTGGGATGAAGTTAGTACAACATAATTCTGTTGTAGGGTGGATGGGTCTAAACTATCTGGGTTATCCAACTCTAAGATCTATTCCTAGACAAGCTTTGTTCTAGGGTTGAGTCAGATGGGATATTCTGCAAGTCTTTGAGGTTTTCAGGTAGGGAACTTTCTTTGTGGATTGGTCTGCTAACATCTAAATTTTTGGATCTAGGAGACTTCCTAAGGATGCTTTCAGGATTATCAACTATGGTAGGAGGATCTGGGTCAGGATGGTATCTGGTATGAATTCTTCTAGAAGCCATAACTTTGGACCCAACAAATCAGAAAGTTTTAAGAGGTATAACAATCTTAAGACACAAACCAAATTGTAAAATAAATACTTAATCCACAAAGTATTCTTGACTGGGTATTGTTGATGTTTTGATAATAATATAAGTTTCCCAGTGGAGTCTATGGAAAACTAGTGGAGCCAGCAAGCCTACTGAAAACCATTGGACTCACCAGGTGGAGGATTTTTAATTGTTTTATGGCTGATTGTTGTCCACCATCAACAATCAGGAACCATTCTTGGCTAACACTTGATTCAAATAATTTTGGAATGAGATTTTCTGATTTTTGAGGTTGTTTATTACCTAGTAATCCCCAGTATGGTCGCCACTATGTTGGCTCCCTGTGATTTCCAAGATTGGCAAGAACAAACACTACAGGGGCCACATCATAACCACTTTGGAATCCTAGGACCTAGCCTTCCTGGATTCAGAGAGGGATCTCTCTATATAAGTGTTTTCGAATGATATATCTTTATGCTCTTGTTTTATGATATTAGGCTAGTTATGAAGTTCTAAGGACTTGTTTGTTTTGGTTGAATTAATTGATAGGCTGACAAATCTGTGGTGTGACTAATTGAAGAAATGTTTCAGCTGAATATATAGACTATGAGAAAACATTGATCCGTTGGGCTATGGAGTCATAAAAGGATTTAATTGCTCATCAACTCTGCAAGGGTTTTCATAGGGCAAGCTAACTATATCAAGTGGATCTCTTAGATTAGTTTGGGATATGAAACAATAATAATTTGTGAAGGCAGTAAAGATATAGTCAGTTAATAATATTCTAGATCTACTTAAACAATAAAAGCCTTCTAGGTAACTGTTTGAGACAAACCAAAGGACAAGGCATACCATAGAATTCTTTGGCCAAACTTTAATAAGAAAACCTTTAAGACAACGATCCAACAATCCTAAGACTACTTTCAGACAAAGAAAACATTTAAGATAACAATGAGAGCAGCTAAAGAGAAAGATAAACCTATATTCTTTAACTCAACACTCAAAAGACCTTCAAAGCAACATTTTGAGGCAGACTAGAGGACAGGGCATACCATAGACTTCCCTGGTTTAGACTCTACTAAGTATACTTCAAAGAAAGGCCTTAAAAAACAATAATTCAAGCTACACCAAAGGACATGGCTTACCATAGACTTCTCTGGTTTGACTTTATTAAATCATTTCTAAGACAAAAAGATAGATGGAACTGGAGAGCAATTAATATTTCTCCAACCAGACCTTGCAAAAAGAAACATAAAGATAAAAAATGCAGACAGAAATAGGCTACCAATACAGCATATCCTTTTATCAGAGAATATGGACAGGATGGTAAATAGGAGAAAAACAATGACAAATAATGAAAACTTCACCATTAACATAGCTCAAGAATCCTATGAACGTGCTTGTATTACTGATGATAAAAATAGTTACTTTACTCCATGTACAATAGCTCTCTGCAACTCAGAGCTTTCTCAAATCTAGCTAGCAATCCTCAACAAATCAGCAGTAGAAAATAGTCAAATAACCACCAACTAACCAACACTAAAAATGAAGATCATATGCAGTATTTATCTGCAAAATGAGGAGGTGGTGTTAAGCTAGGGTTTAGATATCATTTAATACAGAGTTAATGATTTTTGACCTTTGTGACCATCCAAGGCCCAAGGAAAAAATATCTGAAGGTGTTTCTCTAAAATAATAACTCCTAACTTAACTTTTGAGTTAATTTATGTGAAATGTTTGACTTTAAGGCTTTTCAATAACTTTACAATAACTGTTGGTAGATGAAAAATATCTCTGACTGTGTGTAATAAATGTTTGATGCTTTATTGAAAGAAAACATGATGTAGGTGGAAAAATATCCTTTGAATAAGTAACTATTGTAGGTTTAGTCATTCGAATTTGTTCCTGTGCTAATCTGCCTCTATTTTACCTTTAAATCTTGTATTTGGCCTTTAAAATTTGGTTTTATCTTTGAACTTTCCGTTTCATTCTCTTTTCTCTAATTCTGCTTTTAGTTCCTCTTTATGACTTAATTCTTTTGATTAACCTTTATTCCTTTATTATTTTCCTCTGTCCATCTTCACTTTATTCAATCTCTACTTTTCGGCTAATACTTCATGATTTGTCCTTGATCAGTGATTAGCCTCTTTAACCTTTAATATTCATTTATTTATCATATTCCTTTGACTGTCTTTCTTCTCACTGTGTCTCTGTTTCTATGTTATTGGTGCAAGGACACATTCTTTCATTGTTGGAGGGTTTAATAACCATCGATAATCATGTTTTATCGATGATTATACTTTGAATTTTCGCCTCTGGTTCATCTTAAGGGAAAAATTCTCTGGATCGTCACCCAGAGCACTCATTAAATCGAATTTGGGCCTTTGGAATGCATTTCTTCGCATTTCGCCATTGAAACCTGCACATAAAAAAAAAATATTTTTAGAACCTACGGGGAGGGTTTTACTACATTTTTCTGGGGTTTTCAGGCTATCGAAGGGTGGAGAATGGTGTTCTGGGCCTTGGTTCCAAAGGTGGAACCTGTGTGAAGTTTGAACGGGGGACTAAGGTTTTTAAATCTTGGCGCAGAGGGAAAAGTAGTTTTTGAAAACTGGGAGGTGGTTTTCGCATGGTTGGGGAAGCGGTAATGGTATTTGGGGCAAGCGTGTGATTCCACACAGTGACTACCACGTGGCGGGGGAATACCGCCCATATCACAAATCTAAAAAAATGTTAACTCCTGCGCTATGCATCGTGGGCCGTCAGATCTCAAGGGCGGAGATCGACAGTGGTTGGGCGATCTAGGGTGACAAGCAGGCGGAGCGATGGGGTCCGGGTGTGGAGTGATGTGGCGGGCTATTTTTCGTGTAGCGGGGGTTTCAAAATATACATGGGTTTTATGGTTTATATGGTGGCGGGGTTTATTAAGCGAGCCCGGTAAACAAAACAAAAGCAAAGACACTTTTTGTTTTTAGAGGAAAAATGGGGGGTTATGGTCATATGAGTGCGAGGGCTAAAAATGAAAGGAGTTCAGGTTAATAGAAAGAGCGAGGTTAATATATTAAAAATAGGGTTTAATATTTAAAAACAAAAAGGACCTAAAAGTCTAATTTTTGTTTTAAAACAATGTAAAAAGGCATTTTTACATTGTTTTGACGAAATAAAGGAAAATGGTGAAGGAAAGGGGGTTTATGAAGGGTTTTTGAAAAGGGGAAAATGGGTTTTTAGGGGAGAAAATGAGTAAATGAGAGTTTAGGTAAGGAGGGAGAGTGAAAATGAAAGAAACAAGCCCCAGATGAGTCTTTTTAAGAGCAGTAAGGTAATCTTGAGAAAGCAGAGATGAAATTTAGTGAAGATGGTTTTATAGGGATAATGAAGGCAGTGAGATTTCTAAAGATAGTTGATAGGTCAATAATGCTATCTTTAGCTGCTTGTAGAAAATCAATAGTCATCTAGTGAACTCTGTCGAATATAGGAGGATAACAAACTCCACTCGTAAATAGCCTCAAATGGGATCATACTCAGTCACTCTTGATACCCATTATTGTAAGAAAACTCTACCAATGGAATATACTCCTCCCATCTCCTCTGATGATGTATAACATACATCCTCATCACATCCTCCATAATCTTTTTCACTCTCTCTATCTATCCATATGTCTATGGATGATGGGCTATACTAAAATCCAACTTTGTCCCCAAACTTGCAAACAACTCCTTCCAAAACCTGGAAGTGAACTTGACATCTTTATCTGATATGATATTCTTAGGAACACCATGCAACCTCAATATCTCCCTGATGAATACCTGGGCTACCTCACTAGCTGAATTAATAGACTTCACTAGAATGAAGTGAGCTACCTTTTTCAACCCTATCAACCAAAACCATGATGGAATCATGCTATCTAGATGTCCTCGAAAAAATTGTGATGAAATCTGTTGAAATTTCCTCCTCTTTCCATTATGGAATCATAATTGGATATAATAAACCTCCTGGATTCTTGCACTCTGCTTTACCCTGTTGAAAATACAAACATATAGCCACAAACTCAGTCACTCCCATTTTCAAGTTCGAACAATATTAAAATTTCTTCACAGATGTCAAAGTCTTATGATATATCGGGTGCCCTGAATATGGATTTACATGAAATTCCCTCAAGATAATATTCTTGAGCTCAGTGTTGTCTATCACATAGATTGTGTCCCTAAATATCACCAAACCATTTTACATGAGATGATAATCCACATCCTGATCACCTATACTTTGCTTCTATAAACTATGCTTAAGCTTCTGGAACCTCTCATCTTGTTGCCTGACTTGTAAGATCCGCTCGTGTAAATTTGTTCCATATGAACTCATGGTTGCAATGTAACTTACTTGCACTCTTATGTCAATAGAAAATGCAACCATGTTCTCCTTACCCTTAATGTACCTAATATCGAATTCAAACTAACTGAGCATGACCAACCATCTAGCTTTCTTGGCATTCAAATTAGGTTGGTAAAATAGGTATCTCAGCCCACTGTGATCACTCATAAAAAAAAAACTCCTGCCAAGAATATAGTTCCTCCACATATTCAATGCATGAATGATCATTTCCAACTCAAGATCATGAGTCACATAATTTTTCTCATGCTCATTCAATTTTCTTGACTTGTAGCATACCACCTTTTCATATTGCATCAAGACTCCACCAAGTCCTCTCTTGCAAGCATCTATACACACCAAAAACTCTTTATTTGAATCTACAATATTTAGAAGTGGAAAATTTGGAAGCAATTGCTTCAACTACTCAAAACTAGTTACACATTCCTCTGTCCATTCAAATTTCTTTCCTTTCCTCTACAAAGATGTAATATGATAGGAAATTCATGAGAAGTTCCTGAAGAACCTCCTGTAATAACCTGATAACCCCATGAATGATCTGGCCTCATCCACATTCCTTGGAGTTTCTCATTCCATGATAACTCTGATCTTTTCTTGGTCCACTGCTATACCTTCCTTGGAAACAACATGTCCCAAGCAATGAAATTTTGTTTAAAAGAAACTACACTTACTCAGATTGGCATACAACTGATGTTCTCTCAAAAGTCTCAATACTGTTGTGAGGTGTTCTTCATGATCTTCCTCATTCTTAGAATATATCAATATATTTTCAATGAATATTATCACAAACTTGTCCAGATAAGGATGCAAAAAATTATTCATCAAACACATGAAATTATTTAGAGAATTAGTAAATCCAAAAGGAACCACAACAAAATCATAATGACCATACCTGGTCTAGAAAGTAGTCTTGTAAATTTCCTCTTCTTTGATTCATACTTGGTAATATCGTGATCTCAAATAAATCTTCGAGAACACTACCACTCCCTTAAACTAATGAAATAAATCATTGATCCTTGGTAACAGATATATATTCATGATCATCACCTTTTTCAACTTCCTATAATCAATGCACAACCTAAGAGTATCATCCTTCTTCTTCACAAATAACATTGGTGCAACCCAGGAGATACACTTTGCCTAATGTATCCCTTCTTAATCATTTCCTTCAATTACAACTTCAGTTCCACTAAATTTGGATTGCTCATTCTATAAGGTCCCTTTGATGTTGGTGTTGCTCCTAGTACCAACTTAGTAGAAAGTTTCACTTCCCTTTGAGGTGGTAACTCTGAAATATATGTTAGAAACACATCCTAAAACTACTGCAAAATCGGATACCTCTTCAATACTTCTTCATCCTCAACATCCTTACTTTTGTCACTAGAAACATGCACTACGAACAACACACACCCTTTCCTACAACTTCAATTTTCCTACATAGTTTTAACCATTCTTATTGATGTGGGATTATTATTTCCCTACAATATTATCTTTTCTCCATCATCGTCCATGCACTCGATAGCCTTCTCATAAAAATATGCCTTTGTCCTATGAAGGTACAACCAATCCATACCCAAAAGAATACTATATGATCCCAATGGAAGCACATTTAGATGTGTTGATGTGGGCATACCATTTAGCTCAAATTCACAATATCTCACCCAATGATGAAACCTTTTCTGAGCACCTATAGCCAATTGCACCAACCAAGACTCTACATGCACTTCCTTTCTCAAACCACACTTATCCACCAAGTAAGGATTAACATAACTATATTTAGATCTAGGGTCAATCAAAATGGAAACAACTAGATCACAGAGCTTACCTTCCATCTCAATAATGGATGCCTATTTATTTTCCTGCTTGTTATAAAATGTTGCATAGATACAAGGAATGATCTGGCCCACATCCCCAACTGTTTGTGGCTCCTAAGCACTGTAAATCTTAGGTCTTCTGCCCTGATACAAAAGACAATCCTTGTGATGATATTTTCCACAAATCCAACATTGCAACAGTTCTTTTCCACTACCCTTATTTTGCTAATCTCTAGGGTGAGATCCATCTCCCTTCTCTGTTGTACTGAACTTCTTGTAAGGAGCCACATTTTCTTCCTCACCTGCATCTTGAGGTATTTCCTACTTCGGAGGCCATTTTATTTTGGTCTTGTCGTTACCTTTTTAATAATACTTCGGCTCAGTATTTCACTTTGACTATTCATAACATTGTTTCAAATTCCCAACTACTTCCTCCAACGACTAAGGCTCATTATACTTAATTTGATCCTTGAATGCTAATGGAATTCCACTGACGACTATATGAACTTTCTTCTTCTCATCCTTGAGGTAAGGAACATACCTCAACAACTCCAAAAATTTAGTTGTGTACTCTTCATCTATCATAGGTCCTATTTTCAACTTGTAGAACTCCTTAGCCTTAATGTCATAGTACCTCGCTCACAAATAGTTCTTGCTGAAAATACTCTTGAATTCATGCCAACTAAACTCCTCTATCTTGATTCCTCTGAGACGCTTCACATATTCCCACCATATTTCCACTTTTCCCTTGACACTGAAAATAACTATCCTGGATTTCATGTTCTATGTATAGTGATGCATCTCAAAGAACTTCTTTGTCCCAAGCAACCATGCCTCTGCATCTTCCTGTTTCTTTAACTCTCCATTGAATGTAGGAGGTTTGGCTTTCTTGAACACATATAGAAATTATTTCCTCTCACTCCTCCTATAAGGATGATACCGAGGATGACCGTGATTCCTCTCTAATCCAAAACTAGAATAGAACCCATAACCACTACCTCTCATGTCAGGTGTATCCATCCATTTCCACCTTTGACCGTATCATCCATGTATGACCTATGCCCTGATAAATATCTGCTACCATATTCCCCATTAGTCTCGTCCTCTTGTCCATAAATGATCCATGGTTGTCCTTGTCTCTGTAAATATGATAAACTATAAAGGATCATTGCATTTATCTCTGCCTGCTCTTCCTATGCCCTGAAAAATATCTCCTGTGACTGAATGATCATGTCATTATCTTCCTTGCAATTTCTGATTTCTGCCTTTAGAATTCTCAGGGTATCTACTATATCGGGAGAGTAATCTTCCCAATGTTGCTAAGCTAATCTATAAGGAGAGTCACGAGAGCTGTAATCCACATTCTTCTAGTCATCTATGATCCTCTTCGTCTCCTTGCAAACATACCATGTCAGATAACCAAATATAAGCATAATCGACGTAACTCAGTCAAGTTCAAGGGAGGCTATCTCATCTGCAAAATCAATCTAGATTACCACGATACATATAAATATATACATGATCATATGAATATGTTTAAATCATGCATGTTAATACAAACTGCATCTAATGACCTCATGCATGATAACTGTTGGACTATATAAATCACTTATTAAATGACTGAACAACACACATTTAATTATCAATCCAGGGATGTCTGTTTATTCCAATGACAGTAGCACTGTCTGTGCCGATACACCAACCAGAAGTAATTTCTAAGAAAAGAAATCGTTGTTGAAGTAAAATGTTGGAATAAGTCACTCATGTAGAAATAAAAGAATCCACAAGATTAAAATCACGCTTCAATTGATCTGTTAGCTCGCCACACAATAAGTACCCAGCTGGTGTCTCTATTAACATATGCGTAACAACACATAAACTATAGAAATAGAAGCAGATATATTCTCAACTGAACAATAGCAAAAACACTCTAACGATGCATAAAATGAAATAAAATTACATACACACACAACTACTGTAATCACTGCAATCCCTGCTAAGGAGGGCCCTTCCTCCCTAGCAGGGTGCAAGTAGAGAAGGAAATTTAACTGAAACTAAATGGAATCACACATGTAACAACAATAAAAATATGATCTGTATTAATCTGAACACAATTACAAAGGTAAAATAATCTTGTTCTTCACTAACCTCTCGACCTCTAGGGCTGAGAAATATATAGTGGTTACATCAAAAAATCCAGGAATAGATCAATCATGAGAGTATTACGATTCTCATGCTGATCGAAATAGAACTCATACAGTTATAAACACTCCCTAATAAAGTTCTGATTAGAAATTAAATATTACAATCGGAATTTCCCTTAGGCTGTTATCCTAAAAATACAATGTTAAGAACTCCTAGAGCTATCATAACAAAACACAGCTGTAGTGTAACCGCCAAAGGACAGATCATAAACAATAGAGACAAGAGTAGTCAACCGTACAACTGAATCAGCAGCTTGCCAACAAGTTTGTAACAGCAGAGTGTAACAGTAGTTGTTGGCGAGTCTGTAACGGCAAGGTGTAACAACATTTCTTTGTTGTAACAAAATTATATTAACTGCTCCTGTGAATTCCGTGTCCAAGATCTTTGGTGCTATAAATGACATCTAAAAGGACAACACAAAGACTGTCAACTTTTTCCAAACATTCACCATCAATTAGTCATAAAAAGGTATAATAGATCATAAGAACTTGGTGAATTGGCAAAGTAACGAAAGCAAGGTGAAACAACACTAGTTAGGGTAAAAAGGTAGGAAAAAGGGGTAAAAGGTACTCCCATTGGTTATAGATATAAAGAAAAATAAGGAAGATAAGTGTAGGAAAAATGTACAAAACCAACACCCAACATCTTCCCTCAACTGAAATACTTGCATCTTCTCATGCAAAATCATATCTCATGGGAATATCTTCGATGCAGGTCGGTGAGGTCATAAGCACCAGTTGTGTCCTCGTCTACAGACATGTATCCCTGAATGGCCATAAACTGTCGTACCCGGGATTCTGACTCATACTTGCTTAATTCATAATTGATCTGATAATCCTCAGTGGGCAACCAGATCAAGGGAAACTTGAAATTCAATCCCAACCACAGAGCTCCAAGAGATTGTACAATTTGTGCGTAGGTTGGTACATTTGTAACAACCACCATGAAATTATGGAATGAGAATGGATCTCCCTTTAATAACTCAGAACTGCTAGCCTCCGTGCATTTTAAACATCTTGTCAAAGCTTGGCTCTTCATCATGGCGATCTGATTCAGGAAAAAAATTCACAATTCTTCTTCGATAAGTGGCAGTTGGTTCTTTAATCTCAGGGGTACTCAGCATTTTCCTGAATTCTCGTCTCAACTCAGCAGCCCGTCGTGGTTCTGCCCAAACCCACAATGTTGTCTTCTCCTCATTAGTCTTCATATATTTAATGGTCAGATGCCATTCAATCTGGTTCCTCATGAAAGATACAAAAGCCCTTAATTGAAGATCTCCCATATAAGAGAAAATTGTCACAATCATCTGTATACTCACATGTTCACAAATAATGTTGTGTAAAAAAAATTCACATAGTAAGCTTTGCTCATCAAAATCTGAGGCACGGAAAACATCCATAAATGTGCGAGTGCAGGAACATAGATAAGGTCTTCCCTCCATAATGGCTTTCAATTGAAACAAGAAGTAACAATCCCATAGAAAAATAGGATATGATGGAGAAGGTCGCCTGCAACCCAGCAAGTTGAGGGCAAGATCATGAACTTTTTGTTTATCTATGGTGAGGTCTCAAATCTGATCTTGTAACAGCAACAATTTTTCTTCTTGTTTCTTCAGAGCCTCTTTCTTCTTGTAATCCTCCCACTTTTTCTTCAATTTTGCTTCCATCCATCCTTCATGCAAAGTGTCTATTTCTCTTTGATGTTCCTTTATCGAAATCATCCCATCCTGAAGGGATATTGCTTCTTGCTTCCATTTTTGTAATTCAAAAATTAATAGGAGTTTCTCAGAGTTCCATCCTAAGGTGGAACTCGACATTCTTCTAGATTCTATATCAACAATGGGTGTACCAACCTCTGTTTCATGGGGTTGTTCCAACTCTGGTGCTGGTCCTTGTGTAACAGTAGCCTCTTTGGTGGGTTCTTATGTGTTGGCCCCTTTGTTTTTACATAGAATTTCCTTTGTGTCCACTGTTGTTTCTTCTACAATAGGGGTGGCCTCCACAGGTTCTTGTGGGTCAACTTCTAGGTCAATTATAATAGGAGGCTCTACCTAAACTATTGGCTCTTGTGTAACAATAGTATCATCAGTAGGTTCTTATGTAACAACCTCCTGTTGTTTTGTTGCTACTTCCATTGGGCTAATATTCTCTCTACAGGCATTATATCCTGCTCTTGTTAAGTTTTGAAAACATGTCATGCACACTGACACCGGAATTTCCCTTCCCTCAGATAATTTCTGCTTCAATTCCTCGTTTTCTTTTCTTAATTTTTCAATTTCTAAACATAAGGCATTGGTTTCATCCTTACCTAATGAGGAAGGTTTCCGTTCTTCTTCTAAAACTTCTGCTTCCATCTGCTTCTCATCCGTAGGCAATGGTTCTGCAGGTATGCTGACCTTCACTCTCTGTTTTGGTCTTCTGTCCCCAATTGGTTCTTCAATAGACTTCTTCCCAATTCTAACTCTAGCAGGCCGAGTCTGGGTCTCTTCCTCTGTCTGACCTTCGCCTGAGGTCATGGTTTGTTTCCCTCGGCTCGTCCTTGGTATTTTCCTCTTGAATTCTTCCCAAGTTTTTCCTTGCTGGCCTAGGGCATCCAGCACAATTAGCTTAATGAGTCCATGATTAGTTATGCATGCCTTCGGGTGAGCTGCTGTTTTAACTGCTACTGCCATGTGCTTGATGTTTCCAAGCAAATAGAATGGAAGATTGATTATTTGTTGATGCAAAAGGTGGTAAAGCAGGGGAAAGTGATAGTTGAATACTATCGTAGACCTCCCTTCGCAGGTGATATATTTGATCAAACCCAGGGCAACATCTTCCCAAGGATGAGGAAGTGACAATCTGCCAATTCCCCTTCCTTTCTTCTCCAGTTTCTCTTCCCCTACTAGGAAATCCTCTTTCAAGGAGGGGTCATTGATTTTTCTATTAAACCACCTCTGACCTTCAACTGGTAATGAAACCCTAGCAATTACCTCCTCAGTCGCCTCCATTTGCATGCCTCTTACTCGGGTTTGGTTATTATTCAAGTTCTGAGAAAATTCAATTGCTACGACCTCGTCCGAGCCTTCAAGCTTATGGAAAAACTCAATCCATCCAACCTCTCTGAATATATGGTAAGCCTCTAGGAAATTCTGCAGAGCATCCATAGAGTCCAGATCATGCCTGACTAATGCTCCACCCATTTCTGCTGTTTGTTTCTAAATTTTCTTCTTAATGCCTGGCAACACTGCAATATTACTAAGTTTCTGAGTTCACTTCTTTGTTGTTCAATCCTGCTGTAACATCACTGTGTCTCTGAACTAGCTGCTACTTGACACCTCTGATTCTCCCAATCGACGAGTCTAAAAATGAGGATGCAATGTTTCGGAAGGAGGTTGATGAAAGGTGACGACTTTCAAGGATTTACCAAATCGTACCCTACATGAATACTCATAAATGACTTATTATGGAAAGTGATGGGATTCTGTACACACGCTCGTTTCCAACCAGATTCAGTCATCATTAACAATTATTTTATTGATTAGGTGCATGCGAATTTAATAGATATTTATGATTACAGCCTTTTTGCAAGGATTTCTAGTCATTTCAAGTCATATCCCCTCCCCCACTTTAATTGTGATAGCCTCCCAGGGCCGTCACAGGAGCGTCACTTAATTTTCCAATTAATCACTGAATTATTAATGACAATCATTTAACTTTTTTATGACATACCTGAGGTGACGTGGGAATAATATTTGATTTGACGACGTCCTACGTGCAGCACTCGTGTTGTTGTGTTTAGCCGACATAGTTATTGTTGTTTACGGAATGAATTACAAAGAACAGTATTCGTGGCTATTGGTTGTTACATATATAACAATGAAGACAACTTTTAAATTATTCTCAGAAAAACATAATAATCAAAAGAAATTGGTGCAAAAAAGAAATTAGATGAATACCATGATCCTATGACATGGATTAGGAAAGGAAGATGATATTACAGGGAGAAAAACATGGGCATAACAGCCGCCACAAGAGTGGTTTTCAACTTTTACTGGTTGTCTGACTGCGCCCCAAAAAGGAGTTTTCACAGTTATATTTTTTTTTTCTTTTTTTAACAGGTGTAACAACTACCACAAAGGTGGTTTTCAACTACTGCACTTATTGGAATTTCAACTTTTAAGGCTGCAGAGGAGAATGCTCCCCTACTGTTGTAACATGAAGATCAGAGTCTGCAACAATGTTGACAAATGATTCCTTTGAAACGGGTTGATGATATAACTTTAGACGGTGCCCATTAACTAGTAACGACGTCTTAGCACTGTCAATAGTAACCAATTGTACAGTCCCATTTTCAAAGACTATATCCACTTCGTAATGACCTAGCCATCTGGTGCAGAGCTTGCCTTTGAATTCTTTGAACCTTGAATCATACAAAAGAGCCCAATCTCCTTTCTGGAAAATTTTCTTCTTAATAAACCTATAATGCCATTTGACTCTTTGCTGCTGGATGATTTCTATCTATTGAATGGCAGCCAACCGTTTCTCTTCCAACTCATTGAGCTGGTTCAATCTTTGAGTTTGTGCTATACTCAAATCCAGATCAACCTGCAATGTTGTTCTTAATGTCTTTATTTCAAATTCTATGAGGAATAAGGGATTCTTACCATACACCAGTTCGTATGGTGAGAAGCCTGTAGTATTCCTCCATGCTGTCCTATAAGCCCACAGTACCTCTGGAAGTTTCTCAGCCTAGTTTCTTCGGTGGCTAGCTACTGTCTTTGTCAAAATTCCTTCAATGACTTTATTGGTGCTTTCTACTTGCCCATTTTCTTGTGGATGATAGGTTGTGGTGATTCTATGATGGATTCCATACTTCTCAACCAACTTACCGTTCAAATGAGATGTCAACTAAGGCCCCCCATTTATCACTATCTCTCTGGGTATCCTGAAGCGGAAAAAAATGTCTTGAAACAGGAAGTCTGAAAGAACCTACTATGTTGCTCTAATTATTGCCCTTGCTTCGACCCATTTTGTGACATAATCGGTGCAGACCAATATATATGCTCTTTGTTGTGATGAAGGATTGATTGGCCCCACAAAGTCCAGGGCCCATTTCTCGAATGGTTCTATTACTATTTGAGGTTGTAATGACATCTCATCTTATTTTAGAGGTTGGCCCATCCTTTGGCAACTATCACATTCTTTCACAAACTTCTTGGCATCCTGGAATATAGTTGGCCAGTAGTACCCTATTGAGAATAATTTATGTCCTCTCCTCTTGTCAACGAAGTGTCCTCCACAAGGTTCCTCATGACAAGCCTTTAGGATCTCAAATACCTCATCTTCTCTAACACATCGCCTAATCTAAAAATCTGGGTCAGTGTGATAGAGATTACCTTCTATCTAGGAGTAGGTAGCACTCTGTTGTATAATCCTCCTTCTTTCTTTGGAAGACAATTGATGTGGGAATTTTCCTACAGCAAGGTAATTGGCTATATCTGCATACCATGGTGAGTGAGTAGAAATGGAAAAAAGATACTCATCTAGAAAAGAATCCTTAGTAGTAGTGCAGTCATCACTTATAATTAATCTAAAAATAAAATCAGCAACTACATTGTCTTTTCTGGGTTTATCTAAAATAGTAATGTCAAATTCTTGTAACAGCAATAACCATCGTGTAACTCTACCATTAGTAACATGTTTTTTCATTAAAAATTGAATTGAAGCATGGTAAGTGTGTACAATACTTGGTACCTGGTGATGTAGTGCCAGAATTTGTTGATAGCATGCACTACTGCTAGGAATTATTTCTCAGTAACAGTATATTTAAGTTCTGCTGGAGTTAAGTTCTTGCTAATGTAATAAATGGCATAAGGCTTCTTATCCTCCAGCTGCCCCAAAACAGCACCCACATCCATGTCAGATGCATCTGTAGCAATATGAAACGGCAATTTCCAGTTTGGTCCTCATAAAATAGGTGTTGCTGTTACACAATTCTTCAATTTTAAAAAGGCCTGCTCACACTTTTCTGTCCATACAAATTTCGTATCTTTCATCAGTAATGAAAATAAAGGAGATGCAATCTTTGAGAAATTTTCTATAAACCTCCTATAGTATCCTGCATGTCCCGAAAAACTACGTACCTCTTTCAGAGTCTTAGGGGTCGGGATTTTTGAGATTACCTCTATTTTTACAGGATCTACCTTTATTGCATCTGCTAAAATGAAATGTCCCAGCACAATTCCCTCGATCATCATCATGTGGAATTTTTCCATGCTCAAAGCAACATAAGTTTTCTCACAACGTTCCAACACTTTTTCCAAGTTAGCTAATGTTGTCGCAAATTCATCCCTGTACAGTGTAAAATCATCCATAAAAATTTCAAGACAATCATTCAAAAGATCAAAAAAAATACCTAATATTTCCCTTTGAAAGGTTTTTGGTGCATTGTAGAGACCAAAGGGAAGGACTCTGTATGAAAATGTACCCCATGGACAAGTAAAGGTTGTCTTGTCTTGATCTTCTGGAGCAATCTATATTTGATTATAGCCACTAAACCCATCTAGAAATAAAAATAAATTTTTTCTAGAAAGAGTGTCCAAGACTTGATCAATAAATGGTAAGGGAAAATGATCCTTTTGAGTGGCCTTGTTAAGTTCTCTATAGTCGACACAAACCCTCCATTTCCCATTCTTCTTTGGCACTATGACAAGTGGAGACACCCACTAACTATCAGAAACTGGGTAGATGAAATTAGCATTAAGGAGTTTCTGCAATTCTTATTTTACTATCTCCTTAAGTGTGGGGTTCATTCGGCGCTGAGGTTGTCTAACAGGTTTGCAATATTCTTTGAGGTAAATGCGGTGAGTGCATAGGGTAGGATGGATTCCTTTCATATCAATATAGTCCCATGAAAATGCCTTTTTGTAT
Source organism: Pinus albicaulis (assembly GCA_034641835.2). Classification (NCBI taxonomy): domain Eukaryota; kingdom Viridiplantae; phylum Streptophyta; class Pinopsida; order Pinales; family Pinaceae; genus Pinus; species Pinus albicaulis. The sequence continues at coordinate 558,181,637 of CM076572.1, forward strand.
TTCTGTAACAACTGTATCAGCAATCTGTTTTGTTCAACAGTCAGGTTATGATTGATGTTTAAACATTTTCAGGTTCGATTTCAATGGGACTGTTGATAGTAAGTGGAGTTGTTTTCAAATTTTCAATAATTTCATGATCTTCCTCACCTTCTTCTCCCAAATCTCTAATGGAGGCACCTGGAATGGATTGCTAATAAAACCATTAATAATATCATCCTCTGTTTCATCCTTAAAGTATTGTGCTTTACCAAGCGTGAGAAGAGGTAGGGAAAGATCAAATTCAAGTGCAAATTCGTCCCACCAAGGACTATTCAAATCCATATGAGGTTTTTTTGGGGATAAAGATTCAGGTTCTGAGTGGCCTGTCCGTCTGAGATCACCATAGATCCAGACCTAAATCCAATATATGCATATGTAGTGGCTAGCCACGGTCTTCCCAGGATTAAAGGATGACCCCCCAAATTGGATTTGGTTTGTAAGAAAATAAAGTCAGACGGATAGTTCCAGGAGGCCACAATGATAACCATGTCTTCAATCATTCCTTTTGGCTTAACACAAGACCTATTTGCTAGTTCAAGAATTGTAGGTGTGGGTCTAAGCCCATGAAGTCCTAAAGAGATGAAGAGGTATTTATTCATAACGTTAATAGTTTCCCCTAGATCAATCAGGGTATTGGTTATGGGATGATTGTAAATATGGACAGTTACTATGGGGTTCCCTGGATCATTATATTTAGTCAATAGAGGCTGATCAATCATAATATCAGACAATTTTCCCAAGACATGGATAGTAGTAGGATCCTTAGGTTTCCTTCCAGGCTTTTTAACGCATAGATCCCTCACTGTTTTGGCATAGATAGGCACTTCTTTAAGAGATTGTAATAGCAGAATCCACACATATAAATTTTGCAGCTCGTTAAGGAATTCAGGTTCGGATAGTGAGGTCGACCCAGTTTCAGTTAATCGTTGGGGATATGGAGGATTTTGAATGCTAACAGTTGGGTCAGTTACCACAGATGTACCAGCCTTACTCGAATTAGTTGTTGTAGAAACATCAGACTTCTCCGAGCTAGCTGTTACAGGTGTAATAGCGAGTGTTGTAGCAGTTGTTACATGTGTAACAACTGTTTCAGAATTTTCCATATCTTTCCTGGGTGATTCACTTTCTTCGATAATAATGGGTGTATGTTCAGGTCTGATTACTTTCCCTGACCGAAGTTGAACCTCATTAAGTCCAATAGGAGTGATAAGGTAAGTCTAGAGGGTAACCAGAGCATCCATGCTCTAAGATGCCTTATTATTTGGATTGGGGTTAGGTTGTATAGGTAATTGGGGTCGGACATAAGGCGTAGGATTCTGAATAGAAGGCATTTGTAACTGATGTTGTTGTATTGGTATCAAAGGGGGAACCAATCCTTGGCCATTTCCTCTCTAGTTCTACCCCCAAGGATTGGGTTGTGATGGAGGATATTGCATTGGTGGAGGAGATGGCCACTGGTTCCATGGTGAAGGAAATTGTGTTAAGGAAGGGGTAGGATATTGCCATGGATATTGCTGACTGTTATAAATACTATTCCAAGGATAAAAGGAAGAAAAATCTGAAGGCATACCTGTAGGTCGCGACTGCCATGGTCTCTTCGATCCGATAAAATAAGAAGATTGAACATCCTCGCTTGATTCTTGGAGTATCACTTTAAGTCTGGGAAATTCGGGATATAGATTTGTAGAGTGCACCAACTCACAAATGTTGCACAGGCTAGCACTATTCAATCCACATACTCTTTCCAAATGTTTCTTTTTGCATCGGGGGCAAAATATTGCCAAGTCTGCTTCAGCTTCTTCTTGTGCCTTCTTGACTTGTACCGTAGTGATCTGGGTAGAGAGAGGGCTAAGGAGATCAGTTTTAAAAACATTGAATAAGTTTCTGATCTCTACTTTGGTTATCCCTCCACTTGTGGACTTCTGTATCTTGAGCGAAGGGTCCCGAAATGAAACTTTCCCTTTGACCGATCATCTTGAACTATGTATGAAAAGCTTCATTATCTCATCAAATGTTTCTTGCGATATGTCTCCTCTCCCTATTATGTTCAGATGTTCCAAACAATCTTCTCTTATACGTCTTAAGAATATTGGTTTTAGAATCTCCAGATCTAAGTTGCTGAACTTAGACCTCTGTAAATTGTAATGGAATCGCTCCAGATAATCTTCCAGGCTTTCCTCCTCCTTTTGTACAATTCTGAAAATTTCTTCCTTAAAATCCCTGGTTTGGCAGTAGTACTAATACTTAAAGAGAAAGGCTTCTCTCATATCATTCCATGTTTGAATTGTGCCAACACCCAATCTCATAAACCACCTTAATGTTGCTCCCTTCAGAGTAGCAGGGAATAATTTCAAATTTTGGGCATTTGAAGTATAGTCGTAGCCTCTACACAACACATCAAACTCGAGCAGAAAGGTATCAGGATCCTCAATAGCCATCCCTTGAAAGGATGGTAGGGACGATAAAGGGATATTCTTCATAGGGGCCTCGTCCCGTGTTACTACTATTGGGAATTCAAAAGAAACAGAGCTATCTATTTTAACATTCTCGTCCCCCGTGGCTAATTCTTCTTGATAGGATGAACTACCCTCAGAGTGTACTGGAGATTGAAAAATAGAAGGATCAGGCAGCTCCAGGATCAATTTAACAACACTACCAACGTCCAATTGATGGTCAATTGATTGATGTTCCTCAGGTTCATGATGATCTCCACTTGTCTCTCCGTGTCCTTCAATTCTCAGATCCTGATCAATAATTCTCCACTGTTGTTTTGAATCTGGAGTTTTGATATCAGGAGTGGATATGTTGTTCGAAGGATGGTGAGGTCCAGACACTGAAGATATCGACAATCCAGGCCTTGATATAGTAGCTGCTTTTTGTGGTCTTGTCTTCCTATTTTATCTGCATGACGTGGATTGTTCCTTCTCTACCCTTGAAATCAGATCTCCAAAGAATGTTTTCCTTCCCAAATCTGCACTCTTCTTTTCCTTCTTATGACTCGTCTTTCCTGTAGTTAGTAGAGTGGGGGGTGTTTGTAGATGTTGATGTTGTCCTACTAGCTCACATGGGCCCTATGCGCATCTATTCATCCTATAAGTGCTTTATTTTCTACAGCAGTGAGCCTGCTCAAGATTGTTAGAGTGATGTGCAGGTTCTTACCTCTCGTCTTACCACCCAACGACTGTATAGCTGAAGGCACCCTAAAAAAACACCCAAAATTCAATTCCTAAGTGTCCCAACAAAACATTGGCGAGCCTGCTCAAGCCGGTTAGAGTGCTGCACAGGTTCTTACCTCTCGTCTTACTGCTCGGCAATTGTGTTGTTGGAGACACTCTATAAAAACACACATAATTTGCACTTCTTAGAAACAACTCTGATTGATTGGATCGTCACTTCCATCCCCAGCAATGGCGCCAAAATGTTGGACTATATAAATCACTTATTAAATGATTGAACAAAACACATTTAACTATCAATCCAAGGATGTTTATTTATTCCAATGATAGTAGCATTGTCTGTGCCGATACACCAACCAGAAGTAATTTCTAAGAAAAGAAATCGTTGCTGAAGTAAAATTTTGGAAATAAATCACTCATGCAGAAATAAAAGAATCCACAAGATTAAAATCACGATTCAATTGTTCTGTTAGCTCGCCACACAATAAGTACATAGCTGGTGTCTCTATTAACATATGTGTAACAATACATAAACTATAGAAATCAAAGCAGATATATTCTTAGCTGAACAACAACAACAACACTCTAATGATGCATAAACTGAAATAAAATTACATACACACATAGCTACTTTAACCACTGCAATCCCTGCTAAGAAGGAGGGCCCTTCCTCCCTAGCAAGGCGCAGGTAGAGAAGGAAATTTAACTGAAACTAAATTGAATCACACATGTAACATCAATAAAAATATGGTCTATATTAATCTGAACACAATTACAGAGGTAAAATAATGTTTTTCTTCACTAACCTCTCAACCTCTAGGGCTGAGAGATATATAGTGGTTACATAAGAAAATCTAGGAATAGATCAGTCATGAGAATCTTACGATTCTCATGTTGATCGAAATAGAACTCATACAGTTATAACCACTCCATAATAAAGTTATAATTAGAAATTAAAAGATTACAATCGGAACTGCCCTTAGGCTGTTATCCCAAAAATACAATGTTAACAACTCCTACAGCTATCATTACAAAACATAGCTATAGTGCAACTGCCAAAGGACAGATCAGCAACAATAGAGACAAGATCAGTCAACCGTACAACTGAATCAACAGCTTGCCAACAATTCTGTAACAACAGAGCATAACAATAGTTGCTGGCGGGTCTGTAACAGCAAGGTGTAACATCAATTCTTTGCTGTAACAACACTATCCGAACTACTCCTGTGAATTCTGTGTCCGAGATCTTTGGTGCTACAAATTACATCTGAAAGGACAACACAAAGGCCGTCGACTTTTTACAAACATTCACCGTCAATTAGTCATAAAAAGGTATAATAGACCATAATAACTTGGTGAATTAGCAAAGTAACGAAAGCAAGGTGAAATAGCACTAGTTAGGGTAAAAAGGTAGGAAAAAGGGGTAAAAGGTACTCCCATTGGTTATAGTTATAAACAAAAATAAGGAAGATAAGTGCAGGAAAAATGTACAAAACTAGCACCCAAAAATAACCATAACCATGACAATGCATGGATAACAGCATGCAACTAGCCCATCCAAACCACGTATTTGAACCATGCTCTAATACCAATCTATAACACCCCCTCCCACATTTACATAATTTCACTGGCCTTCCAGGATAAACATGACACAAAGAATTACTATGACATGACCCAACCTCCAAGATTTAGTTATGGAAGTGGGGTCGACAATTAACAACTCACAGACATCCCTCAAGGCTTATGGGACACTAAGGGGCCAAGGAACAACCCCAGGTGACCAAATCCTAAGCTAGCTTTATTTTTCACTGATCTGCACCCAAACCTAAATGCATGACAAGGCAAAGGTGCATTTATAGGCCTCCAACCACATGCATAATCCTCCTTCCCTGTGCTTATATCCCATAATATTCAGTTCAAAGGGTGTGGTCCCAAGATCTGAGCCACCTTCCCATGCCATCCTCCAAAACACTACCTAGAACTGCTTGTAACTTCTCAGAATGATAAATGACATAATGACAATGTTAGTCATACAAAACTTGAACAAGAACTTGACCTACCAAGGCCTAACCATGCCAATTATTTCATCAAACATATGTTGAACATGTGATTTATAGGTCATAAATGAATATATGATCTTAAGAGTTTGTTGTCCATATGATAATCATTAAGAAAGTCTAATGCCCTCTCATATTAGTTGCAATAACACTTATTAGTCCATGAATTCATCAAATATTCATATACTTAACAGATCCTGAACAAGTCATAGCTAGAGCACATTTAAAATCCATGCTTATAACCAAATTATTAACCATGACAAAATATCCATAGAATACACATAATAACAAGTACAAGTGCTCATAAATCACAATAGGAAAACAAATCTGATTGACTTATGAAAAATCCAACCAAGTCAGGGACTTCCATGTACCACCCGACCATAGATTGGGTTGAACCAAATATTTCTTTCATACAATCACCCCCATGCCATATTCCAAGCATGAATGTGGGATATCAAGGCATAAAAAACCAAGGATTCCTAGAGATTAAACCACTTATACCCTCGGGCTACTGTGATATTTCCTAAACCAATCAAGAGATCACAAAGGAAAAACAAGCTTGGATGCCTCAAAATTTCTTCACCATACCTTGAAGAATTTTCCTTTTGATAAACCCTTAGCTAAACTGAGAGGTGGGGGAGGGGGGGGGGGGGTGGGGTGAATCAGTTTAGTACATTCCTGGTCATTAATACTCTATTCATTCAACTCATTAACTACTTCATTTTATAAGAAACTTTATACATAATGAATCAACAAACTAAATGTGTGGACAACAAGTAGTTAAGCAGAATAATACATCACATCAACACATAATCATCAAGCACATAGACAATATATATATAAGTGGAAACCCATAAGGGAGAAAACCACATCTTATTATTGTTTTGATGCAAAGGCAAGATCCAACTCCCTCTCACAACTAATTTTTTGTAGGCTCCAACCAACAAGAGGCTACTACCTCAAATTCTGCAAGCTACAACTTGCAAGGAAGCTCCAACCCCCATCTATTTTCTACAAGATACAACACACAGGAGGCTCCTACCTCAACCAGCTCCAACTGGACATCTATCAAGCTACAACTTTAAATGGAAGCACCAGCTTCCATGTATTTTATGCAGGCTACAACTCACAAGAGGCTCCTACCTCACCCAACTCCAACTAGAAATTTATCAAGCTGCAAATTGAAAGGAGACTACAATCCCCTCACTCAACTTGAAACTAAAATGTTGATTTACCTGGATATCAACTATATTATACTGATTCTCCACTATTTCCTCTTCAGCCTTCATATCTACTTCATATCAGCTCCTGATATGCACAACATCTCTATCATCTCTCTCTTATTATTCCACTCTCTCACCTTCTGCAACTCTCTTACATTCTTCCGCTCTCTTCCATTCTGCAGCTTTCTGGCGTTTATATCCACACTGATATTACATCTCTTATACAGATAACTCCCTGACTGTTTTCATTCTATAGGGAATATGAAGTGAACATTCCTGTCTCTCTAACTTTCACCCATTCGATTCCTTACACTTTAGTTCAGGTTATTACATCAAAAATAATCATTACAACACTCATTGGACTTTTTCCTATGCCTACGGAGACTTTCATTTTAATCACATACAATAAAAAATAATTAATTCATTTACATTTACAGTTACACCAAGTATATTTCACTCAACCCTTTCATCTCTTGGCTAGTTGTGCATTCGTCCTTTCTGCTATTATATTATAACAATTTTGCACAAATGCCTTTTACCTAACTTGACCCAGCTCGCACGTTTCCAACAGTGGCACCATATCTCCTTTTTTCTGACTCTACCTCTTCTACTTGTGCCCACAGTGTTTAGCCTTCACTGTTCTTCTCAACGCCTGACTCTGCTTGGAGGGTTTTACTGAGCCCGACTCGACCCATGGTGTCTATCTCCTCATTACCGCGACATTTAGCTTACTCTGCCCTTTGTTCTATGTCAGGTCCCTTACCCGAGCCTTTCTACCCGCATTCAGACTTGCTTCCATTATCAAGGCGTAACTACTTTAGCCTCTACACATAGTGTCAGGTCTTATTCTTCCCGAGTCCTTCTTCCACGTTTAGCATTTTCTTCATAAGTCGTCATTATAGCATCAACCACTGTTCTGCACGAGTGTTGGGTCTTGCCCGAGTCTACTGCTTGCATACACTTTTCTTCATCAAAAAACGTAACTACAAAGAACCCTCGACCTTAAATAAATTCCAATTAACCTTTGAACAACCTCGCATCCAGTCCCTTAAACGCATTTCGGTGATCCAATCATTCTACGTTATAAGCCTCCTCTGTTCTCTGATGCAATTTAACAAAGGAAAAACCACATACACCCGAACTTGAAATCCTTTTGGCTTTAGCGTTGACTTTCATCGCGTCTGCTTCATCATCACACTTCGCACTTCGGCGTTGTCATGTGTTTCTTGTTATGCATAGCTCTTCCAAACCCCGATGTGATTTCTTAAAGAACTTTCATATTCACCTGGATTTGAAATCCTTTGGACTTCGCCTTTGAAATGTATCGCATCTGCTCCTCATATCGCAAGGCTAAAATTTTTCACAATGCACGGACCTATGGGTTATGGCCCACAAAAGTTTCCACAACACACGATGGATCGCAATACTCAGAGCCAAGAAAATGTCACAATATCGCAAATTTAGGCTCATTGCAATTTTGGATAAACTTTAGCCTCATCGCGCATCACACATTTTAGCTCATCTCAAATCGGCCCATCGCAATATCGCAGTTTTAACCATATCTCAATGTTTGCGATTTGTGAATACCTTATCACATGTCACAAGATTTAGCTCATAGCAATAACAAGGTTCCTTGTATCATATGCGATATGTGATCACATCGCATCACAAACCCCACTTCTTATCGCATCGCAACTTAAAACAATTAACTCGCAATAACTTAACATATAAATATAAAAGCCGTCAATAGTAGTGTGCGCTAACAATCTTATGGCCAAATGCAATATAATATGGATCGTTCGTTCTCTTAATTTATGTTCGCGATATGATCTCGATTGTCAATCTCTGCTTCACTCTACGACACAATCTTGTCTATTCATCCTCCACTTTAATATTGCAATTTGATCTTAACCATCCATATCTCAACCTTTATTTCTGTGATAAGACTCTGGCCGTCCATCTCAACATGCATATTAAGATTTATTTGTGATTTGTGGTGTCAGATCCATGTCATCTGCCACGTCAGCTTCCATGTGACTTTCCACATCATCTGCCACATCATCTCCCGCACTTTGCATTTCATAATTTCTATGTCTCTATTGTTTTGAGATACTGCTTCTTCTTGCAATTTATGATTTGCGATCAAGCCTCCTATTGCGATTTGTGATATGCGATTAGGCCCTCCGAACACTGTTCTGAATGCTTTTATTTTGAAAATTACTCAACTCTGCTCGCAGAACTGCATGCGTTGCACACGCCCTCGTGCACTGATTTGAACAAACTAGCCCAATTTGACCCTTGCGTTCACAACTTTCCCCATTTTTTGAACGCGTTCATTACTTTCTTAGCACGTTCACGACTTGATTCAATATGTTCACGACTTGACCCAAGCTTGATGGCCTTGCTGCCTTTGTTGCCTTTGCTCTTTTGTTTTCTTTGCTCCTTTGTTGCCTTTGTTGCCTTTGCTCCTTGATAAAGATTCTAACGCTGCTCCTTGCCTTTTTACTGCTCCTCTCTACTCATTTTCCTTAATGATAATTCTGGTGTTGATCCATGCCTCTTTGTTGCTCCTCTACCTTGCTCCTTTGCCTCTTATGTTGATCCTCTTCCTTGCTCCTTTGCCTCTTATGCTACTCCTCTGCCTCTCTTTTACTCGTTGCTACTCCTCCGCCTCTCTTTTACGCTTCTCCACTTAACTTTTTCCTTCTTTGCCTTATTTCTCCTTTATACTCCAGATGATCCTGATCTGCTCCTTTGTTCTCAATGATAATTCTAGTGATGCTGCTTTCTGTTCCTTTTCCATCAATGACAATATTTCCAACACCTGTCTCCACCCACTTGTCAAGGGCTTCTCGGAGAAAACCATATCCACCCCAAACCCTTGGGAATTTTCTTGAGACTACCTCACCCGATTCCAAAACCTTTGGGCACTCCAAAGATCAACCAAGAATGAATCCCATCACACCATGGCTATCCAAGAAATGGCAAGGCAAGGTTGAAACCACTGTCAAACCAGGAAAAACCCATGGAAATGACAACGAATTAACCAAATGAACAAATGCATGTACCATGCATCTCACACCTCAACTAGGAAATCACACAGGAAACCTGTTATCTAAAAAATCCTCTTGTTGAAGCTTCTTAATCCAACCTTCCTTGCTTGTCCTTTGCTTTCCTTCTCTTTCCTTTGATTTTCTTGTCCTTCCTTTGCCTTCCTTTCTCTAATGCTAGAGTGCTACAAGAATTATCTATGTGTGAAAAGTATGAGAGAATATAATAGAGCTCCAAAACTGAACTGACAAAAGTTGTGAATTGATCCTGAGAAGACTTTTTATCTTTGGGGCCTCTATTTTCTTCATTTTCGTCTATTTTCCTCTCATGAAAATTTTTGGTCCTTCGTCTCACGTTTATCCTATTTTCCTTTATTTTCATAAAAAAATGCCAATTAATTCCTCTTTTCCTTTGCCAATTCCCTTAACCATAATAAGCCCACTATTGAGTTTTTTCCCAACATTCAACTTGGAATATATGTCTCGTGACCTTGATCTTATTTTTCCTTTATTATCCTTTATTGGGTGAAATTTTAACCCGAGGTTGTTACAATGGGCCTTCCCATGGAATTTTCCCAGGGTATTTTGTGCAAATATTAGTGATGTGATTTGCTATTATCTAGTCACCAAGACGAATTGTAATTGAATTAATGCATTTATCTATTCTGATTTGTGATTGGAAAAATTAGTTTTAATTTTGTTGTCATGGATCCACCTGAAGTTTGGATATGGTGTGATTTATATTTGAATTTATATATTTGTAATACATGGTTTTTTTTTGTACACAAATCAATTAAGTCTAACTATAAAATTGTTTGTTCATAATAACAAGAGACAACCTGCATATGGAGTGTGGAATGGACATCACATAGAGATAACGAGACTTCCCAAGTGTTGATTATAGTCAACACTAATATCATTTGTAAACCATCGTGTATTTGAAATTAAGCTCTCGTTTTTGTTATGTTTGATTTTTTATTAAATACCTAATAGGTGCGACTCCTCTTGTTAGAATTTTTTTTGGGCCACATTGACACAACTTTAAAATCTAGTATTTCACCCGGGTAGGGATGCTTCATTGGATAATCATTGGTATACATACGAGTTGGAGTCTGTGAATGATTGATTACTATGATGGTTGGTGGATTATTTAACTATGATGGTTGGTGGATTATTTAACGATATTTTAAAAATCTTCATTAGTTAGCCCACCGTGTACCTGAGTTGACCCTTTATTTTGAAAGGGGCATGGTCATATATGTTTACCAGAGTTGATAATGAGCCACCATGATTAATTAATTATATTTTAAACCGTAATTTATAGGCATTCATTATCTCGCATGTAACAAACTACTTGCCAAAGTTCATTGTGTTTTTAATGGTTGTTGGGTCATTTCAATTCTATTTAAACCCTTATCCATATTCACATTTTGGAATGAAACGGTACAATTTTAGAAAAATTTTAATCAAATTCTAATGCATTTGAAAATTAATTCACCATGTCACATGAGGGAGCCTTCGAGGCCTTAAGGCTTGAGGAAAGGAACCTATGCAAACGCCATGCAGAGGGAACCCTCCGCAATTCAATTTCATTGTCAAGTGTAACAACATGTTAATATCCATTCTTTGGTACTCTTCTCATTCTAATTTTCCTTTGCGTTAACACTTAGGCCTCATGTTGTGTCTTCATGACCCAGTCTATCCATATCAAATATGTATATATCACATATTTTTTACAACACTTGGAATGTATTTCTCTAACCATGGTCCATAGGGCCTTTGTCATAAATATGGTCAAAGTATTTTTTTCCTTTTAGAAGAACCATATCACCCAAATATATATATTGGTTGTTATTGTCTATTATTCATTATTATATTATTAAGGGCTTCGTGTAAGCTCTCTGTTGTAAATTGGGATGTGTGGTTTTTTTTTTTTTTTTTTGTCAATCACATTTGTCGTTGAGATCCATTATATGTATATATGATTGCATTTATTATTACCTGTTTTAATAATGCCTTCTGTTTTTTTTAAATATTCAAGATTTTGTTCATATTTTAACAAATGATTGCATTTATCATTTATCATTTATGAAAAATCAATTTAACTTATGAATTTATTTAATAGGGGAGAAAAATAAATAAATAAATCAACACCTGGGTGTCAGAGGGGAGATGGGACCTAAGATCTCAATCCATTTTTAAAGCAAATTCACAATTTTTAAAGGATCTATTACATTTTGAAATAGATAATATATTTCTCTAAAATCAGCCTGAAGCACATCCTTTATCACAACAACTCCTGTCTTAGTAGCCTATTCATATTGGTATTAGTGTTCCCCTACATACATCTACTCCCACAGTCAACCCAAAAAATGATCATTGGGAACAAATCAACCTTGCACAACGTTTGCACTCAAGGAAAGGTTGGCCAAATATGCCCCTTCCTAGTTGTCCTCCTCAGGCTCATGAACCACGCTCACAGTTCTCTACCTATCATATTATTCATGGGCCTCCTAATGCACTTGAACCATCCACTCGTCTTCCACATCATGTTTCTTCCCTAAGGAAATCACTTCAACAACAAAAATCCCTATCTAATATTGTTTCTCAACCATCCAAACTCCCTATCATCCCTTTAATCGTTGCTAGCAAGCATGGATATGATGCTCAAGTTGATTCTTCTGGTTAACCCCATAGATCACCAAACTCAGTGTCATCACATTTGTAGCAAGGATAACAACAAGCATAATCAACCCCCTCTCACATACAGGAAACTTATTTCTGGTTCTAATGATGGCACAAATTACTTTTTGTGGATATTACTATTTACTAGTTGTTGGCCCATGATTTTCCATATTATCACTTTGATGCAATTTTATATTTCGATGGTATTCAAAGGATGGAGAAAAAATCATGATATATATATATGTCTGTGTGTGTGGATCAAGATGATAAGGAGAAACAAGGTTTTGTTTTTGGGTTTACCATGTGATGACTTTATATGATGATGTGTATTTAGTTTTGATTGAGTATGGTTATGGAATGGTTTTGTTATGTTTACTAGTGGCCAACATGTATGAGATAAATAAATTTATGGTTTCAACTTAATTGATAAAGACAATGAGGCATAATCGAATGGTAATGAGGGTCCCACCTATTAGTGTCTAATATTTAATTTAGGAAAACTTTTAAATCAATATTTAAAAGTATCTCCCCTTAACACTAATCACATTGATTAGAAGAACAACTAATCTAAGTTGTTAAGACTGGAAACTTTCAAAACTACTTGAGGCCTCTTTAAAAAGAGGAGAGAACTATGAAGGTAGAGAAAAAAAAGTTGTGAAGAGAGGTATGCTACAACAAAATTAGGTTGTTCTTTTTCCTCTAATATTATTTTCCGAAAGTTAGAGAGTTGATCTTAATGGTGACAATAGTTCTGACTCTAAAGGAGAGATCAATTTTGGTGACTGCCCTTAATCATTCAAGGATTTTTGAAGGCATCTTGTCTGTTTTCTAATCATTTATTTGATTTTCTTAAGGTCTGATTTCTATTTTATCATTTCTAACAGTGATATTTTCGCAGAAACCAGGATGCCCACCCACGCAAATTTCTTGAAGGGTCATTATTTTGTCATTTTTTGTATTTCCTTGGCTGTTGTATATGAGTTAATACATTGCAGTTGTCTGAGTCTTTGAACTGGTCAATGTTATTCGCAGAAACTTGTTTTTGAGATTTGACTATTATTTTAATAAAATCAATATCTTATTCTATGCAATATGTATCTTTCCATAGCTATCACATTTCCTTAAAGAAATTTATTATTTTTATAGCTTATACTCTATAGGATTTTAAGGTTTTAACCTACAATTATGACTAGTTCCCTATATTTTAAATATGATTTTTTTTACCATTGTTAATTTCTCATTAGGTTGTGAATATTTGTTCATAAATGTATATATTTTTTTGCTTTTATGTTTTCTTTTAATGTCCAACAAATAATATAAAAAATAAAAAATTTCCCTTTTTGTATAAATTGAGAAATCTGTCTCATTCTCTTATTACAATAATAATACTTGAGGAGTTATATAGTTTGTCAAAATTTAACCAAACTATCAAGATATTATGACAACTATAATGGGGAACAATTTTTTCTATCATTATTTCAAAATCTCATTTGCTCCATTACTATCCATTCCCTGGAATATCCTAATATTGGCTTTTGGATTTGTGATCAAACTAATATTGCTCATTCCTTACTCAATTTCATTTTGAAAAATTCAATCTCTAATGAGGAATGTGCTAGGAAGTAGACCATTATCTACCGATACATTGAATTAGAATAAAGGAGGCTAGCCCTACAAAGATGAGTATCTCAACATCCTTATCATTTCTAATCTAACCCTTGATCAATTCTAATATGATCTATGTAATTCATGACAATCCAATCAGGTCTACAACCTAGTCTTATCCCTCAATTAAATTATCAAAGGAACATTTCTAGTTCCCTATTTGATTAGTTTTTAATAATTCATATACTATCAGAGGATTGAATCACGATTGGTCTATAATAGCCCATGAGATGACAAAGTTGATCCATGTGAGCTTCTCTTTAATCAAGAACGAGAAAATGAACACCAACACATCCACAATCTTCATCTTAATATCCCAACATATTATAGGCGATATTCCTAAATACACTCCTATCAACAAAATTTAATGGCGTAGGATATTTATAGAGGAAGAATCCCACTATAGGTCCCTCCAAAGCCTTACTAGTTCTTCTTGAACCACTTCACTTGCTAGAAGAATCATGTGTGGGATCCAAATTCAATCTTCGAGTGGCTCCCAGAGTTCCACCTCCTCAGGGTCATGTTCATCCAGTTATGGTTCAACCGCAACCCTGTCTATCTCTATTGGATCCATCTATTCCTCTTCAATCTGCATCAATCAACCACTAACTGTAATAAGGTTATCAATAATTTTGGACTCTTTCAGTTTGAAGAAGATGATAATACCACCCCATGGAACATTCATTCTACTCTAAACCTTGCTCCTATGAATGTGCCTCTTCCCAATTTTAAGGACTAGTTACCAAAATTCTCTATTGAGGGTACAATTACTACTAATGACCATCTAATCACTTTTTCAAATTCTTTCCTTAATATCAGGGAAAACTATAACGATACTTGTATGAAACTATTTGTTAACTCCTTAGTTGGTAAAGCTGCCACTGATTTCTTTGAATTACCTTCAAATGATTTTAGTACTTATGACGATATTTATTACTGGTTCAAGTCTACTTATGGGGAACCACAAAATCCTATTGATTTATTGCATGATTATAATAATGTTTCCTTCCCAAAAGGAGAAAACATTAAGAATCTTAACCTACGCTTTGCTAAGCTTTATAACTAGAATCCCAAAATCATTTTCCCCCAGAATCAAGAAGACATGATGCATTAGTATAGTGCATTGCCTCCTCTTTACCATTAGTGTCTTGAAGAAAATAATTCTACCAGTTTGGAATCTTCCTTGCAAATTTCTTTACAGTATGAAGAGAAACTTAGGAGAATGAGTGCCCTCTTGAAAGTCAAACTAACCAAGCTTATATGACCTCAATCTTACAAATTTTGTAAGACATGAGCAATAGTTTAATCTCGTATGAACATAGGTTTAATTCACAACCTCAAAACCATGTTCCTAGATATTCTCACATATCTCAACAAACTTATCAACTATTGAAGAGGTCTCTGTATTTTCCACAGTATCATAGAACACTTGTCGACATTTTGAATCCCAACGGGGATCCATCTTCAGGACAAAATTGCTGAATGAAGGACTAAAAGAAGGAATTAGGTCAATCAATAGTGAAAGGAGAAAATAAAAAGAGCCGACGGATTTAATAATTAATTTTTAAGTTGTTAATTTTTAATTTTTAATTGTTCTAAGTTCATTAATTATATAATTGATTTTTTTTTAATTGTTAATTATTAATTTTATCCTTTTTTATTTAAAAAAATTGTTAATTATTAATTTTATCCTTCTTTATTAAAAAATTGTTATTAATTTTTTTTTCCTTATTAAAATTTTTTTACTTCAAATATTTAAAAAAAAATTACTTGATTTTTTTTTTTAGAATTTTTAGAATTTTTTAAATAGAATTTATGACAATTAGAATTATAATTAAAATTCAGAATTCTAATTCTAATCAATGAATAACTAAAAAACTATTTATTAATTTTTATATAATAATTTAAACCCTAAATTAAATTTAGATATTAGAAATAATTATTTTAAAATTTTTCTTAGATTTTTTTATGAATAGAAATTTAATAAAATAATTAATACAAAAAGAATAAAAATATAAAAATAAAATAATTAATGATGATGATGTTGCTGATGATGGTGGTTAACGTCCACTGAGACTAATCTTTGGTCTATCGGACCTAAAGAAAAGAGTTATTTAGTTTGATTTAAGATTTTATTCCTATGCTCAAAAAGCTTGGAGAGAAGCCTCCCGAGCTCACTATAATTTTGAAATCTTAAAAGGCTAGGAAGGTCAGTATTGCAACAAAGATTATGAAATTGAGCTCTAATGTGGTTGTATGAGGGGCACTCTAAGAGAAAGTGATTTTCATCCTCGATGTTCATATTCTCACAGAGATTGCAAATCATTTCCATCCATGGTGTTTTAGGAACTATCCAACGACCTGTTTCACTATGGAGCTCATGAGAGTTCGTTCTAATCTTGGCTATATTAATTTTCTTCTTTGAGCTAGTTAAAACAGAGAGATAATTTTGATCTTCTAGGGTGGGGTTGATGACCTCCTTATAATATCTTTATTTTATTTTAGCTGCTAGATCTTTCTCACACCATTTTTTCTTTGAACTTAGAAGTGACAATTTTTTTAATGTTATTAATGTTTTGCAATGCAACATTCTCGTCGATCTCCCAATGGTTTAACCAGGCCTTGGTGTCTTTATACCAACCTCGTTTAAGCCTTAGGTGGTTTTGGCTGGAATTTAAAGCTAGCTTAGGAAGTCTATGGTCTCCTATGTTATTGAGCTTGTGCTTGTACAACAGAAGCCTAGTCATAGCTAGGCTCTCGATAGGGGAAAGACCTACTTCTATAAGGAGAATAGGATAGGGTGTATTGCTTTTAATTTTAAGGTTATAAGTTATAAAACGCTTCTGGATTTGCTCAATCTTTCTCCAGGATTCTCTAGAGATGCTGCAACCCCAAACCTCACATCCATATAAGATAACATGAGTGACTAAAGTTTCAAAGAGGAACTTCTTTCTATCCCACATTACAAGGTTTGTCGTTTTATAATTATTTTCAAGACCAAAATAAGCTTTCCACCCCCCATTAATCCTTTTTTCAATGCTATAGTTCCAGTTGAGCTTGTGATCAATATCAATTCCTAGTTACTGGTAAGAAGACATTTCCTCCAAGCTATTATTGTCATATATAAAATTAGCGTAAGTGTCCTTCTTTGATCTGATAATCATAACTTTTGTTTCTATTGTTAATAAACACACCATGGTAGACAAGTATTTTAAGAAGTCTAAGCATGGTCAAGATTTTGTGGTACCCTTCACGAGAAGAAAATATGGCCGCATGCAGAAGAAGGATGATGACTATCCTTGCTTAAGATCATGCCAACATATCTGTCTCTAAACTTTCTAGCCAAGTAAATGCCAAACATGAGGGGGAGAGGGGGAAAACCTTGTTTTTAATCGATATTACACGAATATCTTTCGACCACCTTCTGGCTGTTTTTAACTTGAAATTACATTTCGTATAACCTTATAAGTAATGCTCTTATTTTGTGCGAATATTTATTTTCAACTATTCAGAAGAAAGCTTTACAACCGTATCGAAAGCCTTTCTAAAGTCCACAAAGCAACAGAAGAGATTGGATTTATCATTATGGCATTCCTCCATAATGATCCTAAGCTTCACGAGGTGGTCCTTTGTTAAGTGTTGCCTTCTAAAACCCACTTGGCCTTTAGCCCGCTTACGTTCACTTTCAAGACAAATGCTCAACTTCTTTTCCAAAATAATACCATATAACTTGGCCAAGAGAGGGTTGATCATAATTGTCTGATAATTAGAGGGGTTATTTGTATCCCCACTTTTAAAAATAGGAATAATGAGGCTCTGAGTCCAAGAATAAAAATAGAAAAATAAAATAATTATTAACTAATTCATATTAACATTTATTCATTTATCCAAAATAAATAAATATTAATAATAATTAAAATAATTTTTTATTTTTATTTAATTGGGTTAAGAGAATTAGATTATAACTTTTTTTAATAATTTAAGAAAAAATATAAATATATACTAATTAATAGTTAATTTAGTTTTTTAACCATTTAGAGACTACAAATAATTATAATTATTAATTAGTTAATTTTTATTAATAAAAATTAATTAATTAATAGGGATAATTTTTTTTTCTAAGTATGTATGACAAGGATTTTCTGGCCTCTGGAATTGCTGGACTAGCCAATTCCAGAGGCATTTTTATGCAAAAGAGAAAAAACGTGACTGCCCCACAAGGGGAATCCAACCAAATTAGTTCTACTAGAGCTGCCCACTAGAGGGAAACCAACTTCATACAAAGAGAAGTTATATATGTCTAGGTGCATCATAAAAACTGGAAAAAGAGTCCCAAACATGAAAAAAACCTGAAGAATTAGGTATCATTTCCCGGGGGAGGAATCTCCTCCACAATGAGACACCTGTACTCCTTAGTGTCCTCAGCATTCGTGTCATGGGGCACTGCATGTCCAGAAATGTTGGTGGTGTGTGCACTGCCTGGGCCACCATCATCACCCAACCAGTATTCGTTGTTGCTATCGCTACCAGTGTTTCCATTGTCTGTGATTTTTCTTCTGGAGGCTGGCGCATCCTGCACGACGGGGAGAGCAGGAGAGTTTCTAGAATGTGGCGAAGGCGTCGAACCGGTAGTGAATTTTTTGTGCAATTTCTTGGGACGAAGGCTCTATGCATTGTTAGTTTCCTCTTTAAAGCTTATGGAGATAGTGGTAGTAATGAGAGGTCAGTCCATGGTGCATGTGTAATGAAATTGAGTAGAATGAGCAGTCGTCGGGGAGGGTAGCATCTCTAATTTAGGAAATGGTGGGGAAGAATTGTTGGTGGGGAGGTGCAGAGGCGAGGGGAAATGCGAACAGGAGTGATGGAGTGAGACCATCTCGATGCCAAGTCTCGGCCTCTACCACTATGGGTAGCAGGGTAGCGTCCATACGAGTCCTCCACCGAGGGAGAGGAAGAGTCAAAATGAATGGAAATCAGAGGCCTGGACGCCTTGCTTCGGCCACTGCCTCGACGACATCGCATGTAGTGGCGTCTAGGCATGGCGGTGCTAGTGGAGGCATAATTGAAAGGCCGAGTCCTCTGGTCCGAGAGAGCAGAATACTAAGAAGCCGAGAGGGCAGAGGGGTGGCTCAGAAACAAAATGCAAGTTTCAATGTAGGTTATGGGAGATGTGGAAGCTAGGAGCGAGGTCAATACAACAGAAGAGACTACATTGCCTCCCTGTGGGTGTTCTAAAGCTCGGCTCTGAGACCACAGGGGGACAGATACAGCTCAAGGGAAGAGGCAATGGAGGAGGGCTACTGCGCGAGGTCATTTTGAAGAATGGAGGATTGCATCAACAGCCGAGCGGAGTAAATGAACTTCTGTGTGGGTAGTTGGCTTGAATAAATTCACGCGGCTTGAGCCCATGCATGGCCAAGTGGCAGAGCCATGTGGCATGCCATGGGCTTGCCGTATTCCATTCATCAATGGTCACCTGCATCCGGGAAATTAATAGGGATAATTATTAGAAGTAAGTAATTGATTTATTTTTAATTATTTAAGTATCGATATATTTTTAATTAATTATAAGGAAATTCTAATTACTACTAGGTCTAAAAATGCTTAAACCCTAAGCTCTAGCGAGAGAAAAACAAACCTGAGAAACTATACCTAGGAGGCCAACGAACTAGAGGAACACATTTGTTGAATTAGAGGTTTCCAAATAAATAAATGGTCGAATTAGAGGTCACCAAATAAATTAATGGTCGAATTAGAGGTTATCCATCTATAAATAACTCTGCTTCAAACCAACATGTACATTTTCCCCCCTCCCCTCCATCCACTTTGTTGCCTGGTTTTAATATTCTCACTCAAATGGCTAGTATAAAAGCTAATTTTTCATTACTCAACATGGCCAAAATTCCCAAGAAAAATAACAATTAAGATGATTCCTTGAAGGGAAAACTCATGCATTGATTAATTACCTAGAAATTCAATAAAAAAATCTAGGGCAAGAGGATATTTTTGCTGCTAATAATCTATCTTCCAGTTTCAGAACCCCTCATTTCTATGTGTCAATGAAGATTTATGAAAAAACTGTACATTTTTTTCTTGTAGATGGAGGATTTTGTCCAAATTTTTGCCCAAAATCATTATAGAGGAATTGGGATTACAATGCACTGACGATGCCCATGGGCAAATCATAGGCTTCAACAATTCTCTTCAAGAGTCTATAGGTACTATCAAATACGTTACTTTATTCATTTTTTCCCATCCTGAAATCAAAACAACTTGTAACGTATAGGTAGTCAACATTCCCATATCAAATCACTCTGTTATGAATATAATTCATAACGAATATAATAAATATAGTTATTAATAGTTAAATAAGGATTATGTAAGTAATCATTAAGTTAGTGAAAGGGCATGTCTAAAAGACATGCCCATTAATGAAAGGCCACCTGCGTAGGTATATAAGCAGGGCCTCATTGTAACATTTATCATCATCTCTTATACATTTTATATATAATATATTATTATTACAATACCTCTTGTGTATTTTACGATTAAGTCAACAAGCCTACAACTTTTTTTTTCCATTTGGTATCGGAGCAGTTGCTCTTCAGGATCTGTGTGATCACTACTACTGCCACCTGCTTTCCAGTTTCATTACCCTATCGCGACCAGAACATCGTTATCAACCCCCGCACACCCTCACCTTCATTAGAGGACCGATCTTCTCCCCTGGAAGGAAGCACCTATGCCACAATTAGCTACCTTCATATGTTACATGTTGTGCCTCGAAATCGTTGCCGCTCGATGTCTTCATCAATGACAATGGACGATTTCAAAAAAAAGTTGATCTATCTAGAGAGTAAGATCAATAATTCCGATAAATTCACTAAATGATTAGTCGATCTTGAGGATAAGGTTATAGGAAATTCTAACGATATCAAACAACTTCAAAACATGAAAAATCGGATAGACAGACTAATGTTGAAAATTTGTAGCGAGTCCAGAGACAATGATAAAAAGACAATGTAGAAGATGAACGCCATTTTGGACAAGATAAATCTAATGCAAAAACCAATATTTCCAAATATTGAACATAATCAACAAGACAATTTAGCTAATTCAGAAAATTCAGATGATAATCATGAAAAATCACTACATTCTGAAGAAAATCAAGTTATGGAAATCCCAAATTATGAGAATGAAGGAGATCCTAAAAATAAATATGAGCCTTCTAGTCAGGAAACTATTGAAGAAACAGAAAAAGATGAAGCTGATGGGGATGAAGATTATGAAGATCAAGGTGATGATTTAGATGAAGATGATGTGGATGAGGACTATCTTGAGAAACAAGAAGATGAACAATATCATAACAATGAAGAATGTACTAAAATGGAAAATGGTAGAATGTTTCATGTAGATGGCCATGAAAATATTAAAGATCCAACCACACAAGAAATTGTGCAAACAACTTCCAACAAAAACTTGGATGGAGAGGACGAAGAACAATCAGAAGAAGATGACGCTGATATTGATAGGTATGAAGATAGTGATGGTGATGAAATAAGAACCCCTCAAGGAAACAAGAATGAAACTGAAAATCAAAGTGGATATATGTTAATTGAAGAAGAAGAAGTTCTTCACCAAAATAACATTGACATTCCAAGTGTTCCTCAAACGAAACAGCCACCTAAAGAGGTAATAAATTGTCTACCCGCAGAGCATTTTGCGGTAGGAAATAAAGCAGCAGAATTTATATATAGCATTGAAGGAAGTCTAGGATACCGTCCCTTTTTTAAGGACATTTACACTAAGCCAACTTTTATTGAGCTCGATTCTGACAAAATTTCACTTGCAGTACAATTTGTACTCTTTTGTGAGATTAAAGATAGGATGACAAAGAAAGGTGACATTATTTACAAAGACGTCGACCAATGGAGCTTAGAGTGGTCATCCATCATGACACACAACATATTATTAGTAATATACCAGAAATTACGAGTAATAAATCACCTCATTGGCATTCAGAGTGACAGATTCATAGCAAAGGTAAATGTTTCAGGAGATCTTGAGATCCCTATTCCATACGCCTTCAACGTACAACAACTAGGTCATGTGAGAATAGCATATCTACAAAAAGAGGTGTTGGTTGTTCCAACATATCCAGTGGGAGTAATTTACTTTGGCATGAGCCCAACACAAAGTTGGAGTCATGCTAAACACAACTGAGTTGTTCAACGACTAAAATAGATTGGTATCGCTTGCACGACGGTATACGTGAAGAAAGCTATTAGTCTTCACCCTTTTTGCTTTAATAATTCAACACATGTTTTTGCAGAATCAAACACACCCACCTCATCCGTGAAACTAAAGAGGCTTCCTTCTGTATTTATCCCCTCTCCGGATACACAGAAACGAGCAGCCAAGAGCCCCCCTCCAAATCGCTTTGAAGGCAACGAAAAGAGACTCAAAATTGAGTTTTTCTCAAACGAATTTGAAAGGAATGTAGGATTAAGGACCCTCACTCGCTCGCTGCTCGTCCAAATAGCCGAAGCCGCCAAATGCCGAATAATTTCCCACATATCGAACACACATATGGACATCTATCTACTTTCAGAGTCGAGCCTCATTATTTACCCAAACAAATTCATCATCAAAACCTGTGGCAAGACACAACTGCTATGTGCAGTTCCTCTTCTCATATCATTTTCTGAGTCCATATCTTCAATCAAACCCAAGAACTTGAGATACACCCGTGGTTGTTTCATATTTCCTCAAGATCAACTCTCTCCTCACCGAAGCTTTCATGACAAAATCTATTTTTTAAACAAATCTGTTGCTTGTTTCTTGCCATCCTCCATTCCAGAGGCCTACGTAATGATCAAAAGTTCCGGTACTAATAACAATTGCTGGCATATTTATAATGCAGCTGCAACCCCTGATCAAGAAAATTCCCATGACAATTATTCTTATTCTAATCCTTCCTATACCGTAGAAATGTGCATGACTCAATTGGATTCTGAAAAAGGCTCTATATTCCACAAGAATTAATTAATTAAATTTTAAAAAAAATGCTATATATATATATATATATAAGCACAAGAAGAAGGAATTATGAGGGAATATAGCTTTGAGGACGAATATTTTAAGGAAAAATGGATAAGCCCTAATTACAAAGAGTATGAGAACGAATTATACATTCAAGATGACAACACAAAGTGAAGAAAGTTGGGAAGCAATTAAGGTAAAGAAAATTTATCCATAAAACTTTAAGGACAAAGTTTCTGAAGAGAAGGGCAATGTTATGAATATAATTCATAACGAATATAATAAATATAGTTATTAATAGTTAAATAAGTATTATGTAAGTAATCATTAAGTTAGTGAAAGGGCATGTCTAAAAGACATGCCCATTAATGAAACACCACCTGCATAGGTATATAAGCAGGGCCTCATTGTAACATTTATCATCATCTCTTATACATTTTATATATAATATATTATTATTACAATACCTCTTGTGTATTTTACGATTAAGTCAACAAGCCTACAGATTTGTTGTTCCACACTCACTCATACTTGGTAGAGAGTAGTAAGTCTAAACTGGTGGATATCTATCACTTGATGGGACACATATGACCATTCCAAATAATTCTAAAAATATCATCATATTCTAGGAAGGATGTATCTCCTCTTACATCGAAGGATTTTCTCAACCACATGTCTATTTTATTGAATAAGGCATGGGTGTCTATTCTCTTTTTACATAGGATGATATTCCTCCTATGATAGAACCAAAATTTGGTATTTTCAATTTTATGGTGCCTCATCCTGCGAGGGAAATGGCGCGAGTATCCTTCTATACTCACATTATGGAAAACTATATAAATATGTCTATAGACTTGAATTCGATTGCACTAACAATGTAGCCGACTCTGGTTTCAGGCTATAAGGTCTTAACTACCTATGGTGACTCTAAAATTGTTGTTAATCTTGTCACAAAAATTTATTATCCTAATAATAGGATTATCAAACGTTATAATCAAGCGGTCTGGTAAAAAATATCTTCTCTATATGCTTTTAATATTACACATGTCTATAGGGAACTAAATCCTTTGGATGACTGACTTGCTTCCTACGCTTCTATCATTTCACGACAAACTCTTGTTGATAGTCCCAACTATATTTTCCAATCATTATATAGGCCTCATTTTCCAAAAAATGTAGAGGATTGGAAAGTATTCTAAGATGATGAAAGTATATATCCCTTTCTCTATAATCATCCTGATGATGATAATCAAATTTTATCTCTAAAAGACAACAAATTTCCTTCAAGTCTTTCTCCTCTAGAAAATTCATTTTCACCTAGTGATGTTTCCACATCAAATAATAATCCTATAGAGGAGTCAAAAAAAAAATATTGGTGAAATCATCCCGATTAACATTGAAACCCCTAAAAATCCTAAAATACTACAGATTGGAACGTAATGTTATGATCAGGAAAAATATTTTTTTTTTCCCTTTTCAAGGAACTCTTTGATGTCTTTGCCCTTTCATACAAGGATCTTTCTGGTTTTGATCATGGTATTATACAACATGTTATTCCCATCAAATTAACCAGATGTGAAGCCATATAGATAAAGGAAAAGACTTGTTAACCCTGCCCCTGAAGCAACCATCCACAAAGAGATAGAAAAGATGTTGAATGCACATATCATTTTTCCTATGAAGTATTCAGAGTGGGTAGCTAAGCTAGTCCCAGTTAGAAATAAAATTTGGGATATTCTCCTTTGTGTTTATTATAGTTCTCTCAACAAATATAGTGTGAAGTAACACCACCCCCCTCCCCGCCGCCAAATATGGACCAAATTTTACAACAGGCCCCTGGATCTAAAATGATGTGACTCCTAGATGGATTCTCCAACTACAACCAAATCCACCTCAAAAAGGAAGATAAGTTCAAAACCACCTTTACCACGTGTTGGGGTACCTTCACTTATGAAGATATGTTCTTTGGATTAATTAATGTAAATTTTACCACCTTCCAAAGGGCCATGCAATCATATTTCACCGCCTCATCAGGAAGATTATTCAAATCTATCTCGAAAACATAATTGTTTACTCCAAGCTCTGAGCTGATCACTTTGACCATCTGAGACAAGTTCTCTTATGATTTCGATGCTTCGGCATTTCCATTAATCAGAAGAAATTATTCTTTGGTATCACGACCGAGAAGCTATTAGGACATATTTCTCATAAGCAGGCATCAACATTGGCATTGATCGGGTTAGTGCAATAAAAAACCTTCCTCCACCAATTGATCCAAAAAACGAAATTCAACCTTTATTTCATAACATTAATTTTGTATTATGACATGTTAATGATTTTTCTAAGATAGCCAAGCCTATCCATAACCTAATGAAGCAAAATCAAGAATTTCAATAGGCCTTTATAAATATCAAAGAATTTATTGCATATGCTCCTTAGCCAAACCAAATTTCACTAAGGAATTCATTATTTATACTAATGCCACTAAAGAATTTTTCTCCATAATTCTCATGCAAAAAAGTGATCTAAGGAAAGAACACGATTGCTTTTATGAGCTAAAGTTTGATTGATGAAGAATTCAAGTATTCTTTAATTGAGAAACATGTGTTTACATTGGTAAAAGCAATAAAAAAATTTAGACATTATATCCTTGGCCATCATATGCAGGTTAAGGTCCCATTTCCTGCTATTAAATTTCTACTATCGCAAACTCTGCTTTTAGGAAAAATTTCCCACTATTGGACAAGATTCAAGAACATTATTTGATCATTTCAACCTCCAAAACTATAAAGGGAAGTGACTCAGCATTACATCTAGCAAAATATTCTAATCCAATTCATTCAACAAATGATGATGAGTCATTATCTACCTTCTTCTTATTCAATGAGAAATAAATTGATGTAGCAGACCACCCTTGGTATAGTGACATCATCTTTTATCTTCAAAACCAAAAATGCCCGGAGAAACTAGAGAAATTTCAACATAAGATTTTACCTTAAGATTCTTCTAAGTATTTGATTCTAAACACAATGTTATATCATAGATATTATGATGGATTATTTCTCAGATGTGTAGATGATAAGGATGTTTCTAGGCTACTATCAATTTGTCATGGTTCATCCGAGGAGGATTTTCACACAGGAGGTGATTTTGCAACTAATTCCACCGCTAATAAAATTCTTAGATGTAATTTTTTTATTGGTTGACAATTTTTGCTCATTTTTATAAGTATGTGAAAAATTGTGAATATTGCCATCAAACAGTACAAAGAGAAATATTCCATTCCCCGCCTCACCATATCATAATTCTAGATTTCTCATTCACCAAATGGGGATCATATTTCATTGGGCCTATAAATCCCCCCTCTTCTGTAGGTCACTCCCTTATCCTGTTTGCCATTGATTATTTCATCAAATGTTCAAAATTTGTTCCTCTAAAAAATGTACGTGATGAGCAAGGGATTGAATTTTTAGAGGATAACATCTTGTCACACTTCGGACTACCTCTTGAATTGATCATTGATAACAAGCCTGCTTTCATTTCTACCCAATTCACTTTATTTTGTGACCAATATCATGTTAAGCACTCTATATCATCGACATTATTCTCAAGTTAATGGTTTGGTTAAATCTACTAACAAGAATCTTATTATAATTTTCAAGAAACTAATCAATGAAAAACCAATTATCTAGCATAATATGTTGAAATTTTCAATATGGGAAGACTGCACCACTATTAAGTCCAGCACAGGGGCCTCCCCTTTTCAAAATTTTTATGGGAAGATGTAATCCTTCCCGTTGAATTAGAAATTCTATCTCTCTTCCTTACAGTACAAGATGAATAGTTAACCTCGAGTAATATCCCTCAGAGAGTCATGGCTTTACTCTCCTGAGAAGAGGAATAAAACCATTCCTTGGAAAATTTGCGTAGAAGAATGAAAAATGTTAAAAAATACTTTGAAAAGAAACATAAAAATGTTAATTTTGTTATGGACTAAAAGGTCCTTCTATGGGATGCATATAAAGTTGATAATGGAAAAAACCTTAAATTTCATATATTATTGATTGTCCCTTTCAAAAAATTTGCAGTGGTTGGACCTAATACTTATCTCCTCAAACACCTCAACGATTGTCTCCTCCCTTACACTACTAATGGCTCACATCTGAAGCCATTCGTGGAAACGAAATCAGAATAAATCAACATAATCAAGTCATCGCCCTATACATAGTTCTCCTCTTAATATTTTACTTTTATTTTATCATGTTTCACTGTCATTTTTCACTATCGTAACTTTGGTTTTTTTGTTTTAGTTAGTTTGTTGTTAAAAACTAATTTTAAAATTTTATGTCTTTTGAAATGAATGATTATGTTAAATACTAATTTTCTGTTAAAAGGACTGGGACAAATTATTAACATCATATCCTTCAGTAAGTAATCATTATAAAGGGCAGATGCTTATCTAATATTTTCACTAAACTTTTAAAAGAACTATTTTTTTGAAAAGGGGCATTCTTATAGAAGAATATTTTGCAGAAAAGACAAGTACTCCTCCTTCTTATCAGTACAGGGACAGTCCTTAAATTTTTTGATCTTATCATTACCTGCATAAGTCACTACAAACATTGTCTCTCAGTCCCATTTATTTGTTCGCATGCTTCCCTTCCCCTTAAAAAACCTATAACCCACTCTTTCACAGTGATTTATCTACTACACAACCAAATATTTTGAGTCTTGAATCACTTTATGAGTCTCCCTGTGAAATCACCAATGTTAACGATAGTCAAAACTAATCTCATTCACAAACCATTGCGTGTTTAAATTTAAGCTCTCGTTAAAAATGTTTTTTATATTTTATTGTTTATTAATGACCTAATAGGTGGGACTCGCCTTATTAGAAATGCATTTTTGGCCACAACGAAACTAATTTAAAATGAACTATGTCTCCCTCAAAGGGATGCTTCATTGGATAATCATTGGCTTACATATGAATGTTTGAAGATATGTATATTATGTGGGTCTCTAGCTTTGAAATAAGATAACAATTATGTATTAATTAGGAACCACATTTATATCACCTATATTGTTGGTTGGATATCATTTGGTGTTATCTGGTTATGATATACATATTTGTATCCTTTTGGAAGGGTTTGAATGATGTTTGGTTTGAATTATGTACATATGGAACACCTTATTGTGTGTGATGTTAATGGGTATTGCGTTAAAATTTATATGTGAATTATTTGGATTAGTTGTTGTGCAATAGTATTAAGGCCATTGGATAAATCTTGTGCTCGTGTAATGTGAGACACAACTATGATTATGTGCGGGTTATGAGGTGGTATATATCGATAAACCATGTATTTGTAAGTTGTTATTTCATGCTTATGGTTTCCTGGAATTGACATGTGTGTCGTAATTTATTGTATCATTTGTATAATTGGTTGGGATATAACCCTATCTTTTCATTGGTACTTGATGTCCATGAATCATTAAAAAAAAAACTTATACAAACCTTGTGCAACCTTGGGTAGAGCATATTACATAACATATAACTCTAACACTTGGTGACAATGTTATAAATAATTTTAGATTGATTTTATCATAAGAATTATATGCTAAGATTTGCAATCACATGATATATTGTTTATGGAAGGATTATAGTTGTGTCAACATATGGATGAAGCGAAATTATTTGATTATAAATTTTGATTTGCAATCCGTGTTATATGGAAATGAATAATATGGGATCAATAGGGTTGGGTGTTCATTAGTAAGCACCACCGATATTTCATTTAAAAACCATTGTTTTCTTATCAACCAAATCCATATCATTGGAAAATTTGTTTTTCTTGATTCAGAATTCATATGGTGTGAGGCGACGCGATTTATATTTAATTTGGCATATTTTCAAGTTTGTGAATGATTGATTACTGTGATGGTTGGTGGCTGACTTGGCGATATTTTAAAAATATTGATTGGTTATCCCACCGTGTACCTAAGTTGACTTTTGTCTATTAATTAAGTTCCTCACACGATGTTTCTCTAGATCAACATCCTCCCACTCAAGCACATGCAGTTGGCATACATGAATTCTATATTAGAAATATACCTCCATTAATGAGGCATGCCCACATTTTACTCTTGCATTTACTCCATCTCAGACTCTTTTATTTCGATTCTTGACAAACCCTAAAACCTTATTATGTTGCAATTTCTTCCTTTTGATAATATTTGTGTTTGCATGGTGAGAAATGCAGTAAGAAAGTCTCAATTTGATTTTGTCTAGGTCAAATTGAAAAAATTCGAATTTCCACATTAACAGACAACTTAGATGCAATTAACTCGTTTGACATGGCTTGTGTCACTAAGTTAGATCTGTAAATTTGAGTTATATGAGTTGGAATTTATTTAAGCATGTGTGATTTCTAATTTTTAGCAATCAAGGTCAGTTATTTCAAGTTGTTTTCAGTTAAACTAGTTCTAACTATTGGATGAACAAGTGGAAGGTCAGTTGTGCGATGAGACTTCAATATAACTCAGTGATCATCCATTTAACTGGTAAATCAACCCAAAATATATAGTGCATGCAGAGCATTCGATTTCTCTGGCTGTGGTGGAAATTCCAAGGTAGTGTAACATAAATTGTAGACTAGTGTTGAGTGTATAGGTGTTACATGCAGTCAGATGATCAACCCTGGGAATTGCGTAATCATTTTAGAGGAAATTTCTAAATAATAGGGGCCTAATTTCCTCAAGTTTTTCACAAGGAAATAGGGCTCAATGTTGATCAGTGGTTGTCATTGATGTCAACCCAAGCAACACCAGGGGCTACCCCGATCCTGCATCGTAATTTTGACCTACAAAATTACTATATTCTGGGTCAAGAATATTTTTGATGGCTTCTACTTGTCGAGATGTTTCTGTTGATATATGGCACGCCATGTAATTCTTCACGGTTTGAGAGATATTCATGTTTAAAGTTTGTAACCCTAGTTAGTGGGCTAAAACCCCATGGGATTGTGGCATGGGTCATTGAAAATTAAATAATTAATAATTTTTAAGCTCCTACAATCCCTCCCACGTTCACTGGTTGAAGCCCCTCAATCTAATCATTTATATAAATTGTGATCCTCATATACACCTTATACAAAGATTTCACTATTTGAAATAGGTCATTGTGGAATTTTCACTCTAATTTTTTTTCTGCGAAGGTTCAGAAGTGGAAATTTTTATGAGGCGAAGCTGAAATCCTGAGGAAGCTCCTGTAAAAAGTTCAGATATTTTCAGAGATATGATCTGTGGAAGTTAGTGTTTTTGCTGGCTCCTGAACTTCATCTCAAAGAAGTGACCTTGGTAAAATCGCCATAACTCTCTCTCTGAGTATAGGGTTGGAATTCTGTAAAATGTGGCAGATAGTTCACTGACTTTGGTTTTTGCTGTATCAATTTTAGAGCCGAATGAATAAACAATGATACGTGGCATGTCTTACAAGTTCTCTCTACTAAACCAGTCCATAATTAGGTCATTTAGAGAGATTGGGCATAACTCTCCCTTGAAGAATCCAAATTGGGTCAGACCTGTGGCATTGGAAAGAAGGCTTAGAGGAATGCTACAGAACCGAAAATCACATATTAGGGATTTGAAATAACAAGGATACACCAGATTCAATATAGAGCTCCTAGAAGGCAAAAAAAATCTAGATCATGTGTTGTCAAGGGCTGCAAAGGACCGAATTTCTAGGGCAACAAAGAAAAGCAAGGTGTAGCAGAGGGTAGCATGAAAAGAGTAGTAATCAAGGTACAGAATAGTAGCAAGAATTTCATCACATGAAGACTTCAAGTGGGAAGCACTGCATATAGTCACTGTAAAGGTATCATTGTACTAAGTCATTTTAAATACATCATTGTAAAAATTGTACAAGTATCTATCTACCAAGAGTTGAAGAGGTAGTGCCGAGAGGTCTAGGATCAGCATTAGGTGGTTGTGTCATAGTTGGGGTTATGGTCTAGTGTGTCTTCTTCTTATACATTATTATATATCATTGTAAAGTGGACCATTTTACCTGGTACGAGAGTCCATTCTTATTTTATTCTTCTATAGGGTGGTAGGGTGGTGCTAGGCTATTGCATGAAGTCACTAATAGGTCCAAGCCTGTGAAAACTTCAGGGTGGTAGGGTGGTGCTAGGGTGAGTTGTAGCTCAGTGGGTGTTGGGGCATCCGTTAAGTTGACTACTGAAGGATCTCAGGCATTGGAGTGCCCATCTAGTGGGAGATGGAGAAGAATGCTTTTCTAGATTTTAGGAAGTTGGAGCTTTATTTTGAATTGGAGTTGAATATTAAAGAATTATTAGAAAATAATTCAAGTGGTTTTTGTCCCAGAGAGGGTTTCCACCTTAAAATTGTGTGCATTTGTGTTCCTTTTGTTTACTGCTATCTTTTCACAAAGGAAAAATTCGTAATTTTATTAATGATAACAAAATTACATGTTACACTTTGTTGTAATTTCAGATAAAAAAGAAAATAATTTGCATCTATAGGCTAATATACAAGGGGAGTGAAAATTAAATTTTCCTCCATTTTTTCTTTTCAACCTTTCGCCATGGACCTGGTGATGGCTCGGTTGTGATAAGTGCGAGCTGATTTTCAACTATGTTTCCTCCATTGTCCTTATCCGAATTAGAAGTGTCTGATTTATGGTGTCTTTTGTGTCCTCCACATTCTAGTGCCTCCTGGTCCAAAGATGTTGGAGTAGTGTTTGGAGGCTCTAGCATCTCTTGTTCTTGTGTCCATGTTTCAGTTGTTGTCTTTTTGTTTCCTTCTGGGGTGGGTTCCGTCGCATCTTCTTCCGTATCC
Organism: Pinus albicaulis; assembly: GCA_034641835.2. Taxonomy (NCBI): domain Eukaryota; kingdom Viridiplantae; phylum Streptophyta; class Pinopsida; order Pinales; family Pinaceae; genus Pinus; species Pinus albicaulis. The sequence continues at coordinate 558,213,430 of CM076572.1, forward strand.
AGTTCTATTTTATCAAAGGGATATTGCTAGCCCTTTGTAGCTCTTCCTATCTTTTTCTTTGTTCTATTGTCTCTTTTAACTTCTGGACATGTGTTTTGTAAATGCCCTGTATTCCTACATATTCTGCATCTAAAAGTAGTGTTCTCATAATCGAGATGTTGCATCCATTTTTTTTGTTTGTGAGTCAGCAGGATGCATTCAAGAAGCCCCTTGCTGAGATCCACTTCCACGCAGATGCATGCAAATGTGAAAACCCTCTCGTCCATGCATTTGGTATCCGTTTTAATATAATTCCCAATCATGTCTCCAATGCTGCCCAATACATATTCATTCCAGAAATGAATTGGGAGGTTGTAAAGCCGCACCCAAACCAGCATTTTGGATACCTCCATGGTATTTGCATCAAAATATGGAAACCATGGTGTGGTGAATAGTCCGGTGGAACCCCAGAACCATGGTCCAGCCTTTTTAATTTGTTCTCTGGCTTCCGAGGATAAAAATTTAACAATGAAAAACCCTTTTGAGAAGAGGTGTATTTCACATTCTGTCATCCAGTTAGTGAAGATCCACTAAAAAAGCTCCATTGGTTTTGGCCAGAAGCAGTTAAATCTGCATATGAGTGCTTATGTTTCAAAGACAGATCTATAATCATCAATTTTCCATTCTAATCACAGCTTTGGAATCGTTGAGCTGTTTGCTGAATATAACGATGTCTTTTCTATATAACTGATATGTTATATCTAAGATTCACCTGATCATACACTATTTGACTTCATGCACAATACAGAATCCATTCCACCATTGATCATTACTTGCGGAAATTAAATCAATTGCATGCACACATTAAAACTATAAAAATTCACACATATGAACACAGTAATTTATGGGAAAGCTTAAAGCTGAAAACCCCCAACTATCTGTATATTATATGTCATAGAGATCATGTAACAATCATCATACAAAGCTCCTCACAAGCTCTCAGTACAATCTCTAATTGCTACACACTAATCAGGTCCGATCTAGCAAATCTCATATGCTCAATTCTTCGCTAATTGCTAGTTTCTGCTATCACTCACACCGATCACCAAGAACAGTCGAAATGAACCTTTAATTCATTCTATATTGACCATGAAACCTTGTCATATTCTAAATTATGTGAGGTGTAACCATGCAACACTACATCACTACAGTCACAATCGATAGTCACTGATAGTCAACCTACTTTTTCACTCATTCTCTCCACTAAAATTTCCAAGCAATCATTGTTAATCGAAGGTATTCTTTCGTTGATTAACGTAGTTAATAATTAGTGAATTAATTAATAATTAATTCACACCACTCCTCCTTAGTGTATCAACTGGCTAGACTAGATACAACTAGCTCAACCGTGTTCAATTCGTTAAATCGAACACAACTCACTCGGCTAACTACTTTCAATAAATTTCACCAAACTCTGTCACATGAGTTCTAACTGAATTCCTCCATGCAATAGCTCCACTTAACCCTCAGGAATAGCGTAATTCCTTCTGTCAGCTCTTGTGCCACATCTATGCACTTAACTGAAGTGCTCCAAGAGAATAAGATAATGTTTAGAGTCCAAATATTATTAAGAGCTAATAATATTCGACATATCTATTTTTAGACTGGCAATCTAAAAATAGATTCCGCCTAATATGTCTAAAAATATAAATCCATCTATTTTTCCAACTTGACCAACCATCCACAAATAGCATCCTGCAACTCATAGAATATGATCGACATGTCTAAAAATAGACATAGTCTAAAAATAGACTTTGCGACAAAAATCACCTGTGTGGGCCCCACCTAGTTTAGGTGATTATTTTCAAACTAGGATCAAGGATGATGTTTCAGGAAGTCTCCTTCACTATTTATTGTTGCAATGTTCAACACTCCCTCTCAAAAAGAAAGGAATGTCTTCACATGTGACATGCAACTCCATGCATTCGCCCTGCAACCTTTGCAAGTGCCCTACAACTCCATGCATCTGCTCTACAACTCTTGCTGCAACACTTCTGAAACTGATAGGCTCCAAAAAACTCAATCAATCTGATGCATCTATCATCAAAGCCTTCGAATTCTTCTTAGCTATTGCACATGTCTTCAGGAACCACTACGCTGTTGAACTCTACACCCATGCACTCTGCACTTGCTGTCAACTCTTAACCGCGCTCCAGTGACACTGTCACTTTGATCTGCCTACATCAATCCAACTGATCATGCTACTGTTGCTTTATGGGCACCTCATAGCCAGGTTCAATTCATGAGATCCACACCATCTCCATGAATCCTGCCCAGAAATCTCCTCTTGGGATTAATCATGCATGTCGCCCCACCTCTCACCTGGTGATATAGCTGCGTGCACTCCCTCCGCCCATCTGACACGAAATTTCTCTGCATGAGTGGTTGCTCCGACTCCATGATCCTCATCTTGTGGCTGCTCCACATCCCGAGGTTCACTCTTACCTGCATGCAAATCCAGCTCCCTCTCAAGCTTCAATTGCATGTCTTCCTTGCACTTCACAACAGTAGGAAGCTCCGTAGAAATCCCATCTACTTCAAGTCTGTAGAGATTCTTGGCTCGAATCCCAACCTTCTTGACTTGTCCTGTTGCTTTGTACCGAAGGAAAAATTTTCCTTCACTAAAGACAACATCATACCCTTTATCCTCTAACATTGCGACTGAGATTAAATTCTTCTTTAAACCTGAAACATGCACTACATCGTGTAAAAGAATGAGTTTACTTGACTCCCTCTGAAAGGTAATGGTACCAATGTCGGTCACATTGTATCGTCCATTTTCGCCCAACTCAACATGCAACTGGAGATCTTTCTCCACCAAGTCACTGAAAAGATTCACATGTCCTGTCATGTGAAAGGAAGCACCACTATCAAAATACCACCCCAACCCCAATGCACTAGACACCATGCATTCGATCAATGAGAAGTATAGATCAAATTGCGAGGCAAGAGCCTCACCAGCTACAACTCCAGCAGCCTGCTTGTTCTTCTTCTTCTATGGACAATGTGTGGAAAAATACCCATGTTCGTGATAGTGAAAACACTTCACTTTGGACATGTCACGCTCTTTTTCATCCACATCAGATTGAGAAGGATTTTTCTTCCCCTTCCCTTTCCTTGCTTTGGCAGCCAAAGCACAATCCTCTTCATCATAATTCTTTGATGAAGAGCCGTCCCTGGTACTCCGCCTTATCTCCTCCTGCACAAGATCCGACCAAATTCACTCCCATCTTGGCAGTTTCTCCCGACCATTGACAGAGTCCTCATAGCTATGCCAACTCTTCGGAAGCCCAAGGAGAGCCAAGCTCACCAAGACTTCTTCATCCACACTAACTCCTACACTCCCAAGCTCATCCTTGCAGTGGACAAACTTTGTCAAGTATGTTGGGTGTGGAGCCTGATTATCTTGTTTACTTTGTATCAAAACATTGGACCCCTGTACCTTAAAAGGGGCGGCAACGCTGCCCGTAATTAATCGCTGTTGTGGGGGGTCCAGGGGGGCTGGCAGCGCTTTTCGGAGCCCCCCCCTGGTGGAGGTTTTCGGGGGCAGCGCCCCCGAAGCTAAAAACCTACGTTGCACGGGTTCCCGCACTCGGGGGTGGGGTTCTCGAACCTGCATCGGGTTCCCGCACCCAAGTACCGGATTCGGGTACGGGTTCTTCTCAGAAGAACCCAAACGAACCGGGTTCTTCTATGAAGAACCGTGTTCTTTGAAGAAAAAAAATCGAGTTCTTTGGGTTCTTTGGGTACAAAGAACCCACGGTTTGGGTACTTAGAACCCGAATTTCGGGTTCTTTGGGTTCTTCATGAATAATTTCCTCAAATATTTTTTATTTTTTTTAAATGATTAAAATTTAAAAATTTTAATTAAATTTTAATAAATATTTAAATTAAATTAAAAATAATTTAATAAATTAGAAATCTAACTATTTTTTAAAACATACAAATTACAATTAAATTTTAAAACTAAAGAGTTAAAACTTAAATGATTCAAATGAATTGGTATGCTATTTGGATGAATTGGTCTGGCATATTTAGAAAGATCAAACCTCAGAAATAAACATGTCTATTTTTTAATGGTAAAGAAGTCTTAGACATTAAAGTTACAGCTCTATTATAGTAGATATAAAATGCTTCCTACAGGTTTATTGGCATGGGTTTGATCGAATACAATCTGGACATACACAGCCTAATTTCCAAGAGGGATTATTTGTTCACACCAAAGGTGTTGTAGCTACTATGACTATGATGCAAAACTGGACAAATAGCATATCTATCATACTAGGCATGGCTTAGATAGAGTAGTTATTGGTGAAGAAATTTCTGTTGGCTTTGACTTTAAATGTAACAGAAATTTAATCTCTTAACCAGAGGTTTCCTGGATCTTAATTCTGTGAATTTTCTGCCTTGGGACTACTATGAAATATTATACAAAACAACAATGGAAGTGAACAGTATTCCAATTGTAATGTTCTCTTATAATTAAATTTCCCAAGGGAGGACAAAGTAGCCTATCCAACCCCATAGGCTATAGTCAATTATAAAGGGGGAAGTTAAAACTTAAAAAAAAAAAAATTAAACCTTAAAACATACCTACCTATCCATGAATCATAAGTTCATAACTTACCCAGCGAAAGCGTAGACTTACCACAAGCATCCATCCTCAAATTTCTATGGATGAGCCAGAGCCTCAAGATGAGAGTGATTCCAACTTGGAGAGCATGCTAAGTGAAGATATAAGTGATGCTGATGACATGGATGCTGATGATATGGCTTGAGGAAGCCATTGCTCACTATTAGACTTTAGCTATTTTTATTTTAGTATATCAAAATTTCCTAGTTCATGTTTACAGTTTGCCATTTGGAGATGCCTTGAGGCAAATTTTGAATTTAGTATGACAATGGACATATATTTTGAGATTTTGAATCATGATTCTAATTTCTTATAAGTTATTAATATGTAAGGCGGGCTCAGTTTGGCATACATTATCATATTTTCGAGGTAATATTATCGAGCTAGAAATTCTGAAATTTCAATGACAAATGTCACATGTGAATGTTGAAACTTGAATGTTGAATGATGTGCATGTTTAAATCTTTAAAGTTTAAAGTTTATAAATTATTAGTAATTCCTGATTACTATATTAGTGTCATTAAATTTATAATTTATAATTTATAATTTAGAAAATATAGTATTATATATGATATATAAATTATAATATATATTAATATAAAAATACCCGGAAGAACCCCACCTGTTTCAAAAAATGTCATCCCAGTCCCCGCCTCAGTCCGAGTCTAGTCCCAAGACCCACGTTTCACAGCATTTTAGCTAAAAACAGATGTAAAATTTCCTTGTAAAAGTATAGTAATTTCTATTCAATCTAGGCCGTTCATTAGGCAAATGATCTGACGGTAGAAGTTATGTTTAGTTTAGGGTTTTTTTCCCTAGAAGGCAACCCCTCATTTTTATGAGGGTATTGTATTGCGGCTGTGTATTGTATGTGTATTCTCGGAGCGAGAAACATAGAGGGAGACTATGAGAGAGAACAGAGGATATTACATCGGATCTACTGTAGGTTGTGTCTCTTCATTTTCATGGATAATAGAAAGGAAGGACCGGCTGTTCAGGGTGGACATAGCCCAAACTGGGTGAACCACGTATATCTGTGTCTCTGATTTTATGTGTTTTGTGTGATTTTATTTTCCCGCATATTTTATGTGTTTCATTGCTTTGTAATATATAATTTTCTAACAATTGGTATCAGAGTCGAAGGTATATTTGGCTGATAAACTCGCAGGAAAGAAGGGTTCCTGGTTCGAGTGGCAGCATTGGCAGAAGATGGTAAGTTTAGGGTCGAGAAATTTAACGACCAAAACTTCCCGTTGTGGAAGATGTAGATGGAAGATTATACGTATCAGAAAGATGTACCTGCCATTGAGCGGAAAAAACAAAGAAATGGCGGCCAACGGACACGAGAATGGAGACATTCTTGATAGAAAGGCACTCGGAACAGTACGGTTGTGACTTGCAGCATCAATCACCTTCAATATTTCGAAGGAAACAACAACAGAGGGTTTGATGCAGACGTTGGTGAAACTAAATGAAAAACCCTCGGCCTCAAACAACGTATTTCTTATGAAACAACTATTTAATATGAAGATGTCGGAAGGTGGATCTGTTGCAGACCATTTAAATGAATTTAATATAGTTACCAGTCAATTAAGTTCTATAGGGGTAAACTTTGATGATGAAGTTAGAGCTCTGTTATTCTTGTGCTCATTTCCAGAGAGTTGGAATGGTTTAGTAATTGCCATTAGTAACTCTGTCTCTGGATCTAGTACTTTAAAGTTTGATGATGTTGTTGGTGCTATCCTTAGAAATGCGACGGAAAAGCTCCGGTGAGACATCGGGTAATGCTTTGAGTGCAGAGTCTAGGGGAAGAAGAATGGAAAGAGGAAAGAGCTCGGGATATCACAGTAAATCAAGGAAAGGTAGATCCAAGTCCAAATTAGGAATAGTGTGCTGGAATTGCGGAAAGAAAGGACACTTAAAGAAATATTGTAGATCTCGGAATGGAAAAGAAGGAGACACACAGCAAGAAAACAATCATAAAGAAAATGTGACAGGTGATGTGTTACAAGATGCTTTGATTCTTTCTTTCGAAAATTTTATTGATTCTTGGGTTGTAGATTCAGGGGCTTCATTCCATGCCACGCCTGATAAGAAATATTTTCGTGACTATGTTCAAGGAGATTTTGGACAAGTTTGTTTGGGTGATGATAAACCCTGTAAAATTGTTGGAATGGGTAAAGTTCTTGTAAAACAACAGAATGGAAACCAATGGCTACTAAAGGAGGTAAGGCATGTTCCAGATCTGAAGAAAAATCTGATTTCAACAGGGCAGTTAGGCAGTGAAGGTTGTGTGACAACTTTCACATATAAAACTTGGAAGGTCACCAAAGGAGCATTGGTAATAGCAAAAGGTGAAAAGGTTGGTACATTGTATTTATGCAATGGTATTTCTAACTCTGTTAATGCTTTAACTTCCAAAGGAGCAGATGCAGCATTATGGCATCATAGGCTTGGACACATGAGTGAGAAGGGAATGAAGATTATTCACTCAAGAAATTTGTTGCCAAGTTTGAAGAATGTTGATTTGGATTTCTGTGAGAATTGCATTTATGGAAAACAAAAGAGAGTCAGATTTCTCAGAGTTGGGAAAGAAAAGAAGAGTGAAAAATTGGAGCTTGTGCATACAGATGTATGGGGACCTGCTCAGGTATCATCTCTTGGTAGCTCTCGTTATTATGTTACTTTTATTAATGATGCAACTAGAAAAACATGGATTTATTATATTCAGAATAAATCTGATGTATTTGATACTTTCAAGAAATGGAAAGATTTGGTTGAGATTGAGACAGGAAAGAAGTTGAAGTGTCTCAAATCAGAAAATGGAGGTGAATATTGCAGCAAAGAGTTTGATAGGTACTCTTCAGAGCATGGAATTCGTAGAGATAAGACAGTTCCAAGAACACCACAAGAAAATGGTGTGTCAGAAAGGATGAACAGAACAATCATGGAGCATGCAAGGTGCATGAGATTTCATGCAGGATTGCCTATACAATTTTGGGCAGATGCTGTAGATACTATTGTTTATCTAATAAACAGAGGGCCTTCAAGTTCCTTGGATGGTGGTATTCCAAAGGAAGCATGGACAGGTAAAAAGGTAAACTACTCTTTTTTAAAGCCTTTTGGTTGTGAGGCCTTTCTCCATATTAATAAAGAAAACATAACAAAGCTTGAGGCAAAATCAAAGAAATGTACCTTTATTGGATATGGTGCTAATGATTTTGGTTATCGCTTATATGATTATGAAAATCACAAAATCATTAGGAGCAGAGATGTAATATTCAATGAAAAGGTCTTATATAAGAATCAGTTGTAGGAAAAGAAACAGAAAAAAGAAAGCAAGGAATACGCAGTTCTTGATGTGATATCTGAAAAAGTAAAGGTGCCTGAAAATAATAATAATCAACAACCACGGCAGCAACAACCACCACAACAGCAACAGGCACCTCAAACACCTGAAAGTGGTGTTAGAAGATCTACCAGGATAAGTAGACCCCCTAAACGATACTCTCCTTCATTATATTATTTATTGCTGACTGATTCTAGTGAACCTGAATGTTATGAAGAAGCAATGCAGGTTGAAAATAGGAAGAAGAGGGAGCTAGCCATGGAAGAAGAGATGGACTCGTTAATGCATAACCAGACTTGGGACTTAGTCAAGTTGCCTGCAGGTAAAACTACATTGCAGAATAAATGGGTTTACAGGCTAAAGGGAGAAGATGGAGGAAAACAGAGGTACAAAGCTAGACTTGTGGTGAAGGGGTTTGCACAAAAGAAAGGTATTGATTTTGATGAAATATTTTCTCCTGTTGTTAAGATGAATTCAATCAGAACTATCTTAATTCTTGTAGCAGCGGAAGATTTACATCTTGAACAGTTATATGTAAAGACAACATTTCTCCATGGAGATTTGGAGGAAGAGATATACATGCAGCAACCAGAAGGATATGAGGTAAAATGGAAAGAAAAATTGGTGTGCAGGTTAAAGAAGAGCTTGTATGGTTTAAAACAGGCTCCAAGGCAGTGGTATCTAAAATTTGACAAGTTCATGTCTGAACAAGGTTATACTAGATGTCACTCTGATCATTGTGTTTATCTAAAAAGGCAAAATTATGGCAGCTATATTATATTGTTATTGTATGTAGATGACATGCTTGTTGCAGGATCTAACATGCAGGAAATAAATGTGCTCAAAAGAAAATTGGAAAATTCATTTGCAATGAAGGATTTTGGAGCTGCAAAACAAATTCTTGGTATGAGGATAACTAGAGACATGAAAAATCGTAAATTAACACTGTCTCAGAATGAGTACATAGAAAAGGTGTTGAAAAGATTTAATATGCACAATGCAAAACTAGTTAGTACACCTTTTTCTATCCATTTCAAACTTAGTAAGGAGATGTGCCCAAAGACCCAAGAAGACATGGATTATATGTCTAAGGTTCCATATGCATCTGCAGTTGGAAGCTTAATGTATTCAATGGTCTGCACAAGGCCTGATATTGCACATGCAGTGGGAGTTGCAAGCAGGTACATGAATAATCCAGGAAGCTAAAAACATATGTAAAATTTCCTTGTAAAAGTATAGTAATTTCTAGTCAATCTAGGCCGTTCATTAGGCAAATGATCTGACGGTAGAAGTTATGTTTAGATTAGGGTTTTTTTCCCTAGAAGGAAACCCCTCGCTTTTATGAGGGAATTTTATTGCGGCTGTGAATTGTATGTGTATTCTCGGAGCGAGAAACATAGAGGGAGACTGTGAGAGAGAACAGAGGATATTACAGCGGATCTGCTATAGGTTTTGTCTCTTCATTTTTGCTGGATAATAGAAAGGAAGGACTGGCTGTTCGGGGTGGACATAGCCCAAACTGGGTGAACCACGTATATATGTGTCTCTCTAGTTTTATGTGTTTTGTGTGCTTTTATTTTCCGCATATTTTATGTGTTTCATTGCTCTATAATATTTAATTTTCTAACAAAGTATACCGGAATAGTGTCATTCTTCTCCATTTTTATTTTCCCGAGCTTGTCTTTAAGTGCCAACTTCCTTTGGTCACTTCTGCTTTGGAACAATTCTGTCAAAGCCTTCCACATCAAGAATGGATTGGATTTACCATGAAGGTTGGAGACAATGTGATCCTTCACACCTTCCAACAGAATCCTTCGACACCTTGCTACCTTATTTTTCCATGCATCCAGTGCGGCAGCATCGCTAGAAGCAGGTTTTGGAATTTCTGCATCTATGAACTCCTTCAACCCATTGTCATCTAGCACCACCTCCATCTTGTCCTTCCATGCAATATAATTCGAGCTGCCCTCAAGGGCATACTCCAATCGCAATCCGTTGAAAGACATCTCAACTTCGACACCAAGAAAACACTGCTGCAAATTCGAATTCCACCAGCACAAAACTCAACCGCTTCAATGTTTTGCAATTGCTCCAATGATCAATATTGCTCTGATACCATGTAGAAATTTATATAACTGATATTTTATACATCCTATATTCTCCTTATCACACACTATTTGAATTCATGCACAATACAAAATCTCTTCTACCATTGATAATTAATTGCGGAAATAAAATCAATTGCATGCACACATTAAAACCATAAAAATTCACACATATGAACACAGTAATTTATGGGAAATCTTAAAGCTGAAAACCCCCAACTATATTTATATTATATTTCATAGAGATCATGTAACAATCATCATACAAAGCTCCTCACAAGCTCTCAGTACAATCTCTAGTTGATACACACTAATCAGGTCTGATCTAGAAAACCTCATGCTCCAATCTTTGCCACCTGCTAGCCTGCCTCTACTGCGCAATCACTGCTGAATAATAGCTCTGAATGAACTCGAATTCATCCTATATTGACCACACAATCCTCATTGGCATATCCAACCATGTGTGGTGCAAAATCATGCAACACTATAGTCACAACTGATAGTCAACCTGCTCTTTCACCTACCTCTCCACTGGTCTCCACTGAAACTGTCCATGCACTGTAGTTAACTGATGTATTATTCAGTTGATTAATGAGTTAATAATTAGTGAATTAATTAATAATTAATTCACACCACTCTCACTAGTGTATCAATCAGCTAGACTAGATACAACTAGCTCAACTATGTTTAACTCAGTTAAACTGAACACAACTCCATCAACTAGCTCAATAACTCCACCAAAATCTGTCACATGAGTCAAAATTTCCACTTGAGTTCTAACTAAATTCCTCCATGCATGAACCACCAGTAGCTCTAGGAATTGCGTAATTCCTTCAGCTAGCTGATATGAACAATCTGTTAACTGAATGTCAGTGCTCCAAGAGAATAAGATAATGTTTAGAGTCCAAATATTATTAAGAACTAATAATATCCGACATATCTATTTTTAGACTGGCAGTCTAAAAATAGACTCCGCCAAAATGTCTAAAAATAGAAGTCCATCTATTTTTCCAACTTGACCAACCATCCACAAATAACATCCTGCAACTCATAGAATATGATCGACATGTCTAAAAATAGACTTTGCGCCAAAAATCACCTATGTGGGCCCCACCTAGTTTAGGTGATTATTTTCCAAATAGGATCAGGAATGATGTTTCAGGATGCTTCCTTCACTGTTTCTTGTTTCAATCTTCAGCATATATGGTTTGGGGGCATTTGTTGTCTGTTCTGTAGGAACAACAGATTTGTTTTTCCCCTTAAGAATGTTCTTATAGGATGTTCCTTTGGGGTGCTCATGGTAGGTAGAGTTTGATCCCTGGGGTCCTTGAGCACTATGCCGCCCAACAACACCCCCTCTCAATCACAGATTGAGGTGGATGGTGGAAGCATGGAAGATGCCATAATCCTTAAGAATTTCGGAATCCTGTAGCTCCCTCCCTCCATAAATGAGGGATTGTTCCTGACGAGGGTATCCAGTGGTTTGCCCAATAGCATTCTTTAGGTCTGTAACCTGTGCAAATGCATGTGTCCAAACCAATATACTATTCCCCATAGGGGTCTTGATAATGATTTGAAAACTATAATGGCTTACCTGATATTTGTTTGCATTGGTGTTGTTTGTTGGCTCTGGTAGTTCTTGTTCAGTCAGCATCAATGGAGTCATATCAGTGGCTAGTTTCCCATTATGCATGCAGTGATGGGCGGATGCCCGAGAGTATCCCACCGGCAAGGGTCCACAAATGTCAATAGCCAGTATACATTTCGATGCGAAGGGCGCACGACCACCAGGTGTATACAATACTGGTGAGGGGGCAAGAGGGGTTCCACGCTTCGCGGCCTTCGGCAACAAGACTCCACCACACCAACCAGAGTGCCGATATCGCATATTAGCGCAGGATTCCCGCACAGCAACATTGACCAAGTATGATGGCCAATGCAATAACCCAGTCCATCGATCGAGTCTGCAGGGGGTCGCCGCGGGAGATGTGTGCCATCCCTCCCCTGTATCCATTTCATATTTCCCCAGCCCCTCAGATGCATCACCTCCAGGAATAGCAGGGGAAGCACATTGCTGAAAACCATGGCAACACCTTCTACTCAGCAAAAACTAGCTTGTGGCGGCGGCAATGGTCGCAGGAAACCCTAGGGGAAAATCGCTTGCGCTCTCCATATTTTCGATGATATGAGGAAGATTGTTCTTTTTTTTACTGCTATAATTGTACAAACACTGATAATAATTGAAGATTAACTAATTCTCTAATTGAAAGGAATATTGATTCACCCCCCCTCTCAATATTTCCAGTAATTGGTATCGGAGAAAGGTTCCTTCAATACAAGTTTAACAGCTGGAAGGAGGTCATGGAGCATACCAATAATGGTGTACCTATATTCAATGAAAATAATTATGCACTCTGGAAAGGAAGAATGGAGGTCTATCTCTTGGTGCAAGGTTATGAAGTATGGGACACTGTTCAAAATGTATTTACATCAACTGCGGATGAACAAGGTAAGAAGAATTTGGTAAATGATGCAAAAGAAAAGAATATTATTATCAGTGGACTTATTGAATATGCTTATCATAAGGTGTTGGGTTGTAAAACCATCAAAAATGTATGGGACAAGCTAGAGAATATATATGCAGGTGACTCAAATGTAAAAGAAGCAAAGCTTAAAATCTATAGAGGAAAATTTGAGCAACTCAGAATGAAAGAAGATAACAACATGGTTGCATACTTCCAACACGTTGATGAAATAACCAACACTCTGGAAGGATTCAGAGAGCCTATTGAGGAGGATACTATTATACGAAATATTCTTAGAACGTTACCAAGGAGATTGAACCCAAAGGTATCAGTCTTAGAATATAGTGCAAATCTGGACAAACTCAACAAAGAGGAATTATATGGAGTTCACATAGCATATGAAATGAGACTTGATGAAGAAGAGGGTACTTTGCATCTAGAAACTGTGTTCTTTGCCTCTAAGAAAACCAATAAGAAGAAACAACCTTCAAAGGCACAGACCTCCACCTGTAAGTGTGAAGAAAAGGAAGATGATGAAGAAGGTCTCTCAGATGGAGAATATGATTACTTTACAAGAAAACTAGAAATTGGTAAGGGAAAATTCAAGGGTAAACTTCCATTGACATGTTTCCTCTATGGTGAGGTTGAGAATTTCACAGAAAAATTTCTGAACAGAAGTGATGGCAACTCAAAAGAAAATAAAGGCTTTAATAAATTCAACAAGAAAAGAAAAAATAAAGGATTTAAAAGGAACTTTCTCTCTAAAGAAGGTATCTCATCATCCAATGAAGACAATGACAGGGAAGAAGAAGCCAATGAGAGAGTATTGTTTATGTCCAAGCACATTAAACAAGAGGTATCAAACGACGAAGAAGAAGGGATGACCATAGAAGAGTTTTCTAATGAGGCAATCAAGCTTATAAAAGAGCTCAAGGCTGAGAAGATCTGTTCCAATACTCTTGAAGAACAAGTTCAAGGTCTCAAAATTGAAGTTGAAGAACAAAAATGTATTGAAGAGTCACTTCAAAAGAAGTTGGAAGAAAGAAACCAAGAAAGGGAAGCATTAGAAGCCGAAGTAGTCTCGCTGCGTAAGGAAGTGAAGAAAGGAAAAATTGTACAAAAATATGCCAACAACTCAAGGGCATTGGAAGAACTCATCAACAATCAATGATCTTACAACGACAGAACTGGCTTTAGTTTCAAAGAAGAAGAAGCATGACCTTCTACAACAAAATACAATGAACTTATGAGATTTGACATGCATGTAGACTTCATTGGACAAGATTCGCAAGAACATCCTTGGAAGATGATTCTTTGGTGAATATTTCCATCCAGGTACCAACATATTTTTCATGGCTATTGTTATTCATGCAGAAAATTTGGTCATAAAGCTGTAGAATGTCACACGTACCCTAGGAACCAATACAATTCCAGGAGATCTGTCAAATATGAACCTCTCGGGGCTCAACGAAACATCAATAGATTTGAACATTTAAGAAATAATATGAAATGCTACAAATGTCAGAACTTTGGACACATAGCTAGGGACTGCAGACTTGAAAATCCTCCAGAATAATATTCGAAGCCATAGAATGAACGAACATAGAAGAAGAAGAAGACTGATAATTGTGCTCTCGCTCTAAAGGCTCAAAACAACAAATATGTGTGGTATGTTGATAGCAGTTTCTCAACGCATATGACTGGAGATAGAAAGAAATTTGTATCTCTGAAAGAGAAGAAGGATGGAACCGTGTCCTTTGGAAATGATGGATCTTCAAATGTTATAGGATCAGGTACCTTCACTCTCGAAAGAAAACATGCTCTAGCCAAGAATGTTCTATTGGTTGAAAACATGAATCACAATCTACTCAGTGTTGGACAAATGTGTGATCAAGGACACACAATACTACTCAACTCCATCAAATGTGAAATCAGGAAAGGTAGGTATGGTGAAATTTTGATTACAACAAGTCGAGCTCCAGATGACATATATGTTCTAGATGAAGCAACTAAAGCACGTCTAATAGATAAAGAGGATGATATAATATTTGGTAGCAATGATGATCGACTAAGTAAGAACTTTGCTACAAAGATTCAAAGTGAGTTCAAGATGTCTTTACTTAGTGAGCTAACAAATATTTATACGTCAAGCCAAGTACATCAAGGAAATGCTCAAGAAATTGAAAATGGAAGATTACAAACCCATCCTTACTCCAATGGTAACAGGTTGAAAATTGAGCATATACGACTCATCTAAGGATGTGGATCAAAGGTTGTACATATTTATGATTGGTATTTTTCTATATTTAACAGCCTCCCGGCCAGATGTTATGCAAGTAGTTGGACAAGTAGCAATATTCCAAGCAGCACCAAAAGAATCACATATTATTGCCATCAAAATAATTATTCGATATCTAAAGGGAACAACAGAATATGGCTTGTGGTATCCCAAGGGTAACAATCTCATTATTCATGCCTTTACAGATGCAGATTTAGCAGGAAGCGTTGATGATCGTAAGAGTACTCGTGAAGCATTGGAATATCTTCGCCAGAAGCTTGGGATTCTCCCAAGTTCTCATTAGATTTTCCTTATTCATAATATAAAGGGGGAGCGGAAGTGTGTACAGGTCTGCAGGATGGTTGTGTGTCAGGGGGAGTTACACTTTGCCATTGATTTCAAAGGGGGAGAGAATGTTGTAGGAAGAGGTGTCATGATCGCAGGGGGAGTACTTGTGTTGCCATCAATGCCAAAGGGGGAGATTTTTGATCAGTTGTTGTCATTGATGTCAACCCAAGCAGAAGCAGGGGCTACCCCGATCCTGCATGGTAATTTTGACCTAAAAAATTACTATATTCTGGGTCAAGAATATTTTTTATGGATTCTACTTTTCGAGATGTTTTTGTTGATATATGGCACGCCATGTAATTCTTCACGGTTTGAGAGATACTCATGTTTGAAGTTTGTAACCCCGGTTAGTGGGCTAAAACCCCATGGGGTTGTGGCATGGGTCCTTGAAAAGTAAATAATTAAAAAAATTTAAGCTCCTAAATCCCTCCCACATTCACTTTTTGAAGCCCCTCTCAATATAAGCATTTATATAAATTGTGATCCCCATATCCTCGTTATGCAAGGATTTCGCTATTTGAAATAGATCATCGTGGAATTTTAGTTCTAAATTTTGTTCTACGAAGGTTCAGAAGCTGAAATTTTTATGAGGCGACGCCGAAAGCCCACGGAAGCTCCTATAAAAATTTCAGATCAAGGTGAACAAAATTTTCGAAGATATGATCTGTGGAAGTCAGTGTTTTTGCAGGCTCCTGAACTTCATCTCAAAGAAAAGACCTTGGGAAAATCGTCATAACTCTCTCTCTTAGTATCAGATTGGAATTTTGTAAAAATTGGAAGACATTTTATGGAATTTAGTTTTCTCTGTATCAATTTCAGAGCCGAATGAAGAAATAGTGAGACGTGGCACGTCGTACAAGTGCGCTCTACTGAACCAGTCCATAATTAGGCCATTGTGAGAGATTGGGCATAACTCTCTCTTGAAGAATACAAATTGGGTCAGACCTGTGGCATTGGAAAGAAGACTCAGAGGAATACTATAGAACCAAAAATCACATATTGAGCATCTGAAATAACATAGATACACCATATTCAATATCGAGCTCCTAGAAGGCAAGAAAAAAGCTAGATCATGTGTTGTCAAGGGCTACAAAGGACCAAACTTTCTAGGGAAATAAAGAAAATAAAGGTGCAGTAGAGGGTAGCATGACAAGAGTAGAAATAAAGGTGTATAACAGTAGCAAGAAGTTCATCATATGAAGACTTCAAGTGGGCAGCACTGCATACAGTCACTGTAAAGGTATCATTGTACTAAGTCATTGTAAATACATCATTGTAAAAATTTTACAAGTGTCTATCTGCCAAGAGTTGAAGAGGCAGTGTCGAGAGGTCTAGGATCATCATTAGGTGGTTGTGTCATAGTAGGGTTTATGGTCTAGTGTATCTTCTTCTTCTACATCTTTATATATCATTGTAAAGTGGACCATTTTCCCTGGTACAGGTGTCCATTCTTCTTTTATTCTTCTATAGGGTGGTAGGGTGGTGCTAGGCTGGTGCATGAAGTCACCAATAGGTTCAAGCCTATGAAAAATTTAGGGCGGTAGGGTGGTGCTAGGGTGAGTTGTAGCTCATTGGGTGTTGGGGCATCCATTCAGTTGACTACTGAAGAATCTTAGGCGTTGGAGTGTCCATCCAGTGGGAGCTGGAGAAGAATGCTTTTCTATATTCTTGGAAGTTGGAGCTTCATTTTCAATTGGAGTTGAATATTAAAGAATTTTTAGAAAATAATTCAGGTGGTTTTTGTTCCGGATAAGGTTTCCACCTTAAAAACTGTGTGCTTTTGTGTTCCTTTTGTTTACTGCTATCATTGTACAAACACTGATAATAATTCAAGATTAACTAATGCTCTAATTGAAAGGAATGTTGATTCACCCCCCCTCTCAGTATTTCCAACACTCAAGTAGAGGCAGAAATTGACGAAGTCTAGGTCAGAAATTCTTAGTGAGAAAAGAGATAGGTTATTCACTTGCAGGTTGAGCTCAGATTGAGCAGTAAATTGAGCTCAGATTAATGCAAGTAGGAAAAGGGGTTTTTAACATATTTATTTCACCTGGAAAAATATTTTGTGCATCTATTTTATTTCTCATTGCATGTTTATGATTGATATTCTCAATTGTGAATTGAATTTCGTTGAGTAGTAGAGTAGGATCATGTCTTGTGATTTAGATTAACATTTCATGAGCAGTTGCAATTCTACACCATAATTTCTACATGGTATCAGAGTAGGATTCACATTAGAATAGTAATTTCAAAGTTCTTTATCAGGAGGATCGAATTTTTAGCTTAGTGTAGGTGGTAATGGATGAGAATGGATTGCTATAATAATTCAAGACATATATTGAAAAACCATAAGCATATGATGCACATAACGTATCCCAATGGAAGAAAGATGTAGCCAAGGTGAGGAGACTAATCTTGGAGGGCGTGTGAGACCAAATTGTCTCAAATCTCCATGGGAAAGAGACTCCTTTCTCAATGTGGACAGCACTGATAGAATTATTCAAGACTAGTAGTGACCACAGGAAGCTAGCGCTCAAGGATAAACATTGAAATATCAAGATGAAAAAGAATGAAAATATTTTGCATTATTTGAGTAGGTTCACACAAGTTCATGATTGACTTGGTGGGTTTGGTGTTAATGCTGTAAAATATGATTTAGTAAGCCTATCTCTTCTATGCATTCCCAAAAGTTGGCATAGCTACCAAGAATCAATGAATGAGAGGAGAGAAATTACCAAATTGGGAACGCTTATAGTTTGATTTCGTGCAAGAGAAGATAAGATGGAATATCAGAGATGGAAGTTCATCCAAGGGAAACGATGAAGAAAAAATTGTGTTGGTTTGAAAGGGAAAGAATGGAAAATGGAATAAATCTAAAACCAAACTAGAATCCAACCAAGGGGGAAAGAAGAAATATTTGTCCAAAATTAAATGCTTCAATTTTCATGAATTCAGGCATTATCCCATGAAGTTTCCACACAAAAATTTGAGCAAGAATACCTCAGTAGGAGCAATAGATGAAGCTTTGATTTCGCATTTCGATCTTTAATTCAACCGTATTACATGCATGGCTAGCATAGTGATGAGGAGTGTGTGGTACTTGGACTTAGGTGCATCGCTCCACATGCCAGGGTGCAGAAAATTTTTCAGTGACTTGGAGTAGAAAGATATCCAAATGCATATAGATTTGGGGGAAAATGGAAGGTACACCACTACCAGTATTGGTACAGTCACCTTTTAGAGGGAGTCAGGATCCCCTTTTTGACTCAAGGATGTCATGTTCATTTTAGGCGTAAGGAAAAATCTCATATTTGTTGCAATTTTGGAAGACCGTAGTTATGATGTGATATTTAGAAAAGGGAAAGCATTCCTGAGACACATAGCCATGGGTCAGGTGAAGCAAACTAGGGTTTGTGTGAATAATATGTATAAGATAGATATGGAATATTGTGTTGCACTAAGCAGTGAAGCAGAGAAAGTGCAGAGCCGAGATTCCGGTGAAATTTGTATAGAATACTTGGAAATTTTCATCATGGAACCTTGAATATTATGCAGCAAATAACCACTAGCCTCCCTAAAGGATCACTTGAGCAACATGATGTATGCAAAGGATGTAACTAGGGGAAGTATTCAAAATCTACATTCCATGGTCAGGACAAGAAAGCACATGTTGTCTTGGAAATGATCCACTTTGATGTCCGTGGACCTTTCTCGATAGCCTCCACTGCTAGACATAAATATTTTGTCATTTTTATTGATGACCTCTCAAGGAAGTGTTGGATATTCTTCATGCGGAAGAAATATGATACATTCTCAAGGTTAGTATAATTCAAGGCATTATTTGAGAAAGAGACCAACAAGAAGGTGCAGTTTTTTAGGAGTGATAATGGAGGTGAGTATGTTTCGAATGAATCCAAAAATTCTAGGATTTTTAGAACCTCTATTTATTGCCATGTCTCCAAATAATCAATGAAGAAACTTGTGTCGATAACATAGTTGGGGGTATTTATGGGTTACATAGAAACTCCTCGCAACTACCGTGTGTACTTACCTTCCCTCAAAATGACATTTGTGTGAAGGGATGTAAATTTTGATGAGGATAAATCGATGCAATTCTCTCTTGACATGGAGCTTCAAATCTCGCTAGAAGAGGATATTTTAGGTACAAAGGTGGAGCCTCAGGAAGTTGTGGAGCAACCAAAAATTGAGGAGAAGGGAATGGAGGCATACACTCAATCAAAACCATCCAAATAAGGTAGGAAAAGGACCAAGAAAGCTGAGAGACTTGCAAAATATGCAAGGGATAATGTTGGAGCTCCTTTAAATTTCCATAGGAAAAGGAGGTCACCTAAGAGGTACACTGGCTACATGAATCTAATGACTACGCTAGTAGAGACTAAGCCATCCTACTTCGAGGAAGCAGTAGAGAAACTTGTATGGGTTGATGCAATGGTGGATGAACATAAATCCATTGTAAAGAATAGTGATTTGGAAGTGGTCCCAAGACCAGCATATAAATCACTTGTGGGTTCGAGATGGATCTTCAAGGTTAAGCATGCAAAGACGAAAGTATACAAAAATATAAGGCTAGATTTATGGCCAAAGGATTCTCTCAAGTTGATGGAATTGACTATGAGGAGACCTTTTCTCTTGTAGCAAGGTATTCATCCATTAGAGAAATTCTTTATCTGGTTATGCAAATGGGCTGGAAGATCCACCAGATGGATGTAAAAACAACATTTCTCAATGGGGTTATTGAGGAGGAGGTGTACATCGATAAACCAAAATGTTTTGAGACATTTTCCCGAGAGTCTCATGTGTGCAGACTCAAGTGAGTGTTGTAATATCTCAAACAAGCACCCATTTATTGGTACAAAAATATAGAAAACTATCTCACTGGTTTGGGCTTCATAAAAAATGAAGAGGATGCAAACTTCTATCATATCTTGGTAGAAGATAAATTTCTTATAATTATCTTATATGTTGATAATTTGATTTAACTGGTGATGAGTAGTTTATCAGATATTGCAAGGAGTACCTTGCAAGGGAATTTGAAAAGAAGGGCATGGGTCTCATGCACTACATGGAGAGTTTTAAACCCATGGAGACACCTCTAGTGACCAACTGGAAGAATGAGGATGCCACTTCAGGTGAATAAGTGGATGCTACCATTTATTGACAACTATTGGGTTAACTAATTTATCTTGTGAACACACAACTAGATATGTCCTATGCATTCAACTAGCTGAGCCAAGCTATCGTTAGGCCGACCAAATTGTACTGGAAGGAAAATACGCATGTTTTACGGTACCTCAGAGGCACTACCTAGTTTGAACTATGGTATAGACAGATAGAGGGAGTGAAGTTGTATGGCTTCACAGATACACATTGAGCAGGGAGTCCATTCGACCAAAAGCGTGCATCAAGTGTAATTTTTAGTGTTGGGTATGCAACAATTTCATAGTACATCAAAATAAAATATTTGTGACACTCATCTCAACAAAAGAAAAATACATGGTTGCAAGTCAAGTAGCATGTGAGGTGATCTAGATGAGAAATATACTTGTGGGACTATTTGGTTAGATGATGGATCCAACTGTGCTCTATTGTGATAATTAGAATTGCATCAAGCTCTCTAATAATATTGTATTTCACAATCGATCCAAGAATATAGATATTTGGTATCACCATTTATGGGATTGTGTGCGGAGGCGGATAATGTTGCTACAACAAATTCTGAAAAAAGGAACAAGATGCCGACATTATGACAAAGATTTTTCAAAAGGGAGTTCAAGTTCAACAAGTGTAGGATAGGGGTATTTGATAATCCCTTTCTTACTAAGAGGGATTGTAGAGAAATGCAGCAAAAAAGTCTCAATTTTATTTTTCATTGATAAAATTGAGAAAATTCGAATTTCCACATCAGCAGACAACTTGGATGTAGTTAACTCATGTGACATGGCTTGTGTCACTCAATTATCTCAATAAATTCTAGTTAGAGGATTTGGAGTTCCGTTAAGCATGTGTGATTTCTAACTTGTAGCAATCAAGGTCATTTATTTCAAGTTGTTTTCAGTTAACCTAGTTTTAATTGTTGGATGAACTAGTGGAAGGTCAGTTGTGCAGTGAGACTTCAGTCTAACTCAGTGGTCATCTAGTTAACTGGTAAATTAGCCCAAAATAGACTATGCATGCATAGAATTCGAGCTTCACAGTTGTGGTGGAGATTCCAAGGCATTGTAACATCATTTGTATACTAGTATTGAATGTACAGGTGTTGCATACAGTTAGATGATCAACCTTGGGAATTGCACAATCATTTTGGAGGAAATTCCTAAATAATAGGGGCCTAATTTCCTCAGGAATTGCAGAAGTAAATAGGGGCTCAAGTAGAGGAAGAAATTGACTAATTCTAGGTCAAAGCTTCTCAGTCAGCAGAGAGATAGGTTATTCACTTGCAAGTTGAGCTCAGATTGAGTAAGAAATTTTAATGCATATCTATTCATCAGATTAATGCAAGAAAGAAAATGGTTTTTTAGAAGATTTTTTTCCCTATAAAAATATTGTGTGCTTGTGTGTTATTTCTCATTTCATGTTTTTTATTGACATTCTAAATTGTTAATTGAATTACGCAGAGCAATAGAGTAGGATTATGTCTTGTGACTTATATTAAAATTTCATGAGAAGTGGCAATTCTACACCATAATTTCTACACTTAAATAGAATTTGGGTGGTCTCTGAGGGTTTTTTTTAGAATGAGAACATGATCCACAAAGGTCTATACAAACTGATTTCCATATTGTCACTCTTCTACTCACTAGGTATGTACCAAGAGACTTTCATGTATTTTCATATGAACGATACTGATTTATTTCTCCCTTTGTTTTACACTGCTTCCCTTTCGTTCATTCCATGCGAACATATATATGTCTTTCCTTCCTTAGTTGTTAAAGAATTTTCATTTCAAGTTTAGTTCCAGTGATGAATTTCTCCTAGTCATGAATCATGTCTAGTTTTTT
Source organism: Pinus albicaulis (assembly GCA_034641835.2). Lineage (NCBI taxonomy): Eukaryota > Viridiplantae > Streptophyta > Pinopsida > Pinales > Pinaceae > Pinus > Pinus albicaulis. The sequence continues at coordinate 558,235,726 of CM076572.1, forward strand.
AAGATGAATCCCTGTGTGTTATGACCAGAAGCCTTCGAGACTTTGAGGCCTTGGCCTTATGTGGTCTGGTGATTATTTTGAAAGGTTCTTGGCTTTATATGTTTACCAGAGTTGATAATTATCCACAGCGGTTGATTAATTATAGTTTAAACTGTAATTTCTAAGAATTCGTTATCTCATATGTAATAAAATACTTGCCAAATTTCAATGTGTTTTTAATGGTTGTTGGGTCATTTCAATTATGTTTAAAACCTTACCCATATTTCATTTTGAAATGAAACAATATGGTTTTTGACAATTGCTAATCAAATTCTTATGTGTTTGAAAATTAATTTGTTGGGAAAAATACTAAGAGGGGGAGGGGGGGGGGGGGGGTGATGAATCAGTATTTTAAAACTCACTTTATTTTTTCTTCCCTTACTTTTATTTATGTACGTGACATTACTAAAGTAAACCTATGTATGTACACGACTATTATGCAGAAAACTAGCATATATTTAGTGAACTTATATTTTAGTTAATTCCTCATATGTTTAACTTAAACCAGTGCATCAGTTATTCATCATACATTTGATAAGCAGTAAACATTTGCAATAAGAATAGAATAAAGCATCACACATAAGAAACACATCTGAACACCAGTATTTAAGGTGGAAACCCAATGTGGGAGAAAATCACCGTTATTGTCATCTTTGTCTTCAATTTTATTATAATGAAAAATTCATACAATATTTTACTAGCGTAGACTCATACTAGCACAATGGGACCCACCTGTAGAAGGTGAAAACCTTCACTCATTATCCAGCACCCACTGGAAGGGAGATCCAACCCCCTGATATTTTTTACCAACACCCACTGGAAGGGAACTACAACCCCCTGATCTGATCACCAGCTACTACTCGCAGGAAGCTTCAACTTTCTCACTGAAGGCTCCAACCCTCAACACCATCGTGGACCACGTTTCATAAATTTTCACACTTTATCCACCTACTTCAACACATTACAACCTGTAGGCCACTTTTCAACAAATTTTTGAACTAGACCCACTACCATATTTTAAGTCCAATACCATATATCAAAATTGAAATTGATCATTGTACCAAATCATTCATATAATAATTGAATCAAATAACCAATGAACCAATCAATCATAAAACCAAACAAACACTTAACCAACCACCAATTCAAATCAACCAATTTCTTCTTAAAAATTCAAAACTGTGAGATCATTGTAACCAGAACATCATTATTGAACCCAAAACACTACATCAACCTACTGAGTCAACTTCAACCATGATCAACCATATGAAAGAATATGCACACTAATTTTCTTAAAAAAACCTACATGTATACGTGATTTTCATGAATGAAACCTGCGTATAGATCTCAACATACCAAATTCTAAACTAATGTCAATCTAAACCAAACAATGAATTTCACACATACATATTGAATCATTTTGTCAGAACACATATCTCTGAACCCCATATAGTTAGCTGCATCATGGAAATTCTTCAAGAAATATATACTCAAACAATTCACATTTATACATCACTATTAAGCCCAGAACAACATGAAGACTTCATTGACAGACAACAAAAATACAACATGACTGATTAGTCTAATCACATATGTTCTTTAGTAGAAACCCTATATTTCATACACAATTAACATAAATCATGTTAGCTTGTATACACGTTTTTCAGGAATGAAACCCACGTACATAGGTGACCATACTGAAAAATATATACGCTGCTACTTAGAAGAGACTTTGCGTGTGTACACACCTCTCTAGAGACAAACCCGCGTACAAACCTGCAATTTTCAACTTATAGTTGCGTTTCACTTCAAAACTACAAACATACCTAGATCACAACATACACCGTAATAAACATGTGTCATACCATAGATCTAATCAACCCATAAGCATATCATACCATACATAGTCATTTCAGGTCTAATGATCTTGATCCATCATTATATTACCCAGTGCATACTTATTTCAGATCATCAACTCATTAATAACTCATACCATGCAATCATACTTAAGATTGAATTATTCATCAATCAACCTCACTCATGCACATTCAAACACTTGGGTCTTCATCTCCTTATATAGCTTAGATTTCATCCAATACCATGTTTCAAAACTACACTAATGTTGATGGTATTCTTTGACGAGATTAAATATCCGTTGACATGCTCATTACTATGGGCTAATACCATGGTAAGGACCCTTGGTATTTAGTAAATCATAGTGTACAAACTGTATGTGGCTTTTCTTCTTCATACACACGTGTCTACATGGATTTTCTTCACAAAACATGTGTATATGTGACTTCTCTTCATCATACTTATGTGTGTACATGACTTTGCTTCACAGAACCTGCGTATACTTTCTCAAACTTTACCTTCATTAATCCTTTGTCTCTGAATGGTATTTATTTCTCTGCTATATTTGAACTGGCCTGTGCACTCATCCTGTTACCACCATGTCAACACATACTTATCCTACTACAATTGGGATTCCATCAAGCACAACACATTAGTCATAATGCAACAATCTCCCCCTTTGGACTTGATGGCAACCATGTTAGTGTTTAATCACCACAACCTATAGATACCTATAAAGCACATCAAACACCAAGTTACTCTCCCCCTTTGACATCAAGGGCAAAGGGTTGACCAATGTTGAATGAAGGCTTCCCTTTTCTTGTAGAGACATGAACACTGTAGATCTGATCTGCACTATATACTTACCATGCTCCCCTTGAGCACATGCTAAATCTTCTGAAATATTTTCAATTAATTATATGGCTCGATGACTCAACTAAATATGACCTTTCCTATCACCAATGAATCAAACTTACATCAATCACCCACCCACGTGGGGTTATATAACATCATTTACCCATCATGGGATTACATACAAGATTGACTTAACCTTCAATGTTCCAAACATGAATAAGTATTACAATTATTACATCATAGGTATTTTCATGACCTTTACATCAAGACACATATATGGCATTCATAACCAAGACCACAGACCTCTATGGTGTGGGTATCAATATCATCGGGCATAATTCAGAAACCATGATCATTTGACAACAACATAGCACCATTCAACCAACTACAAGAGTTTCTTCAACATATCGCAGACATAATGCCAACAATGTATCATTAGCAGCATGGATAATGCTCCCCCTAAACCTATTCTACATGTTCACTGTCAGATATGACGACGCCAACTCATACATCAAAGTATCTTCAACAGTCATAAAAGCATCATTATCTTGTTGTACCAACTCATAGATCACCACAACTCAAGACCATTCATAAGTAACATCAACAGACTGTAACTATCAACATCAAAACAAGTAAACCAAATAATAATTGTCTAAACCATATCAAATTATTTTCTTGAGTTAGTCCCATTGTTTCTATGTTAGATAAAAATATACGTGATTGTCCTTTATAGGATCTGCGTACAGAAAGTGAAATACTAAAATTTCACAACTTTAGCCCCCCCTGAGCTTGTATAAGTTGTATCGGTCTTCTGTTATCACATCAGATGCACTACTAGAAGTATAAGTAGCCAGAATTATCAAAACAACCATGGGAATATTCGTATATTTCCCCCCCTGAGATGATACATTACTGACCCCAAGGACATGATAATCATCTTCTTCTCTTATGAGATCATGTACCTCACATCACTTTTGCAGTCACTAAGAAGTAAGCTTTATAAACAATTGACTGCAATAGGGTCAACATTCCCTACATTTATGGTTGGTGTTCCTTCTTCCTCCATATTTTCTTGTAATTTCTAGTTATGTGTTGAAGCTTATCACATCTATTATTTTTGTTCTATATACTTGAACTACAATTAGTGGCCTTATGCAAAAATGAGTTACAAGAGAAGAAATATCTATAAAACCATCCTTTATTCCTAAGAGCTTATTTCCCTCTGAAGTGGTTATTTTTTTGAGGTCGAAACAATTTGCTTCTGCAATTGGCTGCAACATGTCCATAATTATGACATATAAAGCATTCAATATTATTGATCATAGGAGAGAATCGATAGGCACTTCTATAGTTAGGAGCAAATGATCACCTTTGAGGATTCATAATATTTTGTTGTTGTCTCCTTTTCTCCTTATTGACCACTTCAGGTTTTTCATCGCTATCTTTTTTATTCTTTTCACTATCTTGAAAACTATATTCTCCTTTAACAATATCATTAAAACCAATACCAGTTTTAATAACGGGAGACCTATGACTGCTAAGAATGTCATCTAGAATCTTAGTACTATCGTTAAATCTCAAATGTTTAGCCTTTTATTCTAGTTTACCTTTTAGAATGTTTAGCTAAAACTTCATTTTTTGGTACTTCTTTTCCTTTTCTTCTTCAGTCGTTCTTCCTTCTTCCACTTGCTTATTTAAGTTGAGTATTTCTTCTTTCAGCCCATTTTCTTGTTCTTCAAATGCTTGAAGTAGTTCTTCATTCCTCTTATCTGATTTTTTATGATATGATTTAAGAGAGATGATTTCTGCTTCAAGTCCTTCACATTGACTAGTTCTTTCTTTAAGATCCTTATTTCTGAGTGATGTTACTTCATCCTACAGCCTTTGACATTGGTATTTATTTTATTTGTACATCTTCTCACATTTTTTTCTTTCTTGCAACTGATTATTCAATCTAGTAATTTCTTCTTTGTAGGTACAATCTCTCTCATCAAATAGATTTTGCTGATCTCTAATTTTATCTTTGAGCCTCTTAACTTCTTCTTCTAGAGCCATTACATTACTTTCACTTTTACCCATAAGAGAAACTTCAACTATTTCACTGTCATATTCACTATATTCAATATTGTATGAACATGGAAATTGATCACAAACAGAACAAAAATCATTATATGTTTTATCTTCTTCATTGATGACCAATAGAAATCGGGGTGCTTCTGAATCAAAGTATTTTCTTCCATTTATTATTGCACAACTTCTCTGAGTTGTCTTCTTCCTTTGAGTAGCCTTCTTATTTTGCCTCTTTCCCATCTTCTTGACGGATCTCCTTCAAGTGATCAATATTATTTTGAAGAACTTTCTCTGATACCAATTGTTGGGAAAAATACTGAGAGGTGGGGGGTGAATCAGTATTTGAAAACTCACTTTAATTTTTCTTTTCTTACTCGAATTTATGTACACGACTTTACTGAAGTAAACATGCGTATGTAAACAACTGTTATGAAGACACCTAGTGTATATTCAGTGAATTTATATTTCAGTTAACTCCTCATATGTTTATCTTAAACCAGTGCATCAGTTATTCATCATACATTTGATAAGTTGTAAACATGTGCAGTAAGAATAGAATAAAGCATCACACATAAGTAACACACATGAACACCAGTATTTATGGTGGAAACCCAATGTGGGATAAAACCACCACTTCTTTCCTCTCTGTCTTCAAATTTATTATAATTAAACATCATACAATCTTGTAATGGCGCATACTCATACCAGCACGCAGGAACCCACCTGCAGAAGGCTAAAAACTTCACTCATTCTACAACACCCACTAGAATGGAACTCCATACCCCTGATCTTGTTTACCAACACCCACTAGAAGGGAGCTCCAACCCCCTGATCTTGTTTAGCAGCACCCCCTAGAAGAAAGCTACAACCCCCTTATCTGATCACCAACTACTACTAGCAGGAAGATTCAACTTCCTCACTGAAGACTCCAATCCTTAGCACCATCGTGGACCACGTTTCATAAATTTTCACAATGGATCCACCTACTTCAACACATTACAACATGTAGGAAACTTTTCATCAAATTTTCAGACTAGACCCACTACAATCTTCTAAGCCCAATACCATATATCAAAACTGAAACTGATCATTGTACCAAATCATTCATCCAATCACTAAATCAAATAACCAATGAACTAATCAATCACTGAACCAAAAAAACACTTAAAAACCACCAACTCAAATCAACCAGCCTCTTCCTAAAAATTCAAAACAGTGAGATCATTGTAACCAAAACATAAATTTTGAACCCAAAACATTACATCAACCTATTGAATCAACTGCAACCTTGATCAATCATATGAAAGAATATGTATGCTACTTTTCTTAAACAAACCTGCGTGTATACACGCTTTTCATGAATGCAACCTGCATATAGATCTCAACATACCAAATTATGAACTACTGTCAATCTAAACCAGAAAACGAATTGCACACAAACATATTGAATCATTGTGTCATATCACAGATCTATGAACCCCATATAATTAGTTGCATCATGGACATTCTTCAAAAAATAAATAATCAATCAATTCAAATTCAGACATCACTATTAAACCCAGATCAACATGAAGACTTCATTGACAGACAACATAAATACAACAAGACTGATTAGTTTGATCAAACATATTCTTTAGCAGAAACCCTATCTTTCCTACGCGCTTAATATAAATCATTTCCGTGTGTATACGCTCTTTTTAGGAATGAAACCCGTGTAGATATCTTCCCATACTGCATAATAGATACACTACTACTCAAAAGAAAATATGTGTGTGTACGTGCCTTTCCAGAGACAAACCCACTTACAGATTTGCAATTTTAAACTTATAGCTGTGTTGCACTTCAAAACTAAATACATACCCAAATCATGACATACATATTAATAAACATGTGTCATGCCATGGATATAATCAGCCCATAAGCATATCATACCATACATATTAATTTTAGTCCTAATGATCCTCATCCATCGTTGTATTACCAGGTGCATACTTATTTTATATCATCCACTCATTAATAACCCATACCATGCAATCATAATTTAGATTAAATTATTCATCAATCAACCTCACTCATTCATATTAAAACACTTGTACCTTCATCTCCTTATGTAGATTATGCTTTATCCAATAGCATATGTCAAAACCACACTAATGCTGATGGTATTCTTATATGGGATCAAATATCCGTTAACATGCTTATTACTATAGGCTAATACCATGGTAAGGACCGTCGGTATTTAGTAAACCATAGTACGCAAACTGTATGTGCCTTTCCTTCTTCATACCCACGTGTGTACATGACTTTACTTCACAGAACCTGTGCATACACGACTTCTCTTCATCATACCTACGTGTGTACATGGTTTTTCTTCACAGAACTTGCTTATACTTTCTCAAATTTTACCTTCATCATTCCTCTGTCTCTGACTGGTATTTCTTTCTTTGTTACATTTGAACTGGCCTCTGTACTCATCCTATTACAATCATATCAACACATACTTATCGTCTTACAAGTGGGTTTCCATCAAGTACAACATATTAATCATAATGCCAACATCATTCACCATGTTTTATGATGGATCCTTCAAGGCCTTAAGGCTTCGTGCAAGGAACCTATGCAAGGCCATGCACAAGGAACCCTCCGCAATTAAATTTCACTGTCAAATGTACCAACATGAAAATATTCATGCTTTGGAACTCTTCTTGCTCTAATTTTCCTTTGATCAGACACTTAGGGTTCACTCTATTTCTTCACGACCCAGTCTATCAACATAAAAATATGTGTATACCACATATTTTTTAAATCAGTCACAATTTTTTTCTCTAACCCTAATCCACAAGGTCGTTGTCATAAATATGGTCAAAGTATTTGGCCCTTTCTAAAGAACCATATCACCCAATTGTCCACGTTGGTTGTTACTATATATTATTCATTATTATATTATTAAGGGCTTCGGTAAGCTCTTTGTTGAAAATTGGGATGTCGAGCCTTTTTGTTGTCATTCACATCCATCAATGAGTTCCATTATCTGGATATATGATTGAATTTATAATTCCCTACTTTAATTATTTGCTTTGTTGTTTTTAAATATTTAGTATTATGTTCATATGTTAACTAATGATGTCATTTATCACTTGTTTGTAATGAAAATTTAATTTAATTTATTGCAGAATGAGTTTCTTTAATCCTAATAGGGGAAGAGGTAGAGGTAGAGGGGGTACAAATGGAAATCAAAACCTAGGTGTCATAGGGAAAATGGTACCTAGGATCTCAATCCATTTTAACATAAATGCAGAATTGTTAAGGGAACTATTATGTTCTGAAATGGCTAATCTACTAGGGTTTCCCCAAAATTAGTATGAATCACATCCTCAGTCACAACATATATTGTCTCAAGAACCTCCCCATGTTGGTATTCTTGTTCCCGTGCATACGTATTCTCCCCCAGTTAATGCAAACAAGGATAGTTGGGAACAAATCATCTGTGAAAAACCTCTACGCTCAAGTAAAGGTTGGCCATATATGCCCCTTCCTAGTCATCCTCCTCAGGCTCATGCATCACGCCTATATTCCCTTACCTCTCATATTATTTATGGTGTTTACACTATAGTTACATGATGATATGAGCAAAAACAAGGTGATAAGGAGAAACAAGGTTTTTTTTTTGGGGTTTATTGTGTGATGAATTTATATGATGCATATTTATTTTTGATGGACTATGGTTATGACATGATTTTCTTATTTTTACTAGTGGCCAACATGTTTGAGATAAATAAAATAATGGTTTCAACTTAATTCATAAAGGAAATGAGGCCTAGTCGAATGGTAATGAGGGTCTCGCCTATTAATATCTAATCTTTAATTATAATAAAAACTAATATGACTTGTTAAGAATGGTTGTCAAAACTACTTGAGGCATCTTTAGAAAGAGGAGAGATCGATGAAGGCAGAGAAATAAAAAAGTTGTGAAGAGAGGAATGATACAACAAAACTAGGTTATTATTTTTGCTTTGATTTTATTTTTTTAAAGTTAGAGAATTGATCTTAATGATGAAAACAATTCTAAATCTAAAGTAGATATCAATTTTGGTGACTTCCCTCAACCATTCAAGGATTTATGAATGCACCTTGCTTGTTTTCTGATCATTTATTTTTTGTTTTGAAAGTATTATTTCTATTTTATCAGTGTTAATAGTGATATTTTCACAGAAAGAAGGTTGTCCACTCATGCAAATTTTTTGAAGGATCATTATGTTGTCATTTTTATTGGATTTCCTTGGATGTTGTATATGATTTAATCCATTGCAGTATTCTGAGTCTTTGAATTGGTCAATGTTCTTCGCAGAGACTTGTTGTTGAGATTTTCTTATTATTTTAATAAAATCAGTCTCTTATAATCTATGCAATCTGTATATTTACATAGCTCTCACATTTTCTTAAATTTGTTTACTATTTTTCATAGCTTATGCTCTAAAGGATTGTAAGGTTTCTGCTTGCAATCCTAACTAGCTCACTGTAATTTAAATCCGAATTTTCTTTTTTTACCATTCTTAATTGCTCATTATGTTGTGAATATAAATTCATAAATATATATATTTATTTTTTTTTCTATTTTATTTTGTCTAACAAATAAAATAAAAAATAAAATCTTCCCTTTTTGTATATATTGAGAATTTTTTCTCATTTTCTTGTTACGATAACAAGACTCGAGGAGTTGTATAGTTTAGTTTGCCCAACTTTAACCAAACTATCAATACCGAGGTAAGTTGAAAATACAACAATAATTAGATTGATGTGGTTGAGCATTAGTGCAATCGATTGAGTATATTATGGGATGTGTAATGATCATAATTTATGAAGTGATGGTTTTCATAACACGGTGACATAAATTTTCTATAGAGGACTAAGTTTCCAGTGTTGAATTGTCATGTATTTTTGCTCATGTGTATGGATACAACATATATAGCTAGAGTTTGTATGTATTTCCACGTAATATGTATTTTTTTGTTGTAAAGAACATTGTATATGTTAAGTGTAGTGGTTTCTTGTAGAGAGTTTTGTTAATGACTATATGATATTGTGTTATTTTTGGTGCTAGATGTTGTATAGATGAGTGAGGTTTCCAGTCTAACCATGTATAGCTAAGTGAATTTTTACGATGAGAGTGAATATTAAGTATTTTATGTTGCTACTATGGTTTGAGAGTGTGATGTATTGCTAAGCGGGAGTGATTTGATAAGTTTTTGATATGAGTGTGTTGATTCAGTAGTAGGGTATTTATTATTTTGTATTGTTATTAAGTAGTGAGATACTTTGTGGATCCAGTGTGAAAATGTATGAAATGGAGGTCCACAAAGTGATTTGAAGGTAATTTTCTTCAGGGAAAGTGGTGGCTTGTTGAGCAAGGCGTAATGGTTTCCTTTAGGTGGGTGATTGAGAAACTATTTGGGGGCCAGTACCTCCAACAAATCAGTGTCTATAAAGCCATTTGGAAATGAGTGCTTTCAACTTACTGGGGGTTGGTGCCTCTAGAAAATGGTTGTATCCATAGAGTTGTGGAAATGGGTGCTTATATCAAGTTGTTGCTTGGAGTGAGTGGGTGCTCGCATATCTTGCAAGTCAATGTTTACATATTGGTTGGTGTGAGTAAATTGTAAAATAAGATTTAACTACGAATAAGAAGAAGACAAACTTTCGAAGTTGTTTCTCTCAAAAGGGCTTCCACCTAATATTTGGTGTCCATGTGTGATGATGTTTACTTTGGTGATGTGTTATGTGTCGTTGTCATTTTTCACTTGTGCATGTGTTATTTACTACTCATGTATTATGCTTAGATTTGTTGTTATATATTTTGTTTCTCATTAAAGGTTCAGATATTTGATTGAAATAATTGGTGAAAAGTTTTGAATAGATGATTTGTATAGCACAATACTGATTCACCCACCCCCCCCCCCCCCCCCCCCCGGGGTTCAATATTGTGTAGCTCCCAACATTACAATCATAAACCTCAACTTTAATTTTCTACTATTCTGAAGCTAATTTAATAAAATATAGTTTCAGATATTTTTTATGAACTGCCAAGTTGGGGTTATCCCGAGTGGTTGAGAAGAATGGTTGTAATCTCCTCCACTAAAATTCAATTCCTTGCAAGTGACATGCTGATGAGAAATATTGTTCTAATGGTTACATGCCTAGGAATATTTTTGTATTGACCCTCACTCTCACCCTTGAGTTGAGAGCAAGGATGATTTCCCTTGAGAAAAAATATATATTTATTTTGATCTGTGTAAACTAAGTTTAAAAGAAGAAGAAGAAGTTGGGAAATAAACATTATATTATTGCTACAATTTTTTGTTATGCATAAAAAGGACAATATGAAGCATTGTTGATTTAAGTGGTTTTAGTGCATTCTTAAATACCTTTGATATATGACTAGGTGATTTTTATTTAGTTATAATAAAACCATAATTTTTTTCTTCATATAAATTTTGAACTTGATAAATGAATAATTTAGTTGAGGTTTTATGAAATTATTTTTAGAAAGTTTTCGTAATTATTTCTCTTCAACTATTATGGAATTGTTTTTTAGTGTATCTCTATTATTATTTTATTTAAATTTTATTTTATTGTTCCAATAAAATTATTTTCATCTCAACCCCCTTTATAATTTTGAAACAAATCACCTCCAATATCTTGGGGGTTGTGTTGCACAACATTTTGTCACCGTCCTTGCAATCCTCATCCCGCACATTGGAGGACTATTTCTGTGACTTATATGTAGTGTCATGCCTTGCAAAAAGTGTCATTGCATCCCTTTCCATGAGAAGAACATTTCCTCTGTTAACTATTCCTGGAACATACCATCAAAAACACATGATTTTGGGTTGGCGCTGGTAGGCAGTTATGGCCTCAGACCAATAAGGGAAATTAGCACTGGGCCCCACACCCATTGGCGCTCTATCTTAGTGGACTGCCTGCACTGAGCTATTTTTGGAATTTTTTTTAAATATAGAAATGAATTTTCCATTGCCAACCACTTCGTGAGCGAGTCAGCATGGGTTGTTCGACTGAATAAAATTGAGCACCTTCCTTTTGCTTCTTGTTTCCTACATTTGGGGCAACCTCCCAAAGGATAAGGCCTCCCTTCCACCATATGAGGGATCCAAACCTCCTCCTCACTTTCTATAAATACATCTCTCTCACATAGATGTAGTTAGCTGAATGGTTTGGATAGCTAAACATTTTGGAGAATAGCTAAAATAGTTTGATATAGATGGTGTGAGATAGAGTAGAGAGATACCCCTTGTCAAGAGAGAGTTTAGGCTGATTGCCTCACCAAGTCCAAATTCCTCGACAAATGCTCGAGACGCGTTTTGACTGGACCCGCTGAAGGAGGCTACGACGTCAAGGCTCATTTGGTTGTAATATCTTTCTTTCTCTTACTTAATACATGACTGATGTTTTGGTTCCTGTCTTGTGTTGATATGATTAAATCTTGCGCAATATGTTTAATTATCCTTAAAAAATTATATAGTTATGAATGAAAATATTGTTTCGTATCTTTCTTTGTTCTTTGATCCTTAGGCAAGCACCTGAGTACCACTGTTGAAGGACCACGAAATGTTGGGACGAAGATCAGGATACTGCTACCACAACTACGACAACTATGTTGGAACAAAGGTAGGACATATATCCCAAATCAGTTTCATTCATTAACTAAGAAGCGACGCATTAGCATGTCCTCTTGCTGCTAGACCCACCCTAGGGCTAGAGGGATAGCCTCTATCCGCAGAGGGGATTTACCTACACAACAAGTTGGCGATTTCCGTTTAGAGCACGTACCAGACAGGGGAAGGGGGGGGGGGGAGGCTAACAAGACACGATGGATGAATGGGTAACATGGAAGGCGTATGATCACAGAGACGATGGAATCAAGGCTCATCCCCAAATACGTATCAAATGGCAATAACGAGAGGTAAAATAAGAATGATTTCATTTTTACACAAGCTTGAAATTAGGAAACTATGCTTGAAGTTGGTTTAATTTTTACACAAGCTTGAAACAAAGATAAACTATGCTTGAAACCGGTTTCATTTTTACACAAGCTTGAAAAGGAAACAAACAATGCTTGAAATGGGTTTCATTTTTACACAAGCTTGAAACTCTTTAGAAAAATTATGCTTGAAATAAATTTGCATGCCCCCAACATGATGACTCAATTCGAGGGACACGGAGAAGAGTTTGTTTTCTTGTGTCAAGCTCCTTAAAAAATGAAACAAGCACTTTGGAGCATAGTTCATTTTCTTGTGTCAAGCTCCTTAAAAAATGAAACAATGTCGTCAAATCACAGTTCATTTTCTTGTGTCAAGCTCCTTAAAATATGAAACAAGCTCTTATTAGAATAGTTCTTTTACTGTGTCAACCTCGTTAAAAAATGAAACAGTTTCCATTTTCAATTTGAGTCTTTGATTAGATCTCATAAACTCCCAGTTGAGTCTTCCTTTTTACCTCTCGTATTTGAACCTTCATTTCACTCCCCTATTAGTAACCAGTAGTCTACCCAGGTGAATGGACTGAAGCTTGGGGAGCATGTCCCTTGAATTGAGTCAACATGTTGGGGGCATGCAAACTAATTTCAAGCATAATTTTTCTAAAGAGTTTCAAGCTTATGTAAAAATGATACCCATTTCAAGCATAGTTTGTTTCCTTTCAAGCTTGTGTAAAAATGAAACCGGTTTCAAGCATAGTTTATCTTTGTTTCATGCTTGTGTAAAAATGAAACCAACTTCAAGTAGAGTTTCCTGATTTCCAGATTGTGTAAAAATGAAACCATTTTTATTTTACCTCTCGTGATTTCCATTTGATCAGCCTGTTTTTCTGGATGAGCCTTGGTTTTCTCATTCCATTGTCACCATCTTCTTGGCCGATCATATGCCTTCACGTGGTTGTTTTACCCATTCCTGAGGAACCATTGAAATGAGTGGTCTTGTTAGCCAACCCCTTAACCTTTACTTGTTCTGAGAAGTTCCACCATCACCAAAACCAGTTGCTACCCTTAATACCACTCATTCCTCCACGAGGAGTCAACTTTTAGCTCTTTTCTGACTCTCTAAAATTGAAAATATTGTCAAGACTCTTGTCGTTTTGAACTCATTAAAGGTTGCAAAACGTCATCTGACCAGTATACGTTTACCCCTTTTTAGGGTTGGAATAGATTATTTATGAAAAAGGAACACCTTAGCCTATCGCGACTAAGAGGTTCTCTCAGACATAGTTTTCTACCTTTTCGGATTTGTGAGACTACCTACGAAAAGGGACTACTAGAGTTTTCTTTTCCGATTCTTTTCAAACTCTCTAAACATGAAAAGATGATGATTTATTCCTTTGTCAAACTCATTAAAACCTAAATGATATCGAAAACCGTCACCATGACGTTGTCGATTCCTCCTTCCTAGGGCTCGTAAAATGTACTAGGATGGATTTGTCCGAAGGAAAAACTTACATGACAAGCATATGTTATCCCCTCAAGCTTGTTTTACAAAAATAATTGGGGTACTCGCCAGAAATGGTGGGGGAAAATGGAACCAGTTCTCAGTTGTGTCGGCAGTATGTCACTCTTGAACATGACATTCATTTACATTCGTGTCGGGTTGGGCATATCTCATTTCATCATTTTTTCCTCCATGGGTTTAGGTAATCTGTTTTTACCTCTCATCTGCTCTTTGCCACGTCATCATGATCTCAAATCCCTTCATGTCAAATATTTCCAAATCTGGAGTCATGTCGCTGATATGTTCAAGAGAAGTTTCCATTTGCAGTTTTCAACCTCCCTCTGATCCTCTTTTTGGTCTTGATTCACTATCATCATATTCCTCGGTCTTGTGTCGATGATATGGGAAACATTATGGCCCACCTTCGACTAGGTCACTTCCTATCAACTTCAGCTCATTTTCCAGGAAGTTGATCTAGATACTCCCTTTCGGTACCTTGGAGCTTGCATGCTTCAATGGAAAGTACTTCGCACTCGATGACAGGTCCTCATCATTTGCCTTCGATAGAGTGATTTTGTAGGTGTTTGAAGCCATATCACTGTTCACATTTCATGGATTGTACTAGTTGTACCTTGAGAGCCATTGTCATTATTGATGGTTTCCATCATGCCTGTTAACAACTTTCATCATTGGCTGGTAATCAGGTGACTTTCTTGCATGTTCAACTTCAGCTCACGCATTCATATGCTTGAATCTATACATGTTCAGGTCGAGATGGAGCGCAAGACCCACGGGGGTGTCACTGACAAACCAATATTATATCACATGCATTCATATTGGGGTAAAAAAATCAAAAAATCAATAAACATGATATTGCCTATATAACTAGGGGTGAGTTGGTTTTTATTTATGATTTTAAAATATAAATATTTTGAGGTAATTTTTATTATTTTTTTGGGCCAAGCACGTAAGTAAAGGTCGTGGGAAGGAAAAGAGCATGGAGGACGTGGGAGGAGAGGGTTACAGAAGTAAATTCGATTTTCTACTTCGACTATTCTGGTTCCTATCAACCATCATGGAGGAGGTGGGAGAAGAGGGTTAGGGAGGTAATATCACGTGGAGGATTGGCTTTGATTTTCTGCTTCAACTAGTCTAGTTCCTATCAACCATCATGGAGGACTGGCTTCGATTTTCTGCTTTGACTGGTCTGATTCCTATCAACCATCGTGGAGGAGGTAGGAGGAGAGGGTTAGGGAGGTAATATCGTGTAGAGGACTGACTTCGACTGGAGGAGCGGGGTTAGGGAGGTATTCTCAGCTTTGACTGGCTTCGACTGGAGGAGCAGGGTTAGGCAGGTATTCTCAGCTTCGATATATTGCGCGGAGGAGAGGGTTGGTCTGTGAGAGGGGGTTCGTCCCTAAATAACCTCAGAAAATAACTCCTAGGGACTAAATATTCATGAGGGATGCTTTCCCTTTGATTGATGTATGTGAGGTTTCCTTCCGATTCAGTAAGAGAGCAGTAGGTCCCTGCAGTAACCTATTAAATCATATTGAGAGTGATACTTTGATCGTAACGAAGTGAACTTATTCTGTTGGAGATCCAAACCCTCTAGATTAAGAGTCATTCATAGGAAATCCCTTGTCTTTGAGAGAGTTAGGGAAATCCATATGAAATCGCGCGGAGGAGAGTGGGAGGAGAGTTATTCAACCTGGAGATCGACTTAGCAAGAGGAAGACCTGGAGATCGAGTCAACAAGAGGAAGAGAACGGATCAACAAGAGATCTACTGAGCATTCGAGCAGATCGACTCATAATTCAAGCAACTTTCCATATTGTGCCAAGAACTGCAGAAACAGGTGACTCTTTTCTGCCTTATCCACCGAACAGGATAGCCCAAACACGTGGAAGAATGTCCATAGTCACAATTCATAGCAAGCTTTGTTTCAGATATTTAAGATTAAGGATATGGTTTTTTTTTCCTTAATATTCGTTGGTACCATCTGATTATTTGTTCTAACTTCCTTTGCATTATCAAGTACATAAGTGCATCTAAAAAACTCCGTTGCAAGAAATAATTGTGCTTAAGGCATGAATTCATTCTTCTATTGCACTGAAATCCATAATGATTTTTCCATGGAAGATCATAAAATTGGTTATCATTTGGAACAAGGACTAGGATTACATGCCCAGTACTGAATTCAGTCACTGAAAGAAACTTCTGAGCTACAAGGATATAACAGGCAACTTTTCCATTTAGATAAATTAATTGTTGTTTGAGAAGAAAACTTGTTAGCTTAAGAATATATTGGTAGTCTAGTTTGTATGCTAAAGAATTGTGACAGAAAACCCAAGGATAGTTTTAAAAGGACCAAAAATAACAGCCTTTATCTTATTTCGAAATGGTGTATATATTTGTTGGCCATTGTCTGTGTTTCTACATGAACACTACAATGTTGCCAACATGGAGGGAAAGTGACAAAGAGGAACTGTTATTCAACCAGCACATTGTTGATGCCACATCCTTCTACTCACCCAAATTCTCAGTTGAAATTTCACCCTCGAATTCCTTTTGAGAGTGACTCAGAACATTCTGTAATTTAGCATCCTGCATCAACCCTGAAAAAAAATATCTCAGGTCTAGCAAGAAGAGAACTTGTACTTTCATATCAAGCAACAACAAAACCATTGACAGAGATGTTAGATATGAAGATGGTATTTAAAGACCTGGGAACTATTACAAGGCTTGCATTCGACCATTTATTATTAATACAGGCATTGTGATTTCAGCATGCAACCTTTGAATCGAATGGAACAATTAAACTATGGCCCTTTTCATCACTTTGTAATGTAGTTAGAAAAGAACATCGTGGGCACTTACAATTTAGGAAAATGCAACATTGGGGTCACAGTTAGATTCGTGGTCCTAGTCGAAGGGGATTTCTCCTTCTTCAGGCTAGCTGTCCTTCATTTCTCTACTATTATTAACAACAGTCACAGCAATCTCCCGATTTTTTGCAACATGATTATACAATATATTATTGGATATTGAAGCATCATTTGCAGAGAAGACAGTGCCTTTTGAGCTTGCAGCTACCAATTGTGTCTGTTGTAAACGATTGTCAAAATTTATTTTTGTAGACTGCAGGGTATAGAATATAGAGTATATGTCAAATCTCTCAATCACACAATGTGCAATTATATTAAAATAGTGCATGAAATCAATTTAACGTCTATAAATCAAACAGTTAATACCTTCATCACTGGCTTATTCCATAAGTTTTTAATACTATTGTTCTCCTTGATAGATAGAGTTCTAGGATGAAGCAAAACTGAGGGTTCTCCTTCAAAGTCCTTTCGAAAGTGACCCAAAAGATGTTGTAGTTTATTATATTTCAGACTTAGAAGAAGAGAATCCCCATATACTATAAATCGAAAAGAAAATACTAGGGAGCACTTACAATGACATCCATTTGGTCGTTGTCCTATTGCTTCTGCTCACTTTTTATCACTATATCATGGACACCTTTAGTTTCCCTAGAAGCTGAATCGACACCCTACCTGTCAGAGTCTTGATGTGTGATATTAGTAGCAGAATAGTAGATCTTGTTGCTCTAAGTTTCACTGGCACCAGTGCCTTTGGTCGCATTATCACAACTCGGTGGCATAGGCTCTAAATTCTACACCTGTGCTCTGCACTTTGCAGTTTGTATCCTCCATGATGGAATTTTTGTGCACTTATGTGAGTATCCTAATTGCTAATCTTGGATGGGTATTTGATTTTAAGGAAAATAGTATTATGTCCACAATACAACCTATAGTATCTTCCATTGTTCTCCTAATCCCTTGTAATTGTAGCATTAAATAGATCTCATTGTACCGCAGGGAATATCACTCCACACATACAATATAGTGTATCGCTCATTTCATTGTTCCCCAAGCAGGTCATTATAATGCAACGTGATATATGGTATATTTCTCAATGCTTCTAAAATGTTTTAACAAACCACCTTACCACTGCCTTTTATCATCATTATTTGAGAATTTAATAGAGTGTCTTCACATGAGTTGATATAGTGTTACAAAATCAATTGTATTATTGTGGCCACACACTCCATTTCATTATATTGGCTTGTGTACAAACATATATCCATTTGCATTGTATGGTAATATGTACATGGCCCTATTATAGTATATTCATTTACACTCATCTCAACACCCTGTAACATATTGTTTTCGATTATGTGCTAATATTTTGACTGAGTCTTACTGTATGTTAATGATCATTCCAAACATCTTTTGTCTTTCCAATATGTTGATTAGCCAACCATTTTGAAAAATTCCTTTAATAACCTTTTGTGATCAAAAGAAAATACATTTGAATAAAGTATCATATATTTGTGCATGTTTTTTACTCTATTCCTTCTTCCACATGCTTGCATACATAATTCAACTGTAACGTTTTTCTTTGCAGCATTATAATGCCTACAGCGTAGTGCACAATCTTCCATGCACTTTTTATTTGGTTCAACACGCCCTTGGTAACTATCATCACAACATAGTGAAAATATGATACCTTCAAAATGCACATTAAAATAAACTTTTCATGAATGGACTAATATGTCCTTTTGTTGCGCATTATCAAGGAACCATGCGTATAGTTGATACAAATATTGTAGGGCGTATAATCTCTATCTTATTCCTAGAATGACCTTCTCTTGGCCGAACCATCTCCTTGAATAGAAATTGGTTACACATAGATTTATCATATAAAATATTATGAGTCTCAAGTGGATTTACAACAATAAGCTTCAATGCATAATCGCAACATTGTCCCTGCAATGACCCTTTTAACCTTGTATATCTTGGATGCACTAATCATTTGCAACTTTGAAACAAACCTCTCATCACCTCTTTTATGCACTTACAACAATGTTATGCATCCTTCAAATTTACTTAGGTAATGTTTCACCACTATCACAACATACTTATGTCATTCTCTCAATTCCCTCAATCTTCAAAAGTCCTTGGCATATCTTTTGGATCATCAATAACCTTCACCTCACAACAATAACCTGATTCAAACTAATGCTAATTAAAACCTCACGTCAATCTGATCTTTTCTCTTGCATGATCCACAATTTCATTTAATCATTAATTTTCTTTGTGTTGCAATTTTTCCTTTCTTGCTAGCATTTTCTCGTCAATATACATAATGCAAAGGGTCAAATTTTTCAATTAACCACACAAATTGCCAGAATTTTCCTCTTTTTGTCTTTTGTTGGTTTAAAGTATATGTAAAATTAATTTGGAAGGTATATCATACAAAAACCCTTTACACGTCATAAATGATTCACAACTAACCATAGATAATTGAAGAAAAGAAATCTAGATTTTTTTTTTAACTACACTAGTAGCTACAGAGATATCTGTCTCATATCGTTCTCTTGGACTCAACTCTTGGGATTTGTGTCCCATGTCTCTATATCATACATGTTCTGCTATAATGAAATTAAACCCTTGGGATGTGTATCACATGACTTTTCATTTTCTATGTCCCTTTATCATACATATTTTTCTATATTGAACTTGACCCTTAAGGTGTGGCTTATGACATTTTTTAAGCATTCTATAAAGAAGCTACCACCTTGTCCAGTGCAATTTTCTATAGTAGCACTAGTTATATGGAGTTGTATTTCATTTTCCTTAGTAGCTGGAGGAGTTGAATCTTTTCAAATGCTCAGGATTAGCCATACCTGACTATGGCTGGAAGGTTTGAACCTACAATAATTTTTTGGTAGGACTTCCCATTTAAGAAAGACTAATAAATATTTAAGAAAACAAATTAGGAATTTTTTTTTTTAAATCAATCTAGGTTACATTTGGATCTTCATATGCTACAATGTCTAGCGTATTTATGTCTAAGAATGCATGCAAATATGTTTTAAACTCTAATCTAATACTAAACATAAATTAAAGTTAGAATTTAGGTTTTATGATTAAATAATGGGAGAGGAATAATGCCTACTATATTTTTTGGGTATATGGGGTCGACTAAGGATTACCTGGAAGAGATTTAAGTAGATCTGGGGTGATGACTATAGGGTTGTCCATCAAAAACCCTAGAAGATCCATCTAGTACCTTACAAACTTCAAGAAAATTCAGGGGAAGACTAATGATGGTTGGAGAACATGCTACATGGCCTTGAGCACGACCATCATGATTTCCAAAATGTGGTGGTTATGCAAATTCATCTTGCTGTTATGCTAGATATTGCACAAAAAATCTAATTCTGTGAATGTCAGTATGCCATGAAGCCACGTTGAAGCAACATAAGTGGAAAAATTATTTGTAAAAAAAATAAGCAAATTTTACATCCAATGGATCTCCCTTTTCCATGAAGATTGTGACTCCAAGTGAGTTTGAATATAATTATAACATAAAATATTCACAACTTCCTCAATTCTTTTCAAAATCATTATTACGATACCAATTCATAAATGGCATAAAAATTTGGCCTCTCATGGCAGACTTCAATCTAGTTCCTAAGCAAGGAAAAAACTTCCTCCCAAGATAGAGCTTCGATATGTATGGAAGGAAAACCTCTTGAAGGCATAACACCTACGATACTGCATAAAATCACTATTATGAGCCCAATGTTGAAATGGAGCTAAAATTTTGCATCTTGCAGTTTGATTGTAATCCACCACACTAGTGAAAAAATATGCACGTCACAATTTTTTGGTGGTTGAAGGGAGTAGATCTAGTGGAATTTGAAAATTAAAAAACCTAAATGAGCCAAGGTATATAGCTCTTGATTGTAAAAACCCACCATTGTTAGATCTAGTAGCGGTGTGAGATGGAAACCTTAAGAGGTGACTAGATCTACAGGATGCAATCGTTGTATTACAACAACAACTAGTGCAACCCTCTCATCTAATTTTGTAAATAAAATAAAAGAGACTTATAGCTAGTAATTTGGAGAGATTGAGTGCTTTGTTATCTTTTTGAATTAGAGTGATGAAGGTAGAATTTATGGTTGGAAAGGAACCTCATATTTGGTGTAACTTTTATTTTAATACCTAGACCTCATTTTTAATGGTGAACCAAATGTGGTGGAAGAAATTTGTGGTGAAAACGTGAGGACTTGGAGATTTTTTGTAATGCATATCTATGACATTCAAATTTACATCTATTAAAGTGACGGGTCTCATGGGACTAGCAGCATCTGTTTTCAAGACTAATTAGCGAATGTGTTTGGTGGTCATGTGAATGGTAGTGAAACCGTCCTATTTGAGTTTTTAGAGGAGAGACCTGAAAAATTTTGTTGGTTTGTGATAAATATGTTGATGATAAGTTAACTTATTACCATGATTGTTATTGAGATGAGTAATTCTATTACAATTCCAATGTCGAATCATCAATTTGTGGAATAATTTCGAGTTGTGTTCTCCTTCTTGAGTCATTGCAGTTGTGATTTATACCAGCAAAGTATTTTTTCTTGTTGATTTCACTCACTAGGGTGGGTGAAAAAATGTTTCTCTTGGCCAACAAGGGATTCGTCTCTTCCACGAATAATTTTTTTTTGAATGCATGTCATTCTTGATTCTCGATCTTTTGGGCTTGGAAAATGTCTAAAAATACTATCATGTTCCATGTCTTGAGATGTTGTTTTATGTTTTTAAGTCTTTGTTGGAAATGATAAATTAGATTCCTTTTATGTATGACATCTTGATTCCATCATTGATTGATGTTCTTATAAATGTATGGGCAGGAAAGCCAAAAAATTTAAAATCTAAAGGGATTTTTGATGGGGAGCAGAGGGCTGAATATAATCCACCGCGAATCTTATATCGCAGCATCCATTCTATAAGGTTGACCCCTTTCATGTACGTAAGAGGAATAAAGATGCATAAGGTGAGTCAAGCCCCTCAACTCGGATATTAACCACTGAGAACTTGGGTTGTCGAGAGTGACGGATATGGGCCAATGATCTAATCTAGTTGAAGGGAGAATATTGGTGTGTATACCTTGACCATAGAGCATTAAGAATTCTAAAATCAAGAAATATTCCAATTGAAAACTACATGTTGTGATCCCCCACATTTATTGTTACAAGCATGGAGCCCATTGAGGGTTTCCACATCAATCAGTCTCATATCACTGATAAAGGTGTTGAATGCTTCATTATCTTGAGCATGGCTACAAATTTATCCTTTTCTTTTACTCTAAGGAAGAAATAAGGTTGAAATCACTTCTTAGAATCTAATGAGAATTTCCATTGAGATGTAAAAAGTTGGCAAGACTCTGCAAGAATTTGTGTGCTTCCAGAAGAAGATGCACACAATATACATTGGTGATGAATGCATTTTATGAGGATCACGAGGTAAAATTGAGTGATTAAACTTATTTCTATGGAAAATAAATTGTGAAGTAGAAGCATGTTTAGATTCCAAATAATGACAATGTCACCAACCATGCCTTTGGAATTTATGGTTGTCAATTTGCCCTTTTTCCAAAAGTTTTTGAGTAGGGTTTCTATCATAGTACTATAAATTTTTTTTTTCTTGAAACATAAGAGTATCATTTGATTCAATATGTATCTTATTTTATAAGAGTAATTTCTTGCTTTTAACATTAATTTCTCATATATTCCAAGATATCACCTTCATTGACCAGAGGTATCTCTCTAATAATAAATGCAGATTGGTCTTGTGACCTCAACGATTATCATCATGTAAGATTTATATTATATTTTTTATCCTGTTGGGTTTAATCCTAAGGAAAAAGAAGAATTATGAGATGGGATATTGGTTGAATTACAGTTCTTGCTACCCTTTAGGGCTTGCTGAATTTGATTTCTAAGGATTGATTATGTGTCCTTCCATTATAAGCATCCACATTTTTAGGAATATTCCCTACATACACATAGAAACAATTTCCTGCACCAAATATTATACCATTTAGACTAAACTACATTATAATATCCCCAAATGGGAACAAGCAGCAATACTAAACAATATTGCACAGAAATAATGCAGTTCAGTAAAGTAAAAGTAGGAGGCCAATATGGAGGCTCAATATGTACATTTACAATAGAAAATCAAAGTTATATTGAAGCCCATGAGTTATAGAACAGAAAATAGAAGACTTTACATGAAGAAAACCCTCAAAATTAAGGTGCTACAACCATATATTTGACTGAACAAGCTTGACAGTGTTATTTTTATTGGCTGAAATAGCAGTAGATTACACTTCATATCTAGAGCAGATATATGTACAAAAAGTTAGATCTATATCAGATCTGTACACTAGATAGGCTCCTCTACAAATGCCCCTTGGGGTTTTTAGCAAAAAGTGGAGTACATGGAGTAGATCTTAGATCTTATGTAGCAGATATGCAGAATGATTCAGAAATTTTGAAGCAAATACAACAGTATTCAGATCAGATTTGAATATGACATGGAATAGATCTGAAATCCATGGATCACCACAGTGAATGGAAAAACCCCAACACTAGATATCTCTCCAAAAGTGTGCCAAAACACCCTACAACTGTACACTTGCAAATAATGCAGTACTGGAATGAAAACTATGTTGTAGGCTCTAGAACATAAGTGGCCTTGAGCCAAGATCTGAAATTAGAGTTCCAATCATCCAATACTCTCTTACCAAGGGGATAGAAGACTTTCCCATTGAAAAGAGGCACTAGAATGGCTTAGATCTGAGTAGATATAGCCTCCACTTGCTACAGCTTACAAAGACAACCAAACCCTCAACAAGATCTACGTTGTAGTTGGAAGAAGAGCTTGGCCAAATGCCTGATAGTGGACAAGAAATGAAAGACTCCTCCAAGAGCTACTCAAGGAAGGAGGTGGGATTCCCAATCAGGAACACCCAGTGCTAAACATCACAATTCTCTGCTAAACAACCAAGAGAATAAGAAATGTCTAAACAGACAAATTCTTTGAAAATCTGATAATCATCAACAACCTTCTCATGTTGTCCTCCTCTTCCTTTTATAATGTTGAGATCTTGCAAAAGCATAAACCATCTCAATGATTTAGCTTCTTTCACATGTGCCACCTCCAAATAAGATTGTGTTGTGCATCAATGAGGATCACTTCTTCTAGACAACGTTGTTGATTTGGTCATGGTTGACCCAGTCAAAACATTCAGCCCCTTTCACACGTAAGGGTGCTCATTTTGTTAGCTCAAATTTAGCATTGTTCACATGTGGCATTGATTTATTCATTTTTTTAGGAGTTTTTATTATCCTCCTTTACACATTTATTCATGCAACGGGAAAATGAAACAAAATTGTATATTCCCATTAGCTTGGGCTAATTGGGAATATTACAGTTCTCCCCTCCAAAATTTTGATTGTCCTCAAGCAACTGATAAGGTGAGTTCTGCAATACTTCTCCTCCTTCATTGGTGACACCATCATGAATTAAACTCCCTTCACAAGCTAAGTGTTCACCAATCCAACCCTCCATGAATTGTTCCTCCAAAGTCATTATGAGATGTACATAGTCCATCCCACAAGGAGTCAAGAACTCAAATGAAACAAACATGGTTGAACCAATGCTCTCCCTGAAACATGTAGCATAAGGTACATAGAAAGTCTCCATCCCATGTGGTACATACATGCCTCCCATCCTCCCTCCATACATCCCCATAAAAAGTAAAACTATATCATCAAGGTATGGAAGAAAAACTACATATAAACAAACAGAAATTTGAGCATGTGGAGGTGGGTCATAGTCCCACATATGGTACCAGTGCAGTGCATCTCCTGCCTGCATCAGATAAAGAAATGGTAAGTGGTTTCCCCACCACTTACTTGTTGCCCATGTTATCTCACTATGGCTGAAAGTGTGAGATATGTTTGGTGCCTTTGGGAAGCACCCATCATGATAGAAAATATCCCTTTGTTCATCAAAATTCAGAAATTTGTGTGGCCCAAAGTTTACTATAAGATTTACATGATATATCACTCCTCCTTGGAGCCATGGCCTGCATAAACATGGTGAAATAATATGTATAATCAGAAAATAAAACATGCTTTACATGATCAGATTCTTTACCAACAATACTCCTCATACAAATGGAGTGGTTCATGGATCTCTCTCCTCTTTCAGAAGAAGGAAGAGATGGCTGAAATAACCCCTTCATGGAGTCATGTTGCTGCCCCAACTCCACATAGTTCATGCATTCTTGAAAATTCTAATGTAGTTATTCTTTCAAGCCTTCCCAATCAAAGCTCCTCATGATGATGTTGTAGATCCTCATGGGTTGAAACAGAACTCTTTGTAGGCCCTTTGTAGCAACTTCTTCTTGAGCTTGGAGGCTCTAGACAAGAATATTCTACCATGATGATAGATGACTTATTCATGGAATAAATATCCCTCTTAATGTAGCTGGTCATCAAGTATCATGCAAGTGTGAAGATCCTTGGAATAATCCACCAACAATTGGGATTTCCAATACAGATCTAAACTGCTCAACAATGACAGCGCTGATGATATATCAACAGAAATGTCTGTCATGTTGCTGATATCCTCCTTGACATCCCTCATGCCAAAGGTGTATGTTGGAAGGCCATTGCTTCCACTCTTCTCCTCCCACGGTGCAGATCGAGAAATGAGAGTGGGTAATGATGATAAGGGAAGAAGATCTCCCTCCTTCTTGAGCTTACCCAAGTCTTCCAGTGTTCTAGCTTTCTCTTCAAGTGCTCCAATCCCTCTCGGATCTAAGCTTGGAGCATCATGTTGTGAGGTCTTTCCCACAAAATCTGAATCAGGTGGCCTTCCATGTGGTTGGCCACTAGATAGTGATGTCTCATGGACCATCCTCATATGCATAATAGATGGGATCCTCATGTCCCTACTTCCACTACGCAAATTCCTCTATGTTTTTTGTGTGGAAGTATAATGATAATTTGGTATCACTCTTAAAGATTCAAGAGTGCTTCTGATTGGAGCATTTGCTCCATTCTCTCTTCCATGCAATAGTGGGTCGTCTCCTGCTATTTCAGCACTGTGATCCCTCCTTTGTTCTGCCTCATTGTCTATCATCATAAACACATGCTGCTCATGCTTTTCATGTGTAAGATCCTTGTGGCCTTCTTGCAAAGATACAAGAGCCCTCCTAGTGGAAGAAATTGCTTCATCTCCATGTCCCAATAAATTGGATCTCCTCCTGCTGTCACAGCGCTAGAGGATCTTCTCTATTATTTCTCTCCCTTCTCCTCACCAATGGAGAATGCCTCATCATTAAGAGACCCTTTTCCTTGATATCTTCTTGAAGAAGGAATCCTCATGTCTTCTCCTTGAGAAGAGAGTTCTTGTTGTAGTGGGGCTTTTTTCTTTGGAAAATCATGCAGCAGATCTTCAACCCCCTCAACAATGTTCAGAAATGGAGTTGGATCTATGGATTATTCCAAATCATGCAAAGATTTAGATTTCTTGGGCTTGATTTTCTCTCCCAAAGAAGTTTCAGAATGTCTTAAATCAAATCTTTTCACTAACCTCCTAGTGAACTTTGCATAAGAAGAAATATTTACACCTTTCAAGCAAGAAGACTCAAATAACCACCAGGCATAAGCCTTACCTTGAAGATACAGCGCTGCTACTCTCATGGCTTCTGCTTCTGAAACTTGATGCAGTTTGAAATATGTGTCTATATTCCTTACCCAAGACTTGGTTGAGGTCTCAGGTGATCCATCAAAATTAGGTAGAGAGAATCTACCCAAAGTGTGTTGCATGCACCCTCTTCTTCCATTGTAGTTGGCAGAACTCTGGGAAAATTAGATGCTCCTTGAATATCTTTGACTAAGACTCATATTCTTGGATATAATCACTAATAGTTTCATCCTTTGGTGTTCCTCCTTCTGCTTCTTCCTTTGTCAAGAAAGTAGGCATGCTACAGCGTTGTAGATCAGATTGTGTGGCTAAATGATCGCACACATAGTATGAAATATTGGGGCTTCCTTGATGGGAAAATATTCTTGAGGGCTCTTCATATATTTCCCTCCTTATTCCTTTGATTTCTCCTTTTAGCTCATGCATAGCTAGAGAAAGAGTTTTAGAGAAATCCTCTCCTTTCATCCTTCCAGATAAAGGGGTTTCGCCCTTGTTTTCTTTGTCTTCTGTGTAATCAATTTTCTTCTGTCTCCTTTTCAGATACCTCTTCTCTCTATCAGTAAGAGGCTCTTCTTCTTCTGAAGACATATTGGTTCCTACAAGCTGTGCCAAGATGATTGCTCTGATACCACTGTAATATCCCCAAATGGGAACAAGCAGCAATACTAAACAATATTGCACGGAAATAGCACAGTTTAGCAAAGTAAAAGCAAGAGGCCAATATGGAGGCTCAATATGTACATTTAAAACAGAAAATTAGAGTTATATTGAAGCCCATGAGTTATAGAACAGAAAATAGAATACTTTACATGAAGAAAACCCTCAAAATTAAGGTGTTGCAACCATATATTTGACTGAACAAGATTGACAACATTATTTTTATTGGTTGAAACATTAGTAGATTAAAATTCAAATCTAGAGTAGATCTGTGTACAAAAATTTAGATCTATATCAGATCTGTACACTAGATAGGCTCCTCTACAAATGCCCCTTGGGGTTTTTAGCAAAAAGTGGACTACATGGAGTAGATCTGAGATCTTACGCAGCAGATCTACAGAATGATTCAGAAATTCTGAAGAAAATACAACAGTATTCAGATCAGATCAGAATATGACATGGAATAGATCTAAAATCCATGGATCACCACAGTGAAGGGAAGAACCCCAACACTAGAGATCTCTCCTCCAAAAGTGTGCCAAAACACCCTGCAACTGTACACTTGCAAATAACGCAGTACTGGAATGAAAACTACGTTGTAGGCTCTAGAACATAAGTGGCCTCAAGCCAATATCTTAAATCAGTGTTCCAATCATCCAATACTCGCTTGCCAAGGGGATAGAAGACTTTCTCACTGAAAAAAGGCACTAGAATGGCCTAGATCTGAGTAGATATAGCCTCCACTTGTTGTAGCTTACAAAGACAACCAAACACTCAACAGGATCTGCGTTGTAGTTGGAAGAAGAGCTTGGAAAAATGCCTGATAATGGACAATAAATGCAAGACTCCTCCAAGAGCTACTCAAGGAAGGAGGTGGGATTCCCGATCAGGAACACCCAGTGCTAAACAACACTATTCTCTGTTAAAAATCCAAGAGAATAAAAATTTATTCAGAAATCTGATAATCATAAACAACCTTCTCATGTTGTCCTCCTCTTCCTTTTATAAGATTGAGATCTTGCAAAACCCTAAACCATCTCAATGATTTAGCTTCTTTCACATGTGCCACCTCCAACTAAGATTGCACTGTGCATCAATGCGGATCACTTCTTCTAGACAGCGTTGTTGATTTGTGCATGGTTGACCTGGTCAAAAAATTCAACCCCTTTCACACATAAGGGTGCTCATTTAGTTAGCCCAGATTTAGCCTTGTTCACATGTGGCATTGATTTATTCTTTTTTTAGGAGTTTTTATTGTCCTCCTTTACACATTTATTCATGCAACGAGAAAATGAAACAAAATTGTATATTCCCATTAGCTTGGGCTAATTGGGAATATTACATGCATCTAGATCAACATTTTAAGTTTTATGACCTTTCCTCTGGGGTAAAATAATCCCCCAGTCACTATAATAGGAAATTTAATGATGTCATATAAATTTTAATCTCGAAACCTGGAGCTTGTGGCATAACTTGTTACTAAAATTTTATTAATTTGGCTAGAACCATTTCAAGCGAAGTATACTTAACTGACTCCCCCTTTATTTTTCTTACATATTTTCATTATTACGTTTTTTTTGCTGCTGAAGGTTTAAGGTACAATTGCATGATGAAGTTTTGGGGCCACAGCCATCGCTCTCCTGGACATATACAAGGGTGTAAGTGGTGATTTCAAACTCCTGAAAATTATCCCTCTGTCTAATTATCCTTATGTTTTACAACCTTGAAGGTCTAAAGCCAGGCATGGTTTCAAAAATTAATCCCAAGTTAGAACTTATACACAATCAGTAGTTTAGGATCAACAATCATGTCTAAGTAATTTTCTGTTCTGATAGTTAATAGACCCCTAGATGAGGTGGATATTCTCATTATGTGGAACATTCTTTAATTTGTATCATACTAACAAATCTCCTTCTTCTTATGTATGTAAAATAGAGGGTTCCTCGGGGCAAGGAGGTCAGTCTATAGCATAGATTTTATTATGCAAACAATTCACCTTCATATAAATTCATTGGAGTTGTTCGGAAACATATGTGAAGTATACTTTGTGTGTTTGTGTATATATATATATATATATAGGATCTGACAGAGCTATTTAGGAAACCTTCATTTGAAATCTGAAGGTTGTGCTATGAAATTTCCTTCGGTCTACCAGCATTTATAACAATGTGATGGTCTCTCTTTCCCATGAACCGTGACTTAAAAGAATAATTCAAATAAGTGTTACTCAAGCTTTCTCAAGTACACCGTCATGGGTTAATTACAAGAGTGACACAAGGTTACACCATGTACAAATTTCAAACAACCTCATGTTTTTTTATACTGTTAAGCAAGGACTTTTAGATTTTAGTGAGTTTGTCCAGCATCCAGATAACCCGGGTCAGGTAGTTGATTGTGCATGTACCTTCATGTGCATGGAGTTATAATCTTCTCTACTCATGGGGTATCTCTTATATGCCTGTTTCGACCTATTCACTTCTATGTTCAAGCCAGCTAGCCTTCAATGTTGTATTTGCATTGATATTGAACATGCAAAAAATTACTCCATATATTTTGAATTCTCTGGTTTTTCTGACTTTGGGTGCAATTCTGCTTGCGGTTCATTCAGATAGTGATAGGCCTAAGGGAGTGAATACTACCAAGTACATAGTAGGCTTCATTTTCACTGTTGCAGCTTTTGCAATCTATCGACTACTTCTTCCATTAATGCAGCTTGTATTCAATGGGGTTACAAAGAAAGAGACCTTTGTAGTGGTTCTATAGATGCAAATTTTCACATCCATAGTTGCTACTCTGATATGCATAGTTGGATTGTTTGTTAGTGGGGAGTTTAGAGATATGAAAAAGGAGGCCGAGAAGTTCACAATGGGAAAAATTTCCTATTATATGACACTGATATGGTTTGCAATAGGTTGGCAGGTTTGTTCTGTTGGTAGAGTGGGTTTGATATTTTTCATTTCTTCCTTGTTCTTAAATGTGATTAGCACTCTGGCCCTCCCTAATGAATCTAGCATTGGGGCCAAATATCTTGCAAGAATTCCTCACATTAACTTAAATAAGATCAAAACAATAAAAATTAAATTAAATGATTAAGACATTTTTCCAATTAACGAATCAGTTGCTTCCCACCGTAAGACTGATGTACCTAGGAAAGGAAAGTAAGTCGAAAACTTTAAAAACAGAGTACAGAATAAGCATTTATCTCCTGAGACCATTCCATAGGTTTTTGCACCCACTTTACCTCTTGGTCCACTAGTAAGTTCTGATGTTGCACAATAGTTATTGAAGGTGAGGATCCTTGTTCCTCTAGTTGACTTGTTTAAGATTTTTGGGTAGAGATGCACTATTATGCAATCACTAGTTGTGCTATCAGATGGACCTATTGTTATGAACATTACTAATACTTTACAAGTAGTAGAGGCTAGTGACACAGTTGATATGATAGAGGATTACCCACAAATTTATGTTGCAGATAAATTTTAAGATATGCCTTTCTACGTGTCATTGCTTACTAGTGATTTGGTGTTTGCTTATTGTATGTTGGATTGATGTACCTCCAACAACATTATGGCATCTGGTGTGCTGAGACAATTGGGATTAAGAATCATCAAGTACATATTTAACCTAATCGTAGCAATATGTAGTGATCTTTTATATGAAGAGTGCATGATAAAACTAAAAATGTATGATTAAAACCAGAAATTCATTTTTTTTAACCATTTGTGACCAAGACATTTTTCCAATTAATGAATCAATTGCTTCCCAGCCTAAGACTGATGTACCTAGGAAAGGACAGTAAGTCGAAAACTTTTAAAACGGAGTAGAATTATATGTAGACTTGTACATTTATTAATATTTTAGTATTAGGTCTCATGGTTTCTAATTTCAATAATTATAATAGGCCACTTTCATAAGCTCATAGTCTATATTAATGTTCTAGTATTAGGTCTCATGGTGTCTTATTTCAATAATTGTAAAAGGCCACTTTCATGTAATAAGAGTCTCATGACACTTAATAGTTACTTGAGCTTGAAGTTACAGTTTCTTCCTGTTTGTATAACCAAGGGTTTCCCCTTCTTTTGTAACTCATTACTTGATCAATACAATTAACAACCTACATTGCAGAGCTCTTCCTCGATATTATTTGGATGCCTCTAAACATTGTTTTTCCTGTTGTCATTTTCTACTTATTTGGGGTTTATTGTTATTTTATTTCTTCTTGTACTATTGTAGTTGCAATAGTAGTGCATCTTTGTATGCATACAAATTGGTTTACGAGCTACAAGGCTGAGATTTTGGAAAAATGTAATCAAACTTCGAATGTTGATAAATACAAAGAATCACGAAAAATAATCACTTGGTGATTCTAAATGACATTTTTTCACATGACAACTTGCAAGACTATGGGAGGTCGAGAAAATGATAGAAAGACAAAATGAAATCCCTATGACTTTTAAGGTGATGTCGAAATTCATACATGGATGAGAAATATCAAATTAGCCTTTAAAGTGCACGACACTCATAAAAAGGAATATAAGTTAAGCATTTCCCTTTGCCTATAAGGGTTGATGTAGACAAGGTGTGGAGCTTTCAACATGTTTATAAAGGAAATATCCCAAAATTTTTATGGAGGCAATATCCCAAAATGTCAACGAAAACATCCTAGGATAAATCTTACAATGTTCAACTCATTTTAATGCTGAACATTGAGGCGTTTAGATGTGTAAACCTATATTATGATGTATGCCAATGTTTGTATTTGTTTATTATCTTGTTGGGGCTCAATAAAAATTGATGTGAGGATACCTAATAATGTTTTGTTAGAGTATATGATTATGCAATTGCATGGTTATAATGATGGGTAATATAATAAATATGTTTAAATTCTCACAGATATATGTGATGCATGATGGCGCAGGGGAGGGGGGTAATCCATGTTAAAATATGTAACTAGGTTTGGTCTTCATAATGACATATGTAATCATGATTTTATGTATTTGATGTAAAGAGAAACATAAATTTATTATTATTAAGTTCTCGAGGCATGGGCTTCATGCTCAAGGGAAATTTATTTTTAGGTCAAGCACCCATTGAGTGCTTCTAGGACTTGTCATTTGGTCTACAATTCAGTTGAGTCATTGTCATGTATGGAAGACTCTTTTGGGCATGTTACATATTGTAAAGAAAATTTATTTGAGTCAAATCTAGATTCAAAGACCCTCCAAGGCCTCGTCATAGTGCAAACAACAAGTTGACCTCTATGAGAGGATAAGTTGGCCTAAAGCTAGCAATTCCACCTAGAGAAAGACCTATATATAAGAAATACTTTGATCTCACTTGAAGGACTTACTCCACGTTAATGACCAAGCCTTAAAGTATACAATTGTCTAGGATTTTGATGTATTGAGTTGTATATCTAGATGCAAATAAGTCTTCAGTCTATCTGTGTATCATAGATATCTTGTTCTAAAGCTTATTAACAAATTTAATTTCAGTTGGTTGCTGCAAGATTTGATTCTTGAGGCAGTATGGTTGAGCATGGTGATTGATCATTTAATATCGTCACGATGTCTCGACACCTTTGGTGACATAAGAGAACCTTGATTTGAAAATGACATTTATAGTAATCTTGTGGATAGATAATAATGAGACTGTCAAGGGAAGTAATCTATAGAATGTGTGACCTATGTGTTAGCGAGTGACCCTGTTTCACATTTGTATACTAATGTTTAATGACAACATGACGGATCTTGATTTTGTCACAATAACCTTGGCATCTGTATAGCAGCAATCTTCTCTGTGACATCGTGACAACGATCCCCTTTTGTGAACACTGTTGAAGATTCATCTTGAGGTTGTTGAGTATAGTTGTTACAGTAATTATGACTGAAGATTCATCTTGAGGTTGTTGAGTATAGCTCTTACAGTAATTATGAATACATCTCCAGTGCTTCCAAATGGGCCTTGAAATTTCTAGTATCATTTTGAAAACACTTTCTTGTCTTAAGCTAGTGAATATTGGGCTTATTAATTCTTCTCAAATCCAACCAAGATAGTGTTGTGACCCCATAATCCCTCCAAATGTGAAATCCCATCTTTTAAATATTCTTACTAAAAAACTTGGGGGTAGACCTACCTAGCATGTTGATTTTGGGAAGGTTCATAAAACATAGCCACATAATACCATCCGTTTGAACTTGGGGGAAATTGTCTACAATGCTTACAAAATCTTTTTGATAATCCTGAAAACAAGAAATCTAGTGGTAAGAGCTATTTAAATCACATTACCAAGGTTAAAAAACCATTAATTCCGTCCACATGGGTCGTTTCCAAATGATGTCTTAATAAAATATACCATGGGGCTCTCATTAAAACACTTAAATTAAAAACAACAGAGAAAAATGTTTTTTTTTTCATTAAAGCAAAGGGAGGGTCTCATAACTCTCATCCTCACCTTGCCTTTTCTTCCCTACATAACTCTTCGAAACTATAACTTTTTTTGTTCCACCTTAATAAGGCACTAGTTTGAGTACATAAGGTTGTAGTTGGATTTTTGAACAAGAAGCTTTCAAAGGGAAGAGGGTCTAGACTTGTGATTGAACACCTTACAATTGATTTTTCATCATCATATAAATCAATATATATGTCATTTTATAGACATGCACATAATCAATCATCCTAAAAAATGGTTGATATTTGTATGCCTTAGACCATTAAATGCCACAAATCATAGTGAGATGTGCTTGAGTGTGGATTGAGTAATCACATTGTGGGAATACTTATATGCATCTCTTATGTATATCACAAGAAGAAAGGTGAATTGTAGAATGCATGTGGGGTCATAAGAGAGGCACCATGTCATTATGTTAAGGATATAAATATAAAGGGGTGTAAAAAATGTTAATGAAAAAATAGATACCTACAATATCTAGTGAAAGTAGGGGTTTTTTAAATTGGGAAAATGCAATGGGTTAATATTGGTAGGGGGTTAAATAAAGTGACTTTTAGAGGTATTTTCCAATATGTAGTAAAATTAAGGGTATTATTTAGTATGCCATGAATGCACGTGCTATGCCATAGGTTAATTGAGTGACGCCCCTGTGGCAGGGCCATGGGTTTTGTCTGATAAGATCCAGGTTGCTGGATATTTTGGTTTATCATGAATATTTGCATGACTCTTTTGATTGGATGGTTGTGACCATACCTGAGTCTATTTATTGATCCTCATTGTTGGATGGTTGTGTCCATACCTAGAATCTTAGTTTATATGTACTCTATTATGGATGGCT
Source organism: Pinus albicaulis (assembly GCA_034641835.2). Taxonomy (NCBI): domain Eukaryota; kingdom Viridiplantae; phylum Streptophyta; class Pinopsida; order Pinales; family Pinaceae; genus Pinus; species Pinus albicaulis. Next base: position 558,270,631 of record CM076572.1, read on the forward strand.
GCACCCATGCCACATGTTCATGTATCAAAGATATCAGTTATTTGTACTTGCAGGTCTTCCGACGGTAGTGTTTGGTTTGAAAGTGTTCTCGTAAAGAATTTCACTCCTCCCTCTCTCTGGGACCTGATGATTTAGGGGGCATCTGTTACACAACATTTTGTCACTGTCCCTGCAATTCCCATCTCGCACATTGGAGGACCACTTCTATGACTTATATGTAGTGTCATGCCTTGAAAAAAGTGTCATTGCATCCCTTTCCATGAGAAGAAAATTTCCTTTATTGACTATTCCTGGAATAGATGATCAAAAACACATGATTTTGGGTTGGCACTTGCAGACAATTATGGCCTCGCGCCAATAAGGGAAATTAGCATTGGGCCCCACTCCCATTGGCGCTCTATCTTAATGGACTGCTTGCGCTGAGCTATTTTTGGATTTTTTTTTTAAATATAGAAGCGAAGTTTCCATTTCCAACCACTTCGTGAGCGAGTCCGCATGGGTTTTTTGACTAAATAACTTCAAGCACCTTCCTTTGGCTTCTTGTTTCCTACATTTGGGGAAACCTCCCAAAGGATAAGGCCTCCCTTCCACCATATGAGGGATCCCAACCTCCTCCTCCCTTTCTATAAATACATCTCTCTCACATAGATGCAGCTAGATGAATGGTTTGGATAGCTAAAAATTTTGGAGAACAGCTAAAATAATATGATATAGCTGGTGAGAGATAGAGCAGAGAGATACCCCTTGTCGAGAGAGATTCTAGGCTGATTGCCTCGCCGAGTCCAAAGTCCCCAAAAAATTCTCGAGACATGTTTTGACTGGACCCGCTGAAGGAGGCTGCGACATCAAGGCACATTTTTTTGCAATCTCTTTATTTCTCTTACTTAATACATGATTGATGTTTTGTTTCCTGTCTTGTGTTGATATGATTAAATTTTGCGCAATACATAATTCTCCTTGACCAATTAGATAGTTATGAATGAAAATATTGTTTCGTATGCTGCTTTCGTTCTCTGATCCTTGTGTAGGCACTTGAGTACCACTGCTGAAGGACCACGACGTGTTGCGACGAAGATCAGGAGACTGTTGCCACAGTTATGACAACTGCATTGGAACAAAGGTAGGACATCTATCCTGGCTTAGCTTCATTCATTAACTAGGAAGTGACGCATTAGCGTGACCTCTTGCTTCTAGACCCATCCTAGGGCTAGAGGGATCGCCTCTTTCCGTAGAGAGGATTTACCTACACAACAGGTTTTCCCCTACCCTCTTCCCCTCCCCCAAACCAACTCACCTAGAGATAACCGGAGAGGATTATTCTTAATGATCCACTTTGTAGAAAGTCTTCCTAGATATGATGACTAGCATTCTCTATATATCACAACCCATTTGTTTCCTCTTACCCATTATTCCGCAACTCATTCACTTGATCAACATATTCATCCAATGAAGGTGGGTCAACAAACATGAGGTATGCTAGCCATTCTTTCATATGAGTGCTTACATTTAGTGTTTAGGACATGTATGTAAGGAAAATTGGTTGAAGTATGATAATGGAACATGATGATAATAAATTATGTTTGTTGTATTATTTCACATTGGTGGTAATTTTTTTATTCTAGTCTAATGTGACAACTTGGGGTTTTTCTTTCATTATCTAGGAGAATCATGAATATGAGGTTTTGATTGAGATAGTGTGACAAATTCCTTCCTTACGTAACACCTTTTATGTAACCCCTTTTTTGTTCTCCTACCTTTTCTGTTGGTTCTTTTCAATCACTTGTAGTGGCTCCTTTTTTTGTCTCATCCTATGATAAGAGAGGCTAAGATGCCCAAATTTTTATGCAAGTACCAAAAATAAAGAAATTAAGAGAATGAGGTAAATGTTAAAATGAAAAATGTGGAAAGGGATGAATTATGTTAAAATCCAAATAATTTGAGTTATATTCCTTCATTGGGCCATCCCCCTGGTTTCATGCATATCAAAATCTATCAAAATAAAAGGGACTTGATAAGAATTCCAAAATCCTATTGAAAATGAACAAAGCATATTAAAGGGATTTTAAATGAAATTAATCAAGCCTACTAAACAAGCTAGCCAAAGTAAAGAAAAATGATAAGGATGGAATAAGTAGTTTCAATGAAAGAGAAACTCATGTACTGTAGGTTCTCCCTCCATAAAGGCGCTTATGGATGAAGGTATTACAAAACCAAGTATAATTCTATGACACCACTCATGAACTTAAACCCTTACGATATCAATTATCACTATTTATTAGTTGAAGGCTACAACTAGGAATTGTTCCTCCCCTTTGGGTTTTAGCACGTAATAGGGGTGATTGATGTAACACCCTCCTCCCACATTTACCCACTTTTATAAGCTCACTAGGGTAAACATGAGATGCGAGTTATTATGCAGGACCCAATTTCTAAGACGCGCTTATGGAAATGGGGTCTGCATGTCCAAAACCAACTGCAAATACTAGTGACACATGATCACACTGGTATCAGCCTAACTTGACCCAAAATTAATTTCTTTCAGTTTTGTTTCCTTAAATTTAACCCAGCTTTCTATTTTTGGTATTTTTTGGGTTCTAAACTTTGAGGCCATTTCAAGAGCCTAAACGACATTTTTAGGGAAAACAGAGAGACTGAAATAGCCAAAAGTTGTCTTACATATTTAAATTTTGGCTTCCTCATGGAGATCTTCGAAACAAGGTATTATGATAACCAAAAAAAAATCATATGTGAAAATTATGACCCCGGGAAGTTGGAGGTCCAAATTACTCACTTATAAAAACACTTTTTGTACATAGTACATGTAGGTTCACATATTCAGTAAGCTCATCAAAAAATCATCAGGAGGGCTTAATTCCCTCTCAAGCTAGCTGCAACAACACTTCTTAACCCATGCATTCATTAACCATTCAATAACTTATCAAATCATGAATAAGATCTATAGCTAGAGCACATAATAGAACCATGTAAATAAACAACATATAACCAGAATAGAACCCATGAAAAATCAACCATAAAATCAACATGATAATCGGTACAAGTGTTCATAGATCACCATAGGAAAATAACTCATAATTAACTTATACAAATGCCAACAAAGTCATGGAATTTCATGTACCACCCGACCATTGATTGGGTTGAACCAAATATCTCTTTAAGCCAATCACCCCCGCGCCATATTCCAAGCATGAATGTGGGATCATATGGGTTAAACCAAAATAGAACCAACCAGGGATTTTATAGGCCAAACCACATCAACCCTCAACCATAGTGATTTCACCTAACTAGTCTAGAAATCACTAATGCCAACCAGATTGGTCTCTTCCCAAGTTGTCTAGGGCTCTAGGGATTACATCTCAACCCACAACCTCTAGGGACCCAAGTTGTTATAGTGCTCGACAAAACTACGATCTCAACCCATAACCTCTAGGGACCCAAGTTGTTCCAGGGCTCCATATTTTCTATCCCAACCCACAGCCATAGGGAACCTGAGAACCAATCATAAAATCCAATGGGAAACCCAATACATCATGGATATACAGGAAATGGAAAGGAAAGGATGAAACCACTATTAATCTAAGAAAATATCCATGCCAATTAAAACACGTAACCACAGAATCACATGAATGTATCATATGATCCAAAAACCAGCAAGGAAATCACACATTCAACATATTACTTGCCTTGTAGCTATTGCTCCAACCTTCTCTTCTGCTTCCCACCAATTCCTTGCTTTTTCTAAGTCCAAGTGAATGCTCCAAGAATGCTCTAAGTGTGCAAGTGTGTAAGAGAGAATGAATAAGAGTTGAACCCAAAACTATCAAAAAATATATCAAATTTTCTTTGATGCCTTTTTATCATTGATGTCTCATTTTCTTTCATTTTACTTCATTTTCCCTCTAATTTCCCTTGCCTGCATATTTGTGTCTCTTCACCTTCCTTTTATCTTATTTTCCATTATTTTCATAATTAAATTTCAATTATTTCCTATTTGCCTTTGATATTTTCCATAATCATTAATAAACCACAAGTGATGTGCACTATAATTTTTTTCCCACCATTCATCTTGGAATATGTGTCCCATGACCTTGGTATTATTTTATTTACATGGAAAATCAACCAGGGGCTATTACAAACCCCTCCCCCTTGGGGGAATACCATCCTCAGTGTTATATGACGCTTATGACCATCAAAAAATGTTTCACATGAAGCTTTATAACACAACTTGATGCAACATTTAAAACATACAAAAATGTTGAAAACATGATCGACATAATTCTTATTGGAACTTTATGACATAACTTGATGCGGTATTTACAATGACATCTACTGAAAACCCTGAAAAACATACAACTTATTGGAGATTTATAATGCAACTTGATGTGGTATTTACAATACACATATGCATATATAAACGTAAACCAAAACACATACACCAACTCATATGTTGAACCAACAAATAAGGAAGGATACAAATCCCACATCTGATCAACCATCTTCCATGTAGCTTCATCGGGCCCAATGTACATCCATTGCACTTTAACCTGCTCTTTTGATCAGTTCTAGAGCATGAGCTATTTTTTTTGAAAAATGTACAATGGTTGTAGTTGGAAATCTCCCTCTATTTTCACATACAATACATACCAATCAATCACATGACCTGTAACGACCTCCTCCCACATCAACCTAAGTAACTGGCCAACTGGGGTAAACATGTGACGAAGATTTAATATTGTATGATTCAACCTCCTAGATCACCTTAAGGAAGTGAAATCGACACAAGAAAGCCTTATTGACCTTCCTTAGGAGCTACAAGACCCACAGAAGCTAAACCACCCCTCCATGTTGATGCAGGGGCATTAGACACTAGCCAGCAATGTAGGAGGTTTTGTCCACACGTTGTGGCTAGGAGGGTTCGAAAATATTTGAATTGTAATAGCTAGGTGTCAATACCTCAGTTGACTGAATTATTTAGATCAGTTAGGATTAGTAGAAGTCGAACAGTTAGGTTCGACCCATCTGTTATGTTTTAGTTAGTTAAATAAATTATAATTAGGCCTATTGATTTTCCCTTAACGGTCCTCATAGAGGAACCGAGGAGTCATATGTTGATGTATATAAACTGTATTCCCCCAAATGCATAGGGGGAGGAAGAATGGAGATTTCTGTAATAAAATTAGTGTGTTGAGCAATCGCTTCCCGTTGAATAAAATTCAGTGCTGGTTGATTTCAATTTGGGTTGAATTGATATTGTGTGCAGAAATTTGGTGAATCAAGTCACCACGAAACCTCTGTAATTCTCTGTCCATTTCTTTCTCTTGAATTGTCTGAGTAAGTGAATAAATCCTATGTGTAGGCGAGGTCTGTGTAAATGGTGGTCGATGAACTTTATTCTGAGTTTGTGAGGACTCCACTGAAAGAAGAATAAACTGCTCATTGTTTAATTAAATCCTGAACTGAGATCGGAACCTGAGAGTATAGGACTGAGGCGTTAACCCTTGGTTAATCACTGTACCAAAACCACGGTGGATTAGCAAACCCAGGTTGCCCTTATCGCACCGCTTTTCTGGAGCAAGCGGTTTTCTCCAATCACGAGAAATTCCATAGAGCCTTCGACGCGTGGCACAGGACGGAAGCCCAAAACCACCCTTCAAAGCGCGCCATCGCACGTTAAAGTTCGTACCAAGAGGCAGAGCGATATCGTCGGATACCGTCAATCTGGGGGGATGTCATCGGACGGTGGTCGTTTGACGGAGATGTGCGAAGGATAACCCAGATACGATGCATGTGTTTGATTGGGCCATTGGTCGTAGAGGTGGGCCCGAAGTCAAAGGTTGAATATACAGTCATTTGTTTAAGAAGTAGAGCGTCGGTATTAATATAAAAACTCAAGGTTTAAACATGGGTTGTAAAGTATGGCACATACAAATAATTGAATTCCGTGATTGAAGGTGCATAAGCGCGAGGGATTATAACCTTAGTCCTAAGGTTCAGAGATAAATATATATACTAGGAAATATAAATTAACATTGAAAGTTGTTGAATGTGTTTATTTATCAATTTCTCTGAAATTGATAAATAAAATTCCAAAAGAACTAAGAAGACCACGTGGAGGTGAACCAAGTAGATTGAAGGGAAATGCTGACAGAGGGATATTAGCAAACCAGCCCCCCTTGGGGACGACTTTCAGTTTTGTTGCCGTCATTTGTGGTATCAGAGCCATTTTTTTTAAGGTTTTTTTGCAGAAAGCTAACATGGAAATCCGAGTTGGTAGAGGTGTTGGCAGAAGGAGACCTGTTGCCAACGCAAAGGTGTTGGGGATGTTGCAGAGGGTTGAGGCTAGAATGGATGCCATGGAGCGAAGATAGCCCAGAGATCCTGAAGACATCAGTGAACCTAAAACAAAAGAAGCTGAAGAAAATGTTGAAATTCCTCTTGACATGAGACTCCTTAGAACTGTTCTGGGGTCTACAGTTAAGCCCAGGATTGAAGTGTCGAGTTATGTAGGGGGACTGTTTCCAGAGGAGCTGGTGGACTGGATAAATGAAATGAATAAGTGCTTCGATTATGAAGAAATAAGTGAAGATAAAAAGGTCAATTTTGCGGTGACAAAGCTGAAAGGACATGCTGCACTTTGGTGGGATGGAGTGCAGGCAGAAAGGAGGAGAGTTGGCAAGCAACCTATCAAAAGCTAGACCAGAATGATGGCTAAATTAAAAGGTAAATTCTTTCCTAGTGATTATCAGCTAAAATTGTATAGGAAAATGCAAAACCTGAGACATAGGTTTCTGATAGTAAAAGAATACACAGAGGAATTCTACAGAGCAAGCATAAGAGCTGGGCAATTCTAGGACACACCAAAGAAGACTGCCAGATATGTGAATGGTCTCAAGCTAGAGATCCAAAATGAGATTGGTCTTCTGTCTCCTAAGACAGTGGAAGAGGCCTACCAGATGGCCTTCAAAGCAGAGGAGAAACTCCTGAGGAAACAGTCTGCCAAGAAGAGAGGTACTTTCCAGGGAAAGGGAAGTCAGGATGGTAGAGGAAAGCTTACTACACCTAGGGATGGAGCTAACGGTAGCTCACCTCAGAATGCATCTGCAGAAGATGATGCAAGGGGTAGAAGGGGTTCTTATAGAGGAAAAGGAAGAGGAGGCAGAGACAGAGGCAGAGGTAGAGAATTGAGGTGCTATAGATGTCAGCAAGTGGGACATAAGCACTATGAGTGTCCAGAGAATGTGGGTGCTGATCCAAGAAATGTTGTTGTTGCCCAGGCTGGAGAAGAGGCAGAAATTGAAGAAGAAATTCTTCCAGAGAGGGGAGAGTCCTTGGTGGTTAATAAGATCCTGTTGAAGCAAGCTAAAGAGGTCATTGAGCCTGCACAAAGGAAGACTTTGTTTAGGAGCATATGCAAAGTCCAAGGGAAATGCTGCCAGCTAGTCATTGATAGTGGCAGCACAGACAATCTGGTTTCCACTGAGGTAATAGAGAAGTTGAATTTGAATACAAGGGAGCATCCCACTCCCTACAGGGTGTCCTGGCTGCATAAAGGGCACCAGCTAGTTTTAAAAGAACAATGTGAGATAGAGCTGCAAAGGGCAAATATAAAGATAAGGTCCTGTGTGATGTAATGCCCATGGATGTGTGTCATATACTACTGGGTAGACCTTGGCAGTTTGACAGAGCAGCAGTGCATGATGGCAAGAATAACACTTACAAGTTCTTCAAAGATGGGGTACACCATACATTGATACCCATGGAAGAAGGAGAACCATCCAGCAGAGTGATTCATCCAAAGACCTTGTTGCTGAGCAGGAAGGAATATCTGCAGCAGATAGAAGAAGAAATGGTAAGTTTTGCTTTAGTTTGCAAACCTAAAGTAGTTCTTGCTTCTACAAATATTTCTGATTTGCCAGTAGAAATCCAAGAGATGCTAGATGATTATTGTGACATTATTGTTTATGATTTACCTGATGAGCTGCCACCTGTGAGAAGGATCAGTCATCAGATAGATTTTATCCCTGGTTCAAATCTGCCAAATAAGGAAGCCTACAGAATGACTCCCAAGGAAAATGAGGAAATCAGGAGACAAGTACAGGAATTGGTGAACAAGGGGCTGATCAGATAAAGTTTGAGTCCATGTGCATTACCAGCAGTATTGAGCCCAAAGAAAGATGGAGGTTGGAGAATGTGTATTGATTCCAGATTAATCAATAAGATCATAATCAGGTACAGATTCCCTTTTCCCAGAGTTGAGGACTTAATGGACTGTTTGAGTGGTGCTAAATATTTTTCAAAGATAGATTTAAAAAGTGGATACCATCATATTAGAATAAGAGAGGGTGATGAGTGGAAAACTGCCTTTAAAAAAAATGAAGGATTGTATGAATGGATGGTAATGCCTTTTGGGTTTTCAAATGCACCTAGCACTTTCATGAGACTTATGAATGAAGTATTGAAAGAATTCATTGGTAAATTTGTGATAGTGTATCTGGATGATATATTAGTTTTCAACAGAACTAAAGAAGAACATTTAAGGCATCTTAATCATGTCTTGAAGAAGCTGCACCAAGAGAAACTAATGATCAACTTAAAGAAATGCTCAATCATGAAGGAAGAGTTGGTGTATTTGGGTTTTGTTGTCTCTGCAGAAGGGTTGAAGATGGACCCAGAAAAGGTTAAGGCAATTGTGCAGTGGCCTTCACCCAGGAATGTTTTTGAGGTAAGAAGTTTCCATGGACTTGCCAGTTTTTACAGAAATTTTATAAGAAACTTCAGTAAGATTAATGCACCCATAATTGAGACAATAAAGAAGAGAAAATAGCCATTTAAGTGGACTGCTGAAGCAGAAAGAAACTTTAAAGTGTTGAAGCAAAAGATAACTGAGAAGCCTGTTTTGATTCTGCCTGATTTTACTAAACCATTTCAAGTAAAATGTGATGCCAGTGGAGAGGCCATTGGAGCTGTGTTGAGTCAGGATGATAGGCATGTAGCCTATTTCAATGAAAATCTGAATGACACTAGGAGAAAGTATTCCTCTTATGAGAAGGAATTCTATGCAATTGTTCAGGCACTGAAAAAGTGGAGACACTATTTGATGTCCAGGGAATTTGTATTGTATTCTGACAATAATGCTTTGCAATATATTGTACAGCAGCCCAAGTTGAAGCATAAGCATGCCAAATGGGTTGATTATCTCCAAGGTTTTAATTTTGTTTTGAAACACATAAGTGGCCAAGCAAATAAATTAGCTGATGCTTTGAGTAGGAGGCACATGCTTGTTCAAGAAACTAATTTTGAAGTTGTAGGGTTTGATTTTCTCAAAGAAGTTGTTAGATTGCATGGGTTTCCCAAGAGTATTGTTTCAGATAGAGACACCAGATTTGTGGGTCACTTTTGGAGGACAGTTTGGAAGAAACTTGGTACCAAACTGAGTTTCAGCTCAGCTTACCATCCTCAGACTAATGGACAAACTGAGGTAGTAAATAGAAGTTTGGGAAATTTGTTGAGAAGTCTTGCAGGAGAGCATCCCAAGCAGTGGGATCATATTTTTCCCCAGGCAGAATATGCATATAATGACTCACCAAACAGAAGCACAGGGCAGAGTCCATTCCATATTGTTTATGGAATTCACCCCAAAGGAATATCAGAGTTAAGAAATCTGGGAAAGGCAGAACTGAGGAGTGCAGATGGTGAGGAATTTTCTTCAGAGATCCAGGCCATACATGAACAAGTGAAACAAAAACTACAAGGCAGCAGCATCAGATACAAAAGCAGAGCAAACTTGAGCAGAAAAGAAGTTCATTTTGAAGTAGGAGATATGGTTTTGGCACACTTGAGAAAGGAGATATTCCCAAAGAAACAGTATAACAAGTTGAAGTTCAAAAAGATTGGACCGTGCAAGATACTTCGAAAATTTTCTGCAAATGCTTATGAGATTGAATTACCCCCTGATGTTGGAATATCTCCCATTTTTAATGTTGCAGATTTATACAAGTATGAGGATGATGGTGCAGAGGAAAGGTCAGCAAACAAGGAACAGATTGAGTGGAAAGATCAGCTACCTCCAACACAACCATTGCAACTAGAGAAGATATTGGACAAAAGAGTGTTCAGGAAGACCAGAGGACAAGAGTACTTTCAGTACTTAATCAAATGGAAGGACAAGCCAGAGGAAGATGCCACCTGGATGACTAAAGAAATGTTGTAGAATATAGGCAGATCAGTGGACGAGCTCATGAACAGGAGTCCAGGAAGAAAATTGCCCTCGGGAGTCTGATGCAGGGGCATTAGACACTAGCCAGCAATGTAGGAGGTTTTGTCCACATGTTGTGGCTAGGAGGGTTTGAAAATATTTGAATTGTAACAGCTAGGTGTAAATACCTCAGCTAACTGTATTATTTAGATCAGTTAGGATTAGTAGAAGTCGAACAGTTAGGTTCGACCCATCTGTTATGTTTTAGTTAGTTAAATAAATTGTAATTAGGCCTATTGATTTTCCCTTAACGGTCCTCACAGAGGAACCGAGGAGTCATATGTTGATGTATATAAACTATATTCCCCCAAATGCATAGGGGGAGGAAGAACGGAGATTTCTGCAATAAAATTAGTGTGTTGAGCAATCGCTTCCCGTTGAATAAAATTCAGTGCTCGTTGATTTCAATTTGGGTTGAATTGATATTGTGTGCAGAACTTTGGTGAATCAAGTCACCACGAAACCTCTGTAATTCTCTGTCCATTTCTTTCTCTTGAATTGTCCGAGTAAGTGAAGAAATCCCGTGTGTAGGCGAGGTCTGTGTAAATGGTTGTCGATGAACTTTATTCTGAGGTTGTGAGGACTCCACTATAAGAATAATAGACTGCTCGTTGTTTAATTAAATCCTAAACCGAGATCGGAACCTGAGAGTATAGGATGGAGGCGTTAACCCTTGGTTAATCACTGTACCAAAACCGCGGTGGATTAGCAAACCCAGGTTGCCCTTATCGCAATGCTTTTCTGGAGCAAGCGGTTTTCTCCAATCGCGAGCGATTCCATAGAGCCTTCGACGCGTGGCACAGGACGGAAGCCCAAAACTGCCCTTCAAAGCGCATCATCGCACGTTAAAGTTTGTACCAGGAGGTAGAGCGATATCGCCAGATACCGTCGATCTGGGGGGATGTCATCGGACGGTGGTTGTTTGATGAAGATGTGCAAAGGATAACCCAGATATGGTGCGTGCGTTTTATTGGGCCATTGGTCGTAGAGGTGGGCCCATAGTCAAAGGTTGAATATACAGTCATTTGTTTAAGAAGTAGAGCATCGGTATTAATATAAAATCTCAAGGTTTAAACATGGGTTGTAAAGTATGGCGCATACAAATAATTGAATTCCATGATTGAAGGTGTATAAGCACGAGGGGTTATAACCTTAGTCCTAAGGTTCGGAGATAAATATATATACCAGGAAATATAAATTAACATTCGAAAGTTGCTGAATGTGTTTATTTATCAATTTCTCTGAAATTGATAAATAAAATTCCAAAAGAACTAAGAAGACCACGTGGAGCTGAACCAAGTAGATTGAAGGGAAATGCTGACAGAGGGATATTAGCAAACCAGCCCCCCTTGGGGACGACTTTTAGTTTTGTTTCCGTCACATGTGCTCAATCCCTGAGTCAAATTTCATTTTCACTGGAAAAACCCCCAGTCACTCCCATGACATGGGCATGCATGCGACAAGGACCCTCTAGTCACTCCCATAATTTTTGCAAGGGGGATATTGCAATGTTTTTCAACCAGTTATGTGTCAGAGACTACAAGATTTAAACCACTTTTTCAGGGCTAGGCTCCAAATCACTGCCCGAAAGTTGATGAGACTTTACAAGTCAATAAATGACACCAAGACAAAGCCTCTAACACAAAACTTGATCAAGTACTTGACCTAACCAAGCATAACCATGGCATACATTTTTTCGAACACATCATGAAAATGAAATCTATAGGTAATAAATACACATATGAACATAGGGGTCTCATACTTATCTGAGAATCGTCAAGGAGGACCAATATATCCTCCCAATAACTACAATGTTATCTATTAGGTCATTCATTCATTAACATTTCATATACTAACAAAATACATGATGAGGGCCATAACTCAAGTCTATCATAAACCATTCTCATAATCAACATATAAGAAGCAAACTAACAATGATAAAACAACCATCAAAATAACATAATAACAAGTACATTTACCCATCAATTATAAGAGTAAATTATCTCTTACTGACATATGAAAAATGCAACTAGTTTTTGGACTTCCACTTACCACCCAACCAAACATTGGGCTGAACTAAATCTTTCTTTTAGCTAATCAACCCCCTACCATATTCCAAGCATGAATGTGGGATCTCATGAAATAAATGAAACAAAACCAAACCAGGGCTTCCAGAGGCCAAACCACATCAACCCTCAACCAATTATTCCACCTCACAATCAGACATCACTAACAATCACCATATCAGTCTCTACCAAAGCTGTCGAGGGATCTAGAGCATTTGTTCCAACAAGGGCTTCCAAGACTAGTAACTCAACCCATAGCTATCGTTGGGAATCTAGAGTGTTTGTCCAACCAGGTATTCTAGGACTAGAAACTCAACCCACCAAGGGCTTCCAGAGCGTTTATCCAACCAAGGCTTCCAGGACTAGTAACTCAACCCAATTTGTTACGGGCCTTTCAGAGCGTTTTTCCAATCAAGGCTTCCATGAACTAATAACTCAACCCACAACCAAAGGCACAAGAAAACCAACCAGAAAACAAAGGTAAAACCCACAACACCATGGCTATCCAAGAAATGGAAAGGCTAGGAAAAACCATTGTCAATCCAGGAAATCCTCCATGCCAATGATAAATCATAACCGAATAACCACATGCATATGCCATGCATGCCAAAACTAGTAAGATAATCATACATGCAACTTGGTACCTGCAAGAAAAACCCATTGTAGATGTTGATATCGATATCCTCATGTGCTTTTTCCTTTTCCTTCTTGCTCCAAATCCTAATTATGCCACACTCCTCTAAGAGTGCTCCAATAAATTGTAAGTTTCCAAGAGTATGAGAGAAATAATAGAAGTGAGCTCCACCATAGAACTGAAATAATGTTACCAACTGATCCTTAGAAGCCTTTTTTATCAATGAGGCATCTATTTTCTTCATTTTCCTCCTCACATGCAACCTGTGAACTTTCACCTCCCTTTTCTCCTCTTTTCCTTTATTTTCATAAATAAAATGCCTATAATGCCTCTTGCCTTTCCAAAGCCTTTGCCATTTCCTTTTCCAATTTACTTAGCCATAACAAACCTAAATTAACACCCACTAGGATTTTTTTCCCACCATTCAGCTTGGAATACGTGTCCCGTGACCTTGGCCTTATATTTTTTTACATCAATTTGTAACCAGGGTTGTTACAAAACCCTGCCTCCTTGGGGGAACACTGTCTTCGGTGTTCAATGACACCTACAACCAGAAAACCAGTGAAAAAAAAACATATTACCCATGGAGCTTTATAACACAACTTTTTGCAGTATTTACAATTACCACCCGCTAAAAACATGAATATCATACCATTTACTGGAGCTTTAAAACAAAACTCATCATGGTATTTACAATAACACCCACATACACTTATGTACATTTACTTCAACCAGAAAATAATCATACTATCTATGGAGCTTTATAAAAATAACTCGATACAATATTTAAAATAATATACACATATGCACATACGCACATTTTCTCAACCAACAAATAAAGGATACTATGCATGTATCTGCAAGAAGGGAATCCATAGGCTCACACCTCCACCCTCAAAGTAAAACCAAGATTCACGTCCTTCCCAAGAAGTCCAGAATCCAATGCCAAATTCAAAGTTGCATCCATTGTCTAGTGTTGCAATCTTGCGCCATGTATTCCCTCAATGAACAATTTCCGACTCATTATTCCAGGGCACAATTCCAATGTGCATATAATTCCATCTGTAAATTCTAATGACAAAAAAAAAATGCATCCTCGACCTTCCCTTCTCTACTACAAAGTCCATCGAGTAATACAGTCACCCCCTTGCATTCAACCACACACCTTCCAAGTTCCACAGGCATCCCCTTCTCTACTACACATACCCTTGGGTGAACCCTCCCTAGGAAAGGCTTCCTCACATCGAAATTTCCAAAAACCAAGGAATATCCTTGCCTCAAAACCATCATACCGATCATAGCATGCTCATGGAAATCATTGGACACTATTGGGTACCAGTGTCCCACAATGGCCTTACTATTTAAGTGCTTTACCAAGTTATTGTTGCATGTTTGAATTCATTTTTGTTGTTGTTTCTAAACCTTGAAGTCAGTTTCAACCACCCAACCGGGCATGTCCATCCATTCCTGTACCAAGCACATCAATACCATTAGATTCAAAATAAATTGAAACAAATTTACGTCGTACCTCATCAGTAGCTCATCAACAAGGTATACTCGCAATTTTGTTCACTTCCTGTCACAACAAATCAAACTAATTGTTTGATCAAATCACCACGTATAAACATATCACATATGGGTAGCTCAAATGCAACCATAATAAATCATAATCATAGATAAGATGTAACCATCATAAACCATAATCATAGATCACATGCATAATTAAAATCGAAAAAAAATGTTGATACTTATCCTTCAATCGATCCTTACTTCTACCTTTGTTATTTCTTTACACACACTAGATCGATTTCCACACCCGGAAATCACCCAGTGACTTTTCTTCCCTTCAATAATGTACACATACACACAGTGTACATCACAACATATACATCCACACACAGCGTGAAACAATACACAATACATACATCTACACCCAACATGCAACACAATACATACAACTACACCCGGTGTACAACACAACACATATACATACACAGAGTATAACACAACGAATATACATGTCATGATTCCATGACTATGAAATGTACATACACAGTACCACACGTGCACAAAAAAACATGCACAACATGCACACAATACCTCATGTGCACAACAAAGCATGTATGACATGCACACACTACCACATGTACAACAATACCATATGTACAACATATACACGATAAAACCAATACACGCTACCACTTGCACAACATGTACACATAATCACGTGTAAACAACACCACATGTACATAGAACCACCTACACAATCTATACACAACACCACATGCACGACATGTACACAACACTACATATACATAACACCACATGCACAACAGGTACACAACACCACCTGCACATAGAACCCCATGTACAACATGTACTTGGCACCACATCCACATAGTACCACATGTACATAGCACCATATGTACACAACACCACATATGAAATGTGCACAAACCACCATATGTACACAACACCACATATCCAGCATGCGCACAACACCATATGTACAGATCAGCGCATATACAACATGCACACAACACCATTTGTACACAAAAATGCATCGGAAACATGTACACAACACCATATATATATAATTGTGTAAACAACATGTACACAACACCATATGTACATAGAATTGCATAAAAAACATGTATACACTACCATATGTACATAGCACTGCATAGACAACATGTACAAAACACCATATATACACAACATTGCATGCACACAACATCACACGTGCAACATGTACAACATATATACAACAGTAATATTGCACATCCATAGACCACACACAGACTCTACCAAGCAAACTTTGTAATATTCCAAATTAGGAAAAACAGGAAAACTGGAAAATGCAGTAAAATATCAATACATCAATAGGAGCATATCATAGAGCCATTTTATTTCATATTATAGTAGAGAAAGGAGTACAAGATCTTGAGGAAAATACACTAAATCTAGGCAAACAAGCCTCAAATGACCCAGTACATAAAATATGAAATGATGTTGCTACATAAAATTCCGGAGAAAATATGACTACGCGGTCCTATGGAAAATAACTACAGGGTAAAACTGAAAACAAAAGGAACTGCTAATATAATGCTTAGAAAATGGTGAGATCAGAGATCTAGGCTTTCTAGCACTTTTCCAAAGACAACTCAGAAGAGGTTTCCAGAAATACTCAAAATGAAAGTTGCAGCCCTAGGGCTGAATAACGCACTGCAACTCCTTAATTAATAGGAGGTGGATGATCCAATATAAAAATGGTTGATACTCATCTAATAGATCCTCGGATGAAAGGCTACTCCCTTCACTTAAAAACAAACTCAAAAAATTGTGCACCAAGCCCTCCACTGCAATTGCCCTGCAAAATAACACATTTTTTGAAGGAGACTACGTTGTTGAAGATGGTTAAAGCTTGGCCTGATTTCGGATGGTGGAAATTAAGCTCAAGGAACCTCCCAATAAGTCTCTCAGATGAAGGGTTGCTCCCCACGCTGGAAAATAGGTTCACCAACTTGGGTATTTGACCCTCCAATGCAACTACCCTGCAAAATAACGCAATTCTTGAAGGAGACTACGCTGCTGATGAAGGGAGAAGCTTGGCCTGATGTTGAAAGTGGAATGTAGCTCAAAATAACCTCTCCTAAGTGGGCACTCGAAGTCCCTTGAGGATAAGGGTTGGATTTCCACTCGGAAACACCCTTTTTCTAAACAACACAATAGACTCTACTAAACAGCTGAAGCGTGCAAAAAGTCGTTAAAGACCAAACGTAAAAAATAATCAAAATTCTTTTTATGGCTGCCATCCCCTTCCTTATATGCTTGATGAGCTTCCTCACCTCTGTTCCCACTCAATAAAGATGCTACTCTCATGCATACACTCCTCCATCATAACTGCGTTGTCCTCCAATAACTCTCCACTACCTCCATGACAACGTTGTTGATTTGGTCAAACTTGACCCCATCCACATGCTTTAGCCCCTATTCACACCCAAGAGTGTTTTATTCATCTAATACAATGATCCACATTCATATTAGAAGTGGTTCTATTCCTACTAAAGATATTTATGGGTCTCTCTACCCTCTTATTATTCATCTATCGAAATGAAAAAAGAAAAAATAATATTCCAACTAGATGAAAACTAATTAGGAACATTACAGTCATCCCCTCCAAAATGTTTCTTTTCCTCAAGAAACTGAAAAGATGGATGTTTCAAAATATCCTCTCCTTCCCCTATGGCATCCTCATCCAATAAATTCCTCCACTGAATCAGATATTCTTCAATCAACCTGCCCCTTAGCTTCCCCTCCCAAGTGTCCAAGTTAGCCTTTGGTGATAAAACCAAATGGCTCTCATCATAAAGGAGTGGGAGATCCATGCTGGAAAATGCATGTTGTCTAATGCCCTCATTGAGGCATGGGACATGAAAAATGTTGGAGATATTAATCCAATGAGGACCTCCAACCCATATTCTACTCCTCCAACAAGATGGATCACCCTATGTGGCCCATAGAAAAAAATTCTCAATCTCCTTCTTCTGCAACATGAATGGTCTGTATGGCTGAAAATGGAGATAGACCAAATTTTCCACCCCATGATGTCCCACTTCCCATCCATGATCTATGTAGAAATCCTGTTGATCTTGGGTTGTACCAATGTTGTTCTTAAGAGGCAAAAATACATCCCGACTCTCTAGGATCCAATCTTTGGTTCTAAGAACCTTGCTTGCCCCAACCATTCTAACAACAGTGAATAAAACATCATCACCATTTGGAACCAAAAATAGAGATGTAATGATTGTCATATAAAATTCCAGATGGTGATAATAGTTCCCCAAGTGGAACCAACGTAGTTCTGCTCCTTGATGCCTCGGAACACATGGTGGTAAGTAGCTTCCTAGCCACTTGCTTGCTGCCTCTATCTGCTCATCTTCCTAGGGGTAGTAATTGATGTTTGGTGTCAACTGAGTACACCCGAAACAATACATCTGCTACCTAAAGCCCTCTAGGAAGTGGCCAACTCCATCACTGACCGTGGTCCCAAGAAGACCATGAAGTCCAAAGAGCGGCTTGCCCTCTTGTGGAGAAATGCATTGTAAATAAATGACAAAGGAATGAAAATACTTGTTAGTTGATCAATAAGTACAAAGAAATAACCCTTACCATGTATTGTTGGAAAGCTAGTGATGAGTTCCCCCATCTCTCTCCCGGAAAAGTAAGTGGCTTTAACAACCTTGCAGGATGGTTTTTTCCCTCCTCATTCTTTAATATAACTACACATCTCCTGATATGTTGGAGCACATCCTCCTTGAGACCCTCCCATGAGAATCTCTCCCAAATGGCCATATATGTCCTGATGAAATCCTGATGACTGGGAAGGAGTGAATCATGTGATGCATGTAGAACCTTCTTCTTGAGCTTAGAACCTCCAGTCAAGAAGATCTAATCCTGGTAATAGACGACTCCATCCGTCACTCTATACCTCTCATCAGTCACCTGCCCATCAAGCACTTCACATGTGAACTAGTTCTTGGAATACTCCACCAATATTTGGGACTCCCAATCTGGTTCCATCCTCAATAATGACATCATTGCTAGCCTTTGTGATAACGCACCTTCCACCTCACTATTCCCATTTTTTACATGTTCAATGCCAAAGCCACATGCCAGAATATTTCCACTCCACCTTTGCTTCCCTCCTTCCAGCTGTTTTTTCTCAAGAAAAGATTGAAGTTCATGGTGGTCAATATTCGCTTAGAATCTATTGCCCATCCAAAACCTCCTGAGTTTGGCCAATGCATGTATGAATACTAGGAACACTCTACCATATATGGAAGATGACTTTCGATGTGGAATTATCTTCTGAATCTCAAAGGCTACGGAATAGTCCTCTTGCACCATACTTGTGCCATAATCCACTCTCGAAGAATCACCTTCCAATGCAAAAGGCTTGGTGAAAGTTGGTAATACCGATAACAAACAAATATTCATATACTCCTTGAGCCAATCAAAGGCCCTTTGCGTTGTTCTGGTCCCATACAAGGGTCTCCTCTTAGCCAGATCTGTGAGTGGTGTCACTTGTTGTGAGAACTCTTTAACCAACTTCCAGTCCGGGGGCCTCCCTAGTGGAATGCCTCCAAATGATAAAACATCATGGTCTAGACTAAACTGCATATCTGAGTAGACTAATTTTTCCTGGCTTCCTTTGCACAAATCAGTCTCCATCTTATGTGTGGAGGCTTCCTGAAGTGGATAGGTATGCATGCCCCTGATCCTTTGATGATTACCGCTCTTCTTATATATCTATGCCATCTGTAAGGCCTCCCAATCTATAGTGACCTTCCCTAGTGTAATCAACCACTGCACACCCAATATCACATTGGTTTCAAAGGTCTTGACCAAAAAGAAGTGATCTATAAGTGTGTCTGTCCACAAAGTTACAGTCAATGTCAAAACACACTTCCCCCACTGCTTAGTCCCGGGGACCACAACTAAGAATCATTCAGAATCACTGGTGGGTATGTATACCCTCTACACTAGTTGGGCATCAATATAATTATGGGTATTCCCACTCTCTATCAATACTGACACATGTTGCTCCTAGACTGTGCTTCAATATCCCAATGTTAGATTCTTTAGAACTCCCTGCAAGGATGCAAACGCTCCTCGAGTTGGAGTAATTGCTCCATTTCCACCTCTAGGTGGTGGTGGATCTCCTCCTAGTGCTACAGCACTGGTATCTCCTTCCAAATTTTCTTCTTCCTTCTCATCATTATTGGAGACTACCTCATCATCACTAATATATCCTTTGTCTTGGTTCTCTCTTGAGGGAGGAACCTTCATAGCTTCCCCTTTTGACTGAGAAGAGAACTCTTACTGAAGGGGGACTCTTGCCCTTGGAAAAGTATTTTGCCGGTCTCTAGCCCTCTCAATAGCATCCTGGAGCATATTTTTTCTAGTGGATTCTACCAACTTATGAAAAGGCTCTGCAATCCCATCAATAAACATATGTACTCTTCTAGTTGTGGATAGATCTGGCACCATGACTGAAAGTTTCAAAAATTTAGAGACATAAGTCTCTGGTTCTCTTGACTTCTTGAGCTTAGCTAGCTCAACAAAATGAGCTTCTAGCTCTCTTCGATCAAATATATCCACCAACCTTTGGGTAAATTATGCATACGCAATTATACTGGCATGCCCCAATGTAGATAGGCCATGAAACCACCACTCATGTGCTTCACCTTCAAGGTGCAGTGTTGTTATCTTAATGGCCTCCACCTCTGAAAATCGGTTCAGCTGGAAATAGATGTCCAATTTCCCTACCCAATCCTTGGTTGTGCACTTGGGTGACCCATCAAAATCAGGAAGAAAGAATCTACCCAAATTATGTTGCAGACCATTGTTCTGCAGGTACCCTCTACCTCTATTGTGATTACTAGGTCTTCTATTATCCTTGATCTGACAAAACCCTTGGAAGTTTAGATGCTCTTTGAACCTCTAAGATTGAGATTCATATTCTAGGAGATAATCACCAAGGGTCTCCTCATTTTTTGTTCCTCCTACCTCATTTCCTATTGCTAGGAATGTGGCCATGGTGGAGCATTGTGGAACTGGTTGTAATGTTGATTTCTCACACCAATAATGTGAGGTGTCAGAACTCTCTCCATGTTGAGACCTTCTTGGGGTCTCTTTATGTATTTCCATCCTCATCTCCTTGATTTCTCTGGAAATATCCTGCATATTTTGGAGAAATTTTTTTGGAAATTCTCTTCCATCCATTGCCCCAGATTTATAGATGTAGTGCCCCACATATTGAGCCAAGATTATGCTTTAATACCACTGTAATATTCCAAATTAGGAAAAACTATAAAATGCAGTAAAATATCAATATATCAATAGGATCATATCATAGAGCCATTTTATTTCAGATTATAGCAGAGAAATGAGTACAAGAACTTGAGGAAAAACATACTCAAGCTAGGAAAACAGGCCTCAAATGACCCAGTACATAAAATATGAAATGTTGCTACTACACAAAATGTCAGAGAACATATGACTGAGCAGTTCTGTGGAAAATAACTGTAGGGTAAAATTGAAAACACAAGAAATTGCTACTATAATGATTAGAAAATGTCGGGATCAGAGATCTATGCTTTCTATCACTTTTCCAAGACAACCCAGAAGGGGTTTCCGGAAATACTCAAAATGAAATTTGCAGCCTTAGGGCCAAATAACACACTACAACTGGTTAACTGATTGGATTTTTCTAATCTAATATAAAAATGTTTGATACTCCTTCGATAGATCCTCCAGATGAAGGGTTTCTCCCTTATCAAAAAACAAACTCACAAACTTGGGCACTAAGCCCTCCATTGCAATTTCCCTGCAAAATAACACATTTTCTGAAGGAGACTGTGCTACTGAAGATGTTTGAAGCTTGCCCTGATTCTAGATGGTGGAAATGAAGCTCAAGGAACCTCCCAATGGGTCTCCCGGATGAAGGGTTTCTCCCCTCACTAGAAAATAGGCTCACCGACTTGGGTACTTGATCTCCCAATGCAACTACCCTACAAAATAACAAAATTCCTGAAGGATACTGCGCTTCTTATGAAGGGGGGAGCTTGGCCTAATGCCGAATAGTGGAATGTATCTCAAAATAACCTCTCCTGAGTGGGCACTTGAAGTCCCCCGAGGATAAGGGTGGGATTTCCTCTTAGAAACATCCTTGTGCTAAATAGCATATCAGACTCCACTAAACAGCTGAAGCGTGCAGAAATTCATAAAATACCAAACATAAAAAATAATCAGAATACCTTCTATAGCTTCCATCCCCTTCCTTATATTCTTGGTGAGCTTCCTCACCCCTGGTCCCACTCATTAAAGATGCTTCTCTCATGCATACACTCCTCCATCATAACTGCATTGTCCTCCAATAACTCTCCACTACCTCCATGACAACGCTATTGATTTGGTCAAACTTGACCCCATCAACATGATTTAGCCCATATTCACATCCAAGATTTTTTTATTTATCTAATACAATGATCCACATTCATATTGGAAGTAGTTTTATTCCTACTAAAGATATTTATGGGTCTATCTACCCTCCTATTCATATATCGAAATGACAAAAGAAAAAATTAATATTCCAACTAGCTGAAAGCTAATTAGGAATATTACAAACTTACTTCCATTGTCTTTCCACTATCCATGCTTGTCCCATCATGCCACAGATTACAATGCTTCCATTCTGCTGATTTATCCCTCAGCATTACCTACCATAGCATAAACATAGTCATAGTACAAACATATAATATCAATTCATATCCACATGATACTAACCTTGTAGATTTTCTAGGGTTACTCTTCCCACTTGATTCCTCATAAGACCAGGAACCTCTTTTTGCCATTCACCTGCATAAGCAGTCATTCCCCCACAAATATGATCATTGGCAACCCTATCATACAATGACATATATACATACAAACATCAACATAAAACAATCATTATCCCTAACGACCTTGTCAGTCAACGATATACATACATACATATATGTATATATAAACCTAAACATAATCATAGTCACATCACCATCACCAAATATCATAAGTTCAAGGTTAAGACAAATTCCTTTATCCGTGCAACGCATGCATGACATCGAGAAAAATAGTTCCCAACATATCTAAGGCATATGACACCACAAGTTTATTCACTTTACCTTACTTGATTATATTTCTCATGACTGCCCTAACACCGTCCATTTATCCCAATGGACCCAACTAAGTAGACTGACTTTCATATTCTTTCCTTCAACTTCCCCTACTCATGCACTGATCTTCATTTGAGTCTTGCATCACCTATTGGGCTTCATTCAGCTCTTCCCAATCTCCATTAACTTTCCTCCTTCCCAACCAATTCCCAAGAACCTAAAAACATAAAATATAAGAGCAAGAACAAACAAGAAGAAAACCATGAAATCCAATAGCAATATCACACCACAAACAAAGTGGCAAGGCCTTTCACCATACATAAACAAAATTGAAAATCAAGTGCAAAAAAATCAAAAAATATTGAAAGAATAAGACTAACAATAAACACCATGACTCAATCCCCCATGGGTTCCCAAATATTCCAAGGGAAATATCAACCCAAGCCTTTTCAAATATTTCATGGCAGTTTGTTTTTCCATGCAACCCCCTGCATCATACTACCATTAACACATAACTGTCAGTCTATAATATAAACAAACAATATACCAGTTACCTTACAATGTTATGCTAGGCACACTACCTTATATCTGAACACATACATATATCATCTCTCAAGGGACTCCAATCCCTTGACGAATCCATCCATATCTAAAAACCAATTTTTATACCTGTCAAATACATGTTCATAAATATAACACATATCCACATAATGCCATACAATATTAGGGTTAATAATACTTCATGTATTCATGCAAGCGCTCATTCATTAGGAATTGTGGTTCCGAATCATTTCCAAAGGAATTCTTACCCAATTTCTTTCTTTTGCCTTACTGCAATCAAGTCCTACTATGTACTGTCACCTCACCCATTTGTAATTAGTTATATAAACACATCAACTATTACCTTGTCATGCTAATACCAAGCATGTTTCCCTGCAAATTTTCACACATTTCAATAACATGTTCCAAATATCAAGACATCATATCTATTAACTAAATTCAACCTTTATTAATACTAACAACCATTTCATAATCAACTAATATTCAAAATCATAATACTACAACTATCACCTACTTATACTCAAGTACACATTAGCTATCTCAACACATAGTGTGTTAGTAGAACCATCTTAAAACAAGATCATTACTTCATGCAATATTATACACACATGCTCATATCATGCAATTAATCAAACATTCAAACAAAATATAGACGACATAATAGACACCAAACACTCAAAAACCAAATAGATGACATAATCAAACATTCAAACACCAAATAGATGACATAATAAAACTCATACCTTAATGTATCTCACAGGAGGCTATCTTTTCTACACAATCAATCTAGATTAGCACGATATAACTTCACCACACAGCAACTCAAACATAAATAAGGTCATGATATCCATAACAGTAACTAGCTAACATGTTCACCTCATATGTTCATAAACAATTGTCGTTCATGCATAACAATCACATTTGCACAGTCAGTCTAAATTAGTATGATACAATATCACAAATATGTTGGCTCATACCCTAATATCGTAGCCATAACCATTTACATAGGCCAATCTATATTAACATGATACATATAACATCAATATCTTAATGTAATAACCCTAATCATCAAGCTAACTAACATATAACAACAACAAGTTAACATATAACATACTTATCACCAACATATAAGATAATCATCAAGTTAACTATCATATAAAAATCAACAAATTAATATATAACATACTTATCAACAACATATAACATATTCATCAAGTTATTTAACATAAAACGACAACAAAAATCCATATAACAACACATTACTATCATTCACAACTATTAGAAACACATGCATATGACCACACCGATTCTGTAATATTCCAAAATGGAAAAGACAGGAATATAGAACATATGCACAATTCCAACTACGGTAAAATAAGAATTAAACATGTAGAACTGGAAAAATGCTGGAATATATCAAAACATCATAAATATGGGCAGAAAACAGCTGATCCATATCATTATATATCAACATCAAATGAAAGTACTTAGTGCTCCAAAAGGAATGCACTCAAGCCACAAGATGGCTGAAATACACCAAAGAAACCAAGCACTGAAAATGTGTGCTGCTACTACTGCTAGTGATGGAAACTGTTGTTATTATGAAGAAGAACCATGTGTAGAAGGTTGTTAGAGTGCTCAGAATGATCTGCGCTTTTAACCACGGATTCTACTCAAAAAACCCAGAAATGGTTTAGCAAGATTTTAAGTTTGGATTTTCAGCCTTTTTTTAGTTGCCCACTGCATTTTTTTCGCCTGACTTACACACTCCCTAGGAATGACTGCTGATATGGGTCCGAAGGAATGATATATCAGCTACAACAGCACCCAATCAACTCAATAGGTGAAGGGTTGGTCCCATCACTGGAAATAAGCTCAAAAATTGGAGATTTCTCTCCTCCACTGCTACACCCCTGCAACACAACCCAACTCTATACAAAACTATGTTGTACATGAGACTAAAGCTTAGCCAAATGCCTGATTGTGGAAGTATAGTAAAAACTCCTCCAAGATCTCCTCAATGGAAGATATGGGATTCTTGATCAAGAACACCCTGTGCTAAAAAGCACATGCAATCTTAGCTAAATAGCTGAAGAAAGCTATATGTCTAAACAGACCATATATCAAAATATAAAATATACCAAGATGAATAATATGGTTGCCATCCTCTTCCTTTTATAATATATGAGATTCCAAACCCTAAGCCCCATCCATTAATGACACTACTTCCATGCAATGTGTCTCCATCTAAAACTGTGTTTTCCCTCCATTAATGTCCACTCCTCCATGACAACATTGTTGATTTGGTCAAAGTTGACCCAGTCCACATGTTTTAGCCCCTGTTCACACCTTAGGGTGCTTTATTGTGCTAGAAAGATGATCCACATTCACATGATAAGTGTTTTTATTCACAATAAAGAGATTTATGGGTCTCCCTACCCACTTATTCACCTACATAGTGACAAAATGATCTATAATATTCCATTTTGCTAAATGCTAAATTTTAGAATATTACAGTCCTCCCCTCCAAAATGTTGCTTGTCCTCCAGCAATTGTAAAGGTGGAGCAAAATTCTCCTCTCCTCCTCTTGTAACATTTTCATCAAATAGTCTCCACCACTGCTCAAAACAATCTGCAATAAATCTGCCCCCAATAATTCCTTCCAAGTATGCAAAACCAAATGGCTCACATCATGAGAAAGTGGAAGGTGTAAGTGGAAACCTCCTTGCTGTCCAATGGCCTCCCCAAGCTAGGATTTATGAAAATCATAGGGGATCTCATTCCCAATGAGAGACTCCCATGCCCATGCTATCATCCAAATGAAATGAGCCATTCTAGGTAGCTCATCAAAGGAAACCTCAACCCCTGGTTCATGCAATGTATTGGGGCTGCATGGAGAGTTTAAATTTTCCCACCAAAGTTGTTTCTCTCTCCATTTATGGTATGTATGGGGCTACTACTGATCTTGGGCTAAAATTTCATGGCCTCCAAAAATGGCCCAAGTTACCCCACCAAACAAAACATCCATGAAGTGCCTCTCCCAAGAACTCAAGTTCTCCAAATGGCTCCTCCCACATGAAGACAAGAGATTTAGTGTGTAAATCATGGTTTTCCCATTGTTTCCCTTGAAACATGCAACATATGAAGTATGGAGAATCATACTCCCAATGGGCACCTCCAACTCTTGTACCAACCTCCCAACAAAGCTTCCCATAAACATAAGAACATCATCAATATATGGAAGCAAGAACAAATAAAAACAAGTTGCCACATGGCAAGTGGAAGGTGGATCATAGTTCCACATATGGAACCAGCGCACTGCATCCCCTGCTTGCCTCAAAACAAAGAATAACAAGTGTCCTTTCAGCCACTTGTTTTCTCCCACAATCATCCTACAAGATAGGATCATAAAAGTAACATGTGGTGCCAATGGTGCACACCAAGAATCATGTGGCCTCCCCCACAAACCACCAATAGCATGGCCATCATCAATGCTACAAATGGCCTCAAGTACATCATAATACCATATTCAAGAAGGAATGAACCTCCTTGGTACAACATGCTGCTCACAAAAAGTAAATAAGTACAAATCATCATTCATAAATGTACCTCCTCTACTATGTACCTTGGTCATTGAGCTGAAATGGCTCAACTGTAAGTTCTCCCTCACCTTTAATGAGTAGGGAAGTGGTTGTGACAACCTCTCCCTCATCATCTGGGCTATGCATCTCTCCATATGCTGATATACATCCTGTTGGATGCCCTCCCAAGTGAACTCCTCCATCAAGGAATGATATGCATCAAAGTGCATGGAAATAAAGTCCACATGTGCTACATGTAAGAACTTCTCCTTGAGCTTAGAAGCTCTAGTCAAGAAGACTCTGCCATAAGAATAGATGACCTCATCATCCACCGTGTATCTATCATCTCCCTCTAGGTCATCAAGAATCATGCAAGCACCAAGATCCTTGGAGTACTCTACCAAGAGTTGAGACCTCCAATATGGATCAATACTCCTAAGAGACAGCGTTGAAGATCTGAAATGTGAAGCTCCCCACATGCTATTGTCTTCTCCTTTGACATCCCTCATGCCAAATTCATCCTCCAAAGTGTTGGCATGCCCATCATGTAGCTGCTCATGCTCAAGTAGAAGTGGTGACCTTTGGAAGTTAGCCTCCCATGAGAAGCTACCATCCGAAAAGAACCTCCTGATATTGGCCAATGTAAGCATGACTGGACTCCATCTACTCCAATACATGGAGGATTCCTTCCCCAAGGGAAGTACCCTATGTTTCTACAAATCCATGGAGTGGTTTCCTTGCACCATGGTTGTGCCATCCTCCATCACTGCAGCAACTTCTGTTAGCGCAGAATAGGTAGTGAGAGTGGGTAATGCTAAAAATGGGAGAATGTATCCCTCCTCCTTGAGTCTACCCTAGACTCTCTGCACTGTAATAGACTTCTCCAAGGTATTCACCCCTCCGGAATCTAAGAATGGTGAACCAAATGGTAAGATGTCTCCCACCAACTCTAGATATGGTGGCCTCCCAGGTGGAATGCCCCCATGTAGTGAGACATCAGGATCTATAGCATATTGTATATATGAGTGGACTAAGTTGTCCCTCCCTGCATTTTGCAATACAGTCTCCTTCTTCTGTGCAAAAACATCCTGAAATAGATAAGGGTGAATGCTCATCATCCCTTGATTTTGATCCTTCCTTCCTTCTCCTTCCTTCTTCCAATATTCCCAATCCACAATAACTGATACATGTTTCTCTGGAATTGTTCTTTGGCTCCCACATGTTATATCATTTGGAACTCCTTGCAAAGACACAAGGGCTCCTCTAATGGAAGTAATGGCTCCCTTTCCACCTCCATGTGGTGATGGATCTTCTCCTAATGGTAAAAAATTGTTAGCTCTTCTTTGTTCATCCTCTCCACCAATGTTTGAGAATGCCTCATCATCAATGAGAGACCCTAGATCTTGGTCTTCCATTGAAGGAGGAACCTCCATGTCTTCATCTATAGAAGAGGGATCTTCAAGAAGTGGGGATCTTTCCCTTGGCAAGGTATCATGCATGTTTTTACCCCCTTTAACAAAATATGGAGTGGAGTTGACAAAATAGATCTCTCCAACTCATGCAAAGGTTTTGAGTTTTTGGGTTCAACAAAATATGTTTCACAATGTTTAATATCAAATCTTCTCACTAATGTCTTAGTGAACCCCGCATAAGTGTTTACATTTTCATGATAAAATGAAGCGGAATTATAAAACCACCAATCATGGGCCATACCTTTAAGGTGCAACGCTGCTACTCTAATGGCCTCCTTTTTTGAAACTTGGTGTAGCTGAAAATAGGAATCTAGCTCCTTCACCCAAGCCTTGGCTATGCACTTTGCTGATCCATCAAAGTTAGATAGAAAGATTATACCCCTCTTACTTCTATTATGGTTGTTGGATATTTTGTCTTCCTTGAGTTGGAAAAACCCTTGGAAGTCCAAGTGATTTTTGAATCTCCATGATTGAGACTCATACTCCTGAAGATAGTCACGCAAGGTCTCCTCCCTTGGTGCATATTCTTCCTCTATCCTTCTTGTAGTGAATGTGGGCAATAAACCGTGCTATGGATTTGCATGCTTGGCTGAATGCTCATACCTATCATGTGAATATCTAGGGCTTTATTTACTTTCAAACCCTCTTGGAAATTTCCTACACCTCTACCCTTTCATCTCCCTGAGATCTTCCTTTATATTTTCCACAGTTTGGAAAAGAATTTGGGAGATCCTCTCTTACTTCATTTCTCCAAATAATGGAGTTATGCCTTTGCTTATTCTGTATAGCTTCTCCTTTCTGTGAGAAGCTTCTCCTCCTAATGGCATAATTTCTTGAATGCACAGGCCGAGCCAATATTATGCTCTGATACCACTGTAATATTCCAAAATGGAAAAGACAGGAATATAGAACATATGCACAATTCCAACTACAGTAAAATAAGAATTAAACATGTAGAACTGGAAAAATTCTTGAATACATCAAAACATCATAAATATGGGCATAAAAAAGCTGAGCCATATCATTATTTATCAACATCAAATGAAAGTACATAGTGCTCCAAAAGGAATGCACTCAAGCCACATGATGGCTAAAATACACCAAAGAAACCAAGCACTGAAATGTGTGTTGCTACTGCTGCTGCTGCTGGAAACTATTGTTATTATGAAGAAGAACCATGTGTGTAAGGTTGTTAGAGTGCTTAGAATGATCCATGATTTTAACCATGTATTCTACTCGAAAAACCCAGAAATGGTTTGGCGATATTTTAAGTTTGGATTTTCGACCCTTTTTTGAGTTGCCCACTGCATTTCTATTGCCTGAATTACGCACTCCCTAGGAATGACTACTGATATGGGTCTGAAGGAATGGTATATCAGCTACAACAACACCCAATCAACTCAATAGGAAAAGAGCTGGTCCCATCACTGGAAAATAAGCTCAAAAATTGGAGATTTCTCTCCTCCACTGCTACACCCCTGCAACACAACCCACTCTAAACAAAACTGGGTTGTACATGAGACTAAAGCTTAGCCAAAT
Source organism: Pinus albicaulis (assembly GCA_034641835.2). Taxonomy (NCBI): domain Eukaryota; kingdom Viridiplantae; phylum Streptophyta; class Pinopsida; order Pinales; family Pinaceae; genus Pinus; species Pinus albicaulis. The sequence continues at coordinate 558,300,476 of CM076572.1, forward strand.
GCCTAATTGTGGAAGTCTAGTGCAAAATCCTCCAAGAGCTCCTCAATGGAAGAGGTGGGATTCCTAATCAGGAACACCCTGTGCTAAACAACACATGCAATCTTAGTTAAACAGCTAAAGAAAGCTATATGTCTAAACAGACCATATATCAAAATATAAAATATACCAAGATGAATAATATGGCTTCCATCCTCTTCCTTTTATAATATATGAGCTTCCAAACCCTAAGCCCCATCCATTAATGACACTACTTCCATGCAATGTATCTCCATCTAAAACTGTGTTGTCCCTCCATTAATGTCCACTCCTCCATGACAACGTTGTTTATTTGGTCAAAGTTGACCCAGTCCACATGTTTTAGCCCCTGTTCACACCTTAGGGTGCTTTATTAAGCTAGAAAGATGATCCACTTTCACATGAGAAGTGGTTTTATTCACAATAAAGAGATTTATGGGTCTCCCTACCCACTTATTCACCTACATAGTGACAAAATTATCTATAATATTCCATTTAGCTAAAAGCTAAATTTTAGAATATTACAGATTCACTAGCATCTACCATGCACGTAACCACAACAACAATAAAATGAAACACATCTATATAACCCTAATGCATATAACAATCCATTAACTGATATACCTACATGCTAACCATACAATACGTGTCTGACTATCTTCTCTTACCCCAAATTCTAGTGTTGCAACTTCACTTGATGATATGCATCTCCTTCTCTATCTCAACCAAAACATCAACATCATAACATATCAACAACATCATGATGACCTAAAATTCCTACAATGATCTTATGGACAACAACCTTAACCATGACAATGCATTCAAAACAACATATAAACACTAACATGCATAAAAAATGCATAACCAACATGCATTGATGAAGATCACATCCAACAACAACACCATCAACTTACACATGGAGACACAACTGCAACAATTACCACCACAATGCATACACAAAAAGTACATAGTCCAAAAACATACATAACACATATGCAACTGACATGTATGCATGACAAACGCATTCCACCCATTCATTCCAAGTGTTGTAGCATGCTCTGATACCACTCTGATACACCCTCCTCCCACATATACTTCAGTAAAGAGCCAACCTAGGTAAACATGTGACTAAGAGTTACTATGATATGATTCAACCTCCTATATCAAATTAAGGAAGTGGAATTGACACAAGAAAACCTTATTGACCTTCGTCGGGAGCTACAGGACCCGTAGAAGCTAAACCACCCCTCCAGGTGCCCAATCCATGAGTTAAATTTCCTTTTCACTGAAAAAACCCTTAGTCGCTCCCATGACATGGGAATTCATGCAACTGGGACCCTACTGTCACTCCCACAATGCCCTCAAGGGAGAGACTGCATTCTTTTTCAGCCAGTTTTGTGCCAGAGACTACGATATTTAAGCCACCTTTTAAGGAATATGCTCCAAACCACTACCTGGAAGACATTATAAGACAATAAATGACACCAAGACAAAGCCTCTAATAGAAAACTTGATCAAGGGTTGACCTAACCAAGCCTAACCATGACAGACATTCCATCGAACACATCATGAACATGAAATCTACAGGTAATAAAAACACATATGAACATAGGGGTCTCATACTTATCTGAGAATTGTCAAGGAGGACCAATATCTCCTCCGAATATCTACAATGTTATCTATTAGTGTTACACCTTTTTTTGGTCATCTAACCTATTATCATTAGATGAACCCAAGTACACCATGTAAGACCAATTTTACCCTAAGTAAAATTGCTTTCACTATGTAAAATAACTTAGTAAAACACCTTTATTAAGTTGTTTATGGTCTAAACAGGAAACCCCAAAAGGAAATAATAAAAAAATCTATATTTTTTTATATTTCCTGGTCATATTTAACCCAAAACAAGGAAATCAATTAAATAAATCCTTATTTATTTGATTATTTCCTAGGAATAAGTTATTTAAATCCTATTTAAATAATATTCCTAGTTAAATTTGACTAAATCATTTATAAATAATTAAATAAATCATTATTTATTTAATTATATTCCCACCATTTCCTTAAAATAATAAATAAATAATTTTTTTATTTATTATTTATAAATAAAGGAATTGACCCAAGTCAAAAATCCTTTTCCCTCCAACAAATATAATAAAATATTCCTAAAGGGTGGTTCTAGAATTTTATTAATAATATTTTATTCATGCACCAAGTTCTAGATCACCCTAATATTTTGTTATAAATAGAAGGGTTTCCCCCATTCATTAGCCACCTTTTGTTGCCTATTAGATCACTCTGGATCTATACACTTGGTCACATTTTCTCCATTTTTGTCTTGTGAGCTCCCATTGAGTTCTATGTTTGTCTGGGTTTTCTACACCAACAAGAGAGAGAGATTCTAGATCTGAAGTGTTGAGGACTGTTAAGAATCCATCCCATTGAGGAGAACTGGAAAACACCTTTATTTTTTTCCTCTCAGGTGCCCCCTTTGGATATAATATAAAAAATTCTTTCAAATACATTGTTCTTGTCTTCTCTATTGGATGCATGGAGCCATATTTCATTTTTGCTGCTTAATGTCTTTTATGCTTAGATCTGGATCTGTGCAGCATTATTTGATCAACTAATTGCAGACTTAAAGATATTGGCAGTCATATTTGATGTTAGGGCTATTTTTTATGCGTAGCTAAAGTGGTCTTTTACGACGAAAGATTCATACTAACAATTGGCAACTCCACACAGGTTTTCTTTTGCGACCGCTGTCATTTTATATATTCCAGCATATCCAGCTATTTCAGACCCTAGGGTTTCTCTTCAGTTTCCTATTTTTCCTATTTTTATGGTGCTAATTCACCTCTAAAACCCTCAAACATTAAAATTTTTAACTTTCGTGTGTTTCTGGCCCTATTGCGCAGGTGACAGACATCAACCGCAGCTGAGACGACAATTTTTTCTGAAATCTGCCGCCGAGAGACCCGGATCTGTAGGTTGCACTTATCGGCCCAAAAACTGCGACTTGGACCTGAGGGTGCACTTTTCTGCCCCAAACCTATGACCTGGACTGAAAACAAGTCAGAACCTGCGACCTGCACTTTTTTCTACAATTTTCCATCAATTTTTCTGGGTTTCTCTGAAGCTTCTGTCAGGGTTTTCCAGCCTCTGTCTCTGCCTGTTTAGACATGTTTCTACTCTGTTTCACTCAAATAAGTGGGAATATTTCCCCTTAGGGCTTTAGTACCCTCCACTTTTGGTGGGAGAGTTTTAGTTGTTTCAGACATCTGAATTTTCAGAGTTTCAGCCTTCTTATTGTCAGATCTGATACTTCCTTTTCAGATCCCTTTAGATCAGCTCTTATCCCTTTCAAATCACCTCATATAGTTTTTTTTGGGTTTACCTCTAGGGCCACCTCTTTGTCCCTCCTCCTTTTAGCTGATTTCCCCTTTTGTTACAACAACCTCGCCTCTGCCTCTTTGCTGTTCTCTGCACCTCTTTCCAGCAGATTTATCCTATCTGCCACGATGTTAGTTGGCCTACTATGCCAACCAAGCTCCCCTCCAACATTCCCAAGTTCGAAGGCCTTGCTAGTGAAGATCCCTCCAACCATATCCGATCTTTCCATATGTGGTGTTCATCCAATTCCATTACTGATGACTCCATCCGTCTTCGATTGTTCCAACGCATGCTTGCCGGCGAAGCTTCTAAATGGTATGTTGAGCAAGCCACCTCCTCCCCTACCACTTTTGCGACCATTGCCCAAGCCTTTTTATCTTATTTCCAGCTACCTCTCCGATACGACACTGGTACCAAGCTTTTAACTTCCTTTCGTCAATCCTCTTCGAACCGCCTTTCCACTCATGTCCAAGAATGGCGGCGAAGAAGAAGCTTATGTCGCGCTCCTCCCTTTGAAGATCAGGTTTATATGGACTGGTTCCTTCGCTCTCTCTTACCTCCCATTGGCAAAGATGTCACCTCCCATTTCCCTCAAACCGAAGAAGCTGCCCTCCAAATAGCCTTGAAATATGACCTTATTTATGCTCAATCTAGTTATGTTTATACCGTCCTTCCTAACCTCCCCAAGCCCGGTGGCACTAACTCCCCGGGGGCATCTCACTCTGCCGACGGTATCGTGGGAGCTCTTTCACATACCTCTGCTCAACCTCTTATGGGCTATGGTTTCCCTCCAGGAGGGGCCAGCACCTCCAGCACTTTTCCCCCCTCCAGGTAGCATGAATCCAGGATACGGCACGCCTCCTCCTTTTGCCCCCACTCCTGCTTAACTAAATGTTGCCCATCCTAACCCTTATCCTTACCCACAACCTGGCGTCCCAGCTCCTCCAGCATTTGGACCTCTCACCCCCTTGCCTTCTCAACCCCCGCCGTAGCACTTACTACCCCCTCCAGGGCAAGTATTTGCGCAGCAGGGTGCGACCAATTCTCTTCCTTCTCAAACAAAGAGGAAAGGCAATCAATCTTCCCCTGGTAATCGTGGATCCAATTCTTCAAGTCTTGATCCTAACACTGCCAACCAACCACAGGGCTCTCAGCCCAAGCCGGATAGGTCGCTTCGCACCAATAAGCCCTGTTCATGTTGCGGTGTTTATGGACATTACACTCACGATTGTCCCCTATTACCACAGATGCGGCAGATGTGGGAGTCTTAGGCCACCGTGCGGGGACAACATTCCTCCCCTAATATCCCTCCCAATCCAGCTACTTCTCAACCCGCTGTGTTTACTGGTCCTTTCCCTCAACAAGTATTCATGGCCACTCAACCACCTCATACCCAGGTAACCACTCAAACTTCCCCTTCTAGTTCCTCCGATTACCAGATTCTCATGATGGCTGCTGACCAACCTCTCACCATCAACCTCAACCTTCAAACTCGGTCTCGTCATTACTCCACGCCTCCCATTCCGTCTGTCTCTGAGTCCCCATCCTCAGGTCCTACAGAGCCTCTATTGACACCCAATGGTCCCTTGCAAATCCCTCTGACCAAAGCTGAGGTTCATACCAAGATTCCTAAGGGCCCATTACACCGAAATTATGCCTCTGGTCGGGTTGCCCATTCATATAGCATAGTAGATGATCTGGCACAATCTCCTACCGCCATTTCAACACTGGAACTCCTCCAGTCGTGTCCTTCCCAAAATAAGGCTCTACTATCTTCTGTGGGCACTGTAGATCCCACCGATGACCAATTGATTGTTTTCGATGCCCGTCAGTCAAACCATCTCCCTCTACCTACTTCTGTTGCTTTCCAAATCCCAGTCAAAATCCGAAATGCCAACGCCGCTCAGTGTATCATTGATGAGGGGGAATCTACTTGTGTGATGTCCGCTTCGGTTTGGAAACAACTCGGATCTCCTGAGCTGGCCCCTTCCACAATCACCCTTCGTGCGTGGGATGGCCATGCCTCCCAACCCATTGGCCTATTCCGTAACTGTCCTATCACCCTTGCGGGTAAGACTGTTTGTGTCGACGTTGAAGTTATCGATGCCCCTCTTGACTACAACATTCTTTTGGGGAGTAGTTACACCTATGCCATGTTTGTCGTCCCATCCGCAGTCTACCGTAAGATGTTTTTCCCTCATAATGGCAAGATTGTCACCATTGACCAGTTGACTTACCATGAACCAAAATCTCAGACCTCCCCTGAGTCAACCATCTCTACTGTCACCAATAAGCAAACTGTTGATTCTTTGACCAGTGTTTCCCCTGGCGTCTACAAAGACTCCTCCTTGCTTGGAACTTTTCCAGGTCCTCCCCCTCCTCCTGTCTCTGACCCCAGTTTAGTGAATGTTTGCATGATGCAATCGTCTCAGGCTGACCTTCCACAGCCTACTTCGGCTAGTCAGCAACCTCAATCTCGCCCACCGCAACCTGCTCCTAGCCCTTCGCTTCAGTTGATCGAACATTTTCTGCCTGGACCTTCCCATCCACCTCACACTCAGGAACCTCCCTACCCTCCCGAGTCGGTTCCCCCAGGGCTCCACCATATGGGAGCCATCCCTCCTGGCCATTACCCCACCAGTCAGATACCTTTCCTTGCTCCCCCTCCCGGAGTCTATTCGGTTCCCGTCATGGCCACCCTTTCCCTCCCTAATTTAACCTTGGGAATACCGGTATGGTATCTTACTCCTCTAGCCGAGACCCCCATCGGCTACCCCAAACCATACATTGCTGTGACAACAGTTCAACCAATTCCCTTCGCTCCTTCCACTGCTACAGTGCCCCTAGCCCCTCCGCAAGACCATCCTCATGTTGTGAAAGCTACGAGCAAGAAAAGAAAAACTCGCAAGGGGGCATCCAAAGACAAGGCCACCGCACCCTACCCTACCCCTCTTCCACCTGCCAAGCCTTGTGCCTTGTGTGATGGTATCAGCCATGCCACCCATACTTGTCCGGAGTTGTCCCGTATCCAACCCATGGTTAAAGTCGTGTTCCCTGAATCTATGGTCCCTGAAACCTCTATTTCTTCCTCATCCGTCGCCAAGAACCAAAAGACTCTTTGCACCAACAAACCCTGTGCTTTGTGTGGTGTCCATGGCCATTATTTTCACCATTGTCCTCACCTCATGCATTACCGAGCCTCTTTAGAGGTCATTCGTGAGTATGAAGTTGAACAAAATCAATCTGCCTCTCCCATCCTTGCTCAGTATGCGTTAGGTTTACTCGAGGATCCCCCTGCTACCATTGACATTCCTCCCCCTGATGTTGAGATGTTGGAACCTACTGCCCCCCTCCTATACCTATCCTCATCCGCATGACCCTCAGAGTACATTCCCGCTGAATCCACTCCAACTGTTTTGCTTGATTCCCCTTCAGCAACATTCTTTGGCTCTTCATGCTTTGACCATCTTTTTACTTGTTCTTCTATCATTCCCCATGATGACCCGTATGTGCACCTCTCTTCCCATACTGATGATTTAGGTAGCTTTGCAGCGTCATGTGGTTTCCTTGACCTTTCCCTTTCCTCCCATAATCAATATGATACCATCCATATCTATGATATCCTTCGCAGCATGAGTTCCCGCTCTACCTCCCATAGTTCTCATCCATCTCCCTCTACTCGATCTATGAGTCCTAGACTTCCTACCCCAACTACTCCCTCCCATAGTTTTCATTGGATTTCTACCCTATACTCACGCTGCCATCATTATTCTCCTTCCTCCCATTTCTTGTCTTGTGACACTATTCCACCGGCCCTCTCGTCCACACATTATATTGGCTATGCCGATGGGGCAAGTCGCTATTCCTGGAATCTCGCCTCGGCCGCATGGGCCATCTTTACCCCCTTGCATACCCTCGTTCTTGCAAATGGGGTCTACATTGGTAATGCCACCAATAATCAGGCTGAATATAATGTAGTACGTGGTCTCTTAGCCGATGCCATATCTCATCGCATCCTCCATCTGCACGTTCATTTAGATTCCCTGCTTCTTGTTTTAAAACTCAATGGTGTCTATCGTGTGCATAACCCTATCTTGTTTAGACAATATTTACGAGTGAAACTTTTGATAGGTGACTTTAGATTCATTACTTTCAACCATGTGCCTAGAAGTCAAAATCACTATGTAGATAGAATTGCAAATCATGTTCTAGACTGGTATTTATCACACACAAGACAATAACATTTCACACCATCAATACAATGCATATGCATAATATATATCATATAACATGTTTTTTTTTTTAGTCCATCTACTCTGAAAAATATGACATGCCCATAGCATGTTACGAAAACAAAACTACAAAACTGGGGGGCACCACTTGCCCCTACGTACACATTTGGGGGCACCACCTGCCCTACATCTAATCACTCTCTGCAGGATCTCGAGCTAATGGATATGCTCCCGCAGCTTGTATATCGCGCACAGTCTGACCAGCCATCGCCATGCGTCGCATGATACCTCTCCATTCTGAGGGTAACCCAATACATAGCTCTATGTATTGGTCGTCTAAATGCTGCCAACCACGCTCCGACACACCGGTCAGCAACCCCTCACATCTACGATGAATGTCCTCCAACAGAGTGGCCATATCCTTGTTCTGTGTCGTTCTTGATCCACTTGCACCTGTAGCTCCAGCTGCTGCAGGTCGTCCCATATATCCGGCTGGTTTTACCGGAGCTATATCTGCATTCCAAAAAGTATAAATATCAGTACCATGAATACTATTCAAAAACTTTACAATGCACATAACAGATTAGTTACTTGTCACTTACCATCGGGCCCCCATACTCGACCAGGTAGAAGCGGCAAGTCTGGATCTCCCCAATAACTCATCCCACTATAGGGATAGTCGTCTATGTACAATGGCATCTGATCACAATGGGTGAAGAACTCTGGTCGGAACACCCGTCCGACCGCCCCTCCTCCTCCTCTACACAATATTCATCCCCATCGACGCATCTGAGGCTCTCTCGGACCCCCATTAGGTAGCTGTACATGAGGTCGTAAGGTCAGGATCTTCTTAAAAAAGAAGGAGCACAATACAGTCCCATAAGCACAATCATTATTCACTTGCCGCTTACATAGCGATGACTGTAGTTTCACCGACACCAACATCATCTGGGCCCACCCATAGTAGGTCCCACTCAACACACTCTCTACAATCATCATCTGCCCTCCAGTGATGTGATGGAATGCCCGGCTGCCCAAGATCCGCAACACTGCTGCTGCCACTGCCCGGGTCTCCAACCTCTCTAGATCTCTAATCGATATCTAAGTCCCTTTGACTCGGACACCTGGTCGACAATGTCGCTCAATGAACTCCATGATGTTACGCCCCTGCGGTAAAATTGGCTGTGTATTTCCCACCATCCCTAATGGTGGGAGACCAGTCAGGAAATACAGATCCTGGACTGTCAGCTCAATCCTGTGCCCCTGCACTATAAACACCTCATGATCTGGATCCCAATAATTGATAATCCGGGCCAACAAGGGCTCCCCAACCCTCATCAAAGGGTTCTCCACAAATTTCAGAACCCCAAACCTAGGAAATGCATGATGGACAGCCTGATCTGCTTGGATTTCCGTCTGTAATGTACCTAGGTCTCTCTCTCTCCACTTGATCCATATATCTTCCATATCTACACAAAACCATCATCTTTGTTAGTCTACAAATAAGAAAAAATACATTCACTCACACCAAAATTGAATCTCAGCCCATACCAGCACTAAAACCACCTCCATCTACCAGGTCGCACTTTTTGGCCAAAATTTGGGCCAGATCGCACTTTTAAGGCCCAAAACTGCGTCCCAGGTCGCATTTTTTTCCCCAAAAAGTGCGACCCGGCCGTAATGATGAAGTATGAGCAGTTACTGAGATTTAAGACCCTAATCTGAACTTTGAATCCATCAAAAACAAAGAGTAGGATTAGGCCTCTTACCTGCAACTGACGGATTGCGATTCCAATGGTCGGTTTGTCCGCTAAGATCACCGCAAGATTTAGGGCCTTCTCTCCTCTCCACATTCACAACAGCTACACAAGAAAATCAATGATTTTGGAGGGAAAATGCCTTATTAGAAGAAAAACCCCTGTTTTTTCTTTCGCCCGCTGCAACCAAACCGTAGCCCCGTTTGACACACCGCCTGCACCGTTGGAAAGCTCTCACCAAGCACTAAAATGGGTATCCGTTATTTTTTCATGTTTTGATACTTCACCAGGACACTTTTTGTCCACGAAGGGTCTATTCACCTCTCCTCCAACTCGAATTTCTTCGCTTACAACACTTGTACTTGGGGCACCACTTTGCCTCCTTACTTGTCTTTGTTAGTGTTGATTTTCGTCATGAGATACCCTATTGTACTCATGTTTTTATGGTCCCCCATTGGACCTTGACTGTGTGGCAGCACAATCGAGTCACCCTTGTTTAGAGCATCCGAGTTGAGTCATCATCGGTCATGGAGTCTATCTCGAGTCCCTTTGTATCCCGCTATCGCTTTCCATCCTTCATTGCTTGATCCCTCTCTCGTGTTGCACATTATGGCCTTCAGTACCATTGTCCCCTATCCCTCATGATATTGTTTCAATCGCTACCAAGCCATTCATGCCCTTTATGCTCTAACAAGGGAAGTCATCCATCCGCTACTCAGTATTCCCCATTTCATCATCATCAGTAGTGTTCGTCTGTCAGTCGCTCCACTATTTTCTCTCGCACCTTAGTTGGGGTTCCCTTATTGCCTCACCTATGGCGGACCTCCTTCTGTCAACATCAGCTCATTTCCTCTAGAAGCCAGGTTTAGAGGGCGGTGTACCTTGGTTCGAGCTACTTTCCACATGATCGCGATCCGTATACTTGATGGTCCAGTGATGCAGCAGCAGCTATTGGTGATTCTCGGGTGTGTGTGAGATGTCTCAACCCTCATGAGGGGGTGGCCCTGCAGGTAGCCCCCCACATGCCCGGATGACTTCTTCATTTCCGCCTTTGATGCAGCTCCTTACATTTGATGATGTCGGCCTCAGCCGCTTGCAGCACCTCTTCGATTTGCATGTATCAGTCAGATTTTGCGAGCCCTTCCCCGTGTATAGGGGGAATTTGGGGTGTATTTGTATCTCATGTACTAAACTATTATTTTATAAGTCCTGGCTGTTATTCCAGGCACAGCATGTATGTGGGATTCATCATTCTATTTTTTATGGCTTGCATTTATGCCAACATGTACTTTATAGTTCGGTTCCTTGTTTACTGGACATACTATACTTTTGTACTTTGTCTCGGCGGGCATAGGTATGCCTCCCTCGCCGCCTTTCGCACAGGTACCACTTCATAAACTAGAGACTTGTTGCACCTGTAAGTCTCGTCTCCTCAGGGTCTAGTCCTTTAGCACATTAGACTACCTTACATTTCTCTCTCTGACTTCCCTCTTGATGTCTAGTGATTGAGTTCTTACAACGCACTTCGGTCATACGATTTTCTCCTAACACTCGTACGTTGGGGGGAAATCTATTACACCATTTTTTGGTCATCTAACCTATTATCATTAGATGAACCCAAGTACACCATGTAAGACCAATTTTACCCTAAGTAAAATTTCTTTCACTATGTGAAATAACTTAGTAAAACACCTTTATTAAGTTGTTTATGGTCTAAACAGAAAACCCCAAAAGGAAATAATAAACAAATCTATATTTTTTTATATTTCCTGGTCATATTTAACCCAAAACAAGGAAATCAATTAAATAAATCCTTATTTATTTGATTATTTCCTAGGAATAAGTTATTTAAATCCTATTTAAATAATATTCCTAGTTAAATTTGACTAAATCATTTATAAATAATTAAATAAATCATTATTTATTTAATTATATTCTCACCATTTCCTTAAAATAGTAAATAAATCATTTATTTATTTATTATTTATAAATAAAGGAATTGACCCAAGTCAAAAATCCTTTTCCCTCCAACAAATATAATAAAATATTCCTAAAGGGTGGTTCTAGAATTTTATTAATAATATTTTATTCATGCACCAAGTTCTAGATCACCCTAATATTTTTTTATAAATAGAAGGGTTTTCCCCATTCATTAGTCACCTTTTTTTGCCTATTAGATCACTCTGGATCTATACACTTGGTCACATTTTCTCCATTTTTGTCTTGTGAGCTCCCATTGAGTTCTATGTTTGTCTGGGTTTTCTACACCAACAAGAGAGAGAGATTCTAGATCTGAAGTGCTGAGGATTGTTATGAACCCATCCCATTGAGGAGAACTGGAAAAAACCTTTCTTGTTTTCCTCTCAGGTGCCCCCTTTGAATATAATATAAAAAATTCTTTCAAATACATTGTTCTTGTCTTGTCTATTGGATGCAGGGAGCCATATTTCATTTTTACTGCTTAATGTCTTTTATGCTTAGATTTGGATCTATGCAGCATTATTTGGATCAACTAATTGCAGACTTAAAGATATTGGCATTCATATTTGATGTTAGGGCTATTTGTTATGCGTAGCTAAAGTGGTGTTTTACGACGAAAGATTCATACTAACAATTAGGTCATTCACTCATTATCATTTCATATACTAACCAAAACATGATGAGAGCCATAAGTCAATTTTGTCATAAACCATTCTCATAACCAGCATATAACCAACAAAGTAACAATGATAAAACAACCATCAACATCACATAATAACAAGTAAATTTACCCATCAATTATAAGAGGAAAGGAGATCTTACTAACATATGCAAAATGCAACTAGGCCTGGGAATTCTATGTACTACCCAACCATAGACTGGGCTAAACCAAATCTTTCTTTCATCCAATCACCCTTGTGCCATATTCCAATCATGAATGTGGGATCTCATGGAATAAATAAAACACTACCAAACCAAGGCTTCCAAAGGCCAAACCACCTCAACCCTCATTGAGTGATTCCACCTCATGGTCAAACATCACCAACCGTCACCAGATTAGTCTCTACCAAATTTTTCTAGGGATCTAGAGCGTTTGTTCTAACCAAAGTTTCCATGACAAGTAATTAAACCCACAACTATCGTCAGGCTTCCAAAGCATCAAATAACCAAATAACTATGTGTATATGGCATGCATTCCAAAACTAGTAAGAGAATCATACATACAACTCGGTACCTGCAAGCAAAACCAGTTGTTTCTATTGATCCCGATGTCCTCTTGCAATTTTTTCTTTCTCTTTTCATTCTTGCTCCAAATCCCAAGTATGCCACACTCCTCCAAGAGTGCTCCAAGAAACTCTAAGTGTCCAAGAGTATGAGAGAGAGAATAGAAGAAATCTCCACCATAGAACTAAAAAAAGGTCACCAACTGATGCTTAGAAGCATTTTTATCAATGAGGCCTCTATTTTCTTCATTTTTCATTATTTTCCTTCATTTTCCTCCTCACATGCAACCTGTGACCTTTCACCTCCATTTTCTCCTATTTTCCTTTATTTTCATAAATAAATTCCCAATAATTCCTCTTTCCTTTCCAAAGCCTTTGTCATTGCCTTTTCCAATTTAGTTAGCCATAATAAACCGAAATGAACACCCATTAAGATGTTTTTCCCACCATTCAACTTAGAATATGTGTCTCGTGACCCTGGTCTTATATTTTTTTACATGAATTTCTTAACTAGGGTTGTTACATGATAAACATGTTGGACATATCTCTTAGGCAATTAAACATGGAAAAAATCATGGAGTTTCATTGTTGGTGGCAGTTCAATTTTTTAGGCCATTGGTCCAATCCTCTCAAGGATATCAAAAGGCCCACAATACCAAGGTCCCAACTTTGCAAATGACCTAATCCTTAAGGAACTACTCTTGGGCTTGATGCGCAAGTACACATGCTCCCCAACCTAAGACTCCTTGAATGCTTTATGATGATTTGTATAACTCTTCTGTTTCTCTTATGTTTCCTTTAAATTCCTCCTAATATAATACATCTCCTACTCCATATCGGCCAACATATCCGGTCCAGTCAGTACCCTGTTCATTAGATCACTCTAGCTAATAGGAGTATTACAACTCAACCCATAGAGTGCCTTAAATGGACTCATATTCAAGGATTCCTAATACTTATTTTTATATGCAAACTCTACTGGCAGAAGATACTCCTCCCACTTATACTACTGATGCATGACATACATACTCAAAATACCCTCAAAAATCATGTTAACCCTCTCTATCTGTCCATATTTTCGCGAATGATAAATTATACTGAAAGATAACTCTATCCCCAAGCCTGAAAATAACTCCTTAAAAAACCTGGAAGTGAACTTGGTATCTCTGTCTGATATGATACTCTAATTGGGAATTCCATGCAACCTCACTATCTCCCTAATGAAGATCTGATCTACCTCACTATATGAATTCATAGACTTCACTGCAATGAAGTGAGCTACCTTGATCAACCTATTGACCACAACCATGATGGAATCATGATGCTTTGATGTCCTTGGAAAACCTGTAATGAATTCCATGGAAATGACTCCCCATTTTCATTCCAGAATCGAAATAGGTTGTAATAAACCAGCTAGGTGCTTACACTCAGCTTTCACATGTTGACATACCAAACATCTAAAAACAAACTCAACCACTTCTTCAAGTTCGGTAAACAGTAGAACCTCTTAACAACTGTCAAATTCTTTTGGTATCCCTAGTGGCTTGAATATAGTTGAACATGAAACTCCCTCAATATAAGCTTCTTCAACTCACTGCTATTTTGCATCTTGTTCCTAAATCTCACCAGGCCATCTTCCATGAGGTGATATTCCTCATCCCTATCACCTTCACTATGTTTTTATAACCTCTACTTAAACTACTAGTACCTCTCATCATGCTTCTCTCCATGCAAGATCCACTCATGTAAATATATCCCATAATATATCACAACCAAAATGTGCTTCACCTACACTCTCCTACTTAGAGAGTCTACAACCCTATTTTGTTTGCCTTTGATGTATCTGGTCTTGAAGTCAAATTCCATGAGGGTATCCACCCATCTAGCTTCCCTTGCATTCAAATTAGGTATTCAAACAAGTACCTCAACCATATATGATCACTCATCAGAAAAAACCTCCTACCAAGGAGATAATTTATCCACATTTATAACATATGAATGAAAGTTTCCAACTCATTATTGCGAGTCACATAGTTTTTATCGTGTTCATTCAGTTTCCTTAACTCATATCATACCACCTACCCTTACTGCATCAAGACTCCACCAAGTTCTTTCTTGCAAGTATTTGTAAAAACTAAAAACTCCTTATGAGGATATATAATCTTCAAGACTGGAACATTTGTAAGAAAATGCTTCAACTAATCAAAACTAGTTTCACACTCCTCAGCCCATTCAAAATTCTTTCCTTTCCTATGCAATGATGTAATAGGATAACCAGTATTTAAGAATTTATTGATGAACCTACTATAATAACCTTCTATTCCCACGAATGATCTGACCTCATCCACATTCCTAGGAGTTGGCCACTCCATGATGGCTTTAATATTTTCCAGGTTGACTACTATCCCTTTCTCGGAAACAACATGTCCCATGTAATGAATCTAATTCTGAAAGAAACTACAATTGTTGAGCTTGGAATAAAACTGATGCTCTCTCAACAATATAAATATTACTACTAGGTGATCTGCATGCTCTTCCTCATTCTTGGAATATACCAATATATCATCAATAAAGACTATCACAAACTTTTCCAAATAAGGACGCAACACATTGTTCATCAAAAACATGAAATTTTCTACGGCATTAGTAAGAGAAAAATGAATGTGACCACAAACTCATAGTGCTCACACCTCTGTAGAATGTAGTATTATAAAATTCTTCTTCTTTGATGCACACCTAATGATATCCTAATCTTATATCAATCTTTGAAAACATTGTTTCTCCCTTTAGTTGATCAAAAAAGCCATCAATCTGCATCAATGGCTAACTGTTCTTGACGATCACCTTTTTCAAATTCCTGTAATCAATGCACAATCTAAGAGTACCATCATTATTTCATACAAACAACATTGGTGCACCCCAAGGCGACATACTTGGCCTTATGTGTCCCTTATCAAGCATTTCCTTCAGTTTCAACTTCAATTCCACCAATTCTAGAGTGCTCATCCTGTAAGGTTCCTTTGATGTTGGTGCTTCTCCTAGCATCAACTTAATAGAGAAGTTCACTTCCCTATGAGGTGGTAACTCTGGAATATATGCAAGAAAAACGTCCTAAAGTTGTTGCAAAATAGGATACTTCTTCAGAACGTACTCATCCTCAACATCCTTCCTTTTGTTACTGGAAATATGCACTACAAATAATAGGCATCCTTTACTATGTTTGTGATTTTCTTGCATAGCTATAACTATTCTCATTGATGTAGGCTTCTTCTTTCCATGAAAAAATCTCCTTTCACCATTATAATCCAGGCATTCAATAGCCTTGTCATATCAATCTACTTTAATTATGTGCCCATGTCGTTGTCTAGACAATCCCTTCTGCAGACGTAAGTGATCTCTATAATAATAAAGGAAGGATCTAGCAACAAACCAGATAAATATTTGTAAAATTTCCTAGCTTATATCATAAAGTACAAAATAATATAGATGGCGTTCCTCACTCTGATGTTAACGCCTGTTGGTGTCGTTTCTAGATATTCTTGTTTCCAAGTCCAATCCTCTTTAAATTGTTGCAGATGAATACCTACAAGGAAGATCAAATAGATATGACAAAATCATACATATAATAATTCATTATAACATAAAATATATGATAGATTTGAGAGTATCACACTAAATGAGTAATGATTTACACATTTATGGAAAGAAAACACATAATGTATTATTAATATAAAGTAAGGGAAGAATACAACCGCTTAAGCTCTAATGTTGGAAGCCTCCTTTGGATGAGTTTCCACAGCCTAGCCAAGACCTTCAAGCACTCCTTTATCCTTCACAAAATGGCAGCAATTAGGCACAACTGAGCATAAGGATGGCAATCAGCATTGATCAAACCTTTAAGGAAAGTAGGGAATTCATTTATAGGGAAGGAGAGGGAGTTGGGTATCCAAAAAAGGGGGAATAAGTTCCACATTTTGAGGGGAATATCCATAATATTAGGATCAAAGGCTTGAAATGGGATATCTCAACCCAATCCTTATTCACCTATAACCAATTCTCTGTTCTCAAGGCTTCTAGTAAGAGAATTTTCTCCTCCATTTTTGGAGAAACTTCTTGAAGAGCAGCAACGCACTTTTTCATTTAAATTCCCACGCTAATGGCACTAGACACATATAATGGGGAAGGTGACAAGCATGAGGCATAAGTCATGAGGACCATGTTGGGCCTACAAATAGGGCTTTTGGCAAGCGTTTCCAAAATTTCTTCAAGGCATTTCTTCTTTTTTTCTTCAGGGATGCTCTGATCATGTTTTCTTGGTGAACACATTAACAAATTTTATGACTTTGTAACATTTGGGGAAATTTTTGAAATCTCGGGGCATGAGACAGGGAGTGCACCAAAATACTGTATAAAATATGCCCCCTAAAGCATGAAGTTAGAAAGAGAATTGATGGTTGAAATTATTTACAAGTCAAGGGAAGGACATAGGAAACCACTATCAAGAGACCTACAAATCAAACATAGTACAATACGTATGACATCTCTGATGTAAGTATGCCCAATAACACATATTTTAATAGGCATCTAACAATACATGAAACCACAACATTGACACAACCATCTAACTAGAAAGGATCATGTGTATGGATCCATGGCATGGACACAACCATCCGTATAGAAGGGATCATGTGTAAAATCATGAATATTAAATAATTCCATGTAGCCTAGATTTATAATATGAAACCCAGGGTCTTCATGTTTTTCCCAACCCATCCAAAGTACGAATCTAACCATGTGAATAAATGTATTGAAGTCGAAAATGGTATAAACCACCTGATTACCAGTCGATGATGTAAATCGTTAACGGGCACGAGAGAAACCAACAATGATGATGATGGCCCTCAAGGTACAACATCACAATCCATAAGTGTTAATAATGGAGTTGAATTCGAACACTTGCAGAATCATCTGATCGAAGGCCAAGGATGTGAACCTGTCGTTGAATGTGAAGAAGTTCCCATTGAGGCATGCAAGCTCCAAGGTACTAAAAGGGAGTTTCTATATCATCTTCCTGAATAATGAGCTAGAGTCGAGAGGAAGTGATCCCAAGAAGGAGGGCCATAAAATTTCCCACATCATCAAAACGAAACAAAGGATTTGCAGTGTTGATAAAAGTGATTCAGGATTGATGCAGACGAGGTCAAACAAGGTATAAGTGGTTTGAATTTGCAGACGAGGACTTATCTTGAACATATAGGTGACACGACTCCATAATTTGGCTTCATTTGACTCAAAATAGGATCAGAGGTCATGATGACAAAAATATATAATCGAATGAGAGGAAAACGGATTCCCAAAACCCAGTAAGAAAATTGACCAAGTGAGGATGTCCCAAACCAGACATGAAATGCATATAAGTATCATGTTCAAGAGAGACATGCTTCCTTTCAGACAAAATACATGATATGTGTTTCCTTCCATTTTCCCCCACAATTTCTTCAGCGTGAATGTACTCAGTAAAATTCATATTGTCAGTGCTATGTTTTCCAGATAAAACAAGTTGGGTGAGGAAATCTTAGGAAAATACATTCAAAACTGAAAGGAACTCTATACTTGACACTCTAAAGAATAAACTACTCAGAATTTAGGCTTATAAGCAATCAAAATGATGGACTATAAGGCGTTTGGACAAACTAATTGAAGATATCGAAAATACAAGGAAGATTGAAGGGTTATTGGCTCCCTAATAGAGTGGCCATTTTGTTGTGTAGGAAATCTCTTCCGTGGACATAAGAAATCCCTTTAGTCATAATGAGAGGATATAGCAACAAACGAGACAAATATATGCAAATTTTCCTAACTTATGTTAGAACAACACGAAGGAGGATAGATGTACTACCTATTTCTAATGTTAGTGCTTTCCTCTAATGTCAGCCTTTCTTATTTCGCTTCCACACTCACGATCTCCTCCCCGTCAGTGAATAAAAATTCCTCCAAGGAAGAACAAGTGGAGAAAAAATATATATACAAAGCATAACAATCTCTAGTATAAGTTATGTAGCACATTAATGAGCACTACAATAACCATGTGATAATAGACACATTTATGGAAAGGAAACACATAATGTATTATTAATAAAATTTTAAAGGGAGCAATATAACTAGAAGCCTTCTTGTTGGATGCATCCTTCAGGTGAGAATCCAAGTCCTAGCCTTAAATCTTCAAATAACTTCCTCCTTCACAGATGGGCAGCAATTGGGCATGCTTTGTCTCATAGGATGGCAACCAACCAAGAGTGGATGGTAGGGGTTTCATTTATAGGGAAGGAGAGGGAGTTGAGGATCCATAAAATGTGGGAGGATTTACACATATTAAGGGAAATATCCATGGAAATATGATCCATGGCCATTAATGGGAGGTCTCGCTCCTATCATCAACAACCCAAAACCATGTCATCGTTCTTGAGGCTTCTAGTAAGGGAAACTTCTCTTTCATTTTAGGTAAAACTTCCTTAAGAGGAACAACACAGATTTTCCTGATAAAATTCAAGCTACCATCGCTAGACACATGTTCTAAAAAAGGTGACAAGCGTAGGTCAGTAGTGGTGCAAAGTGAGTTGGGCTTGTAAAACATGGATTTTGACAAGCTTTCCAAAATATTTTTAAATCAAGTCTTCTTTCACTTCTTCAAGGATGTTATAGGAATGTTTGATGGAGACATATTTTGTGACACTGGTGGCATGACAACACAAAGAGTGTGACAAAATATTATATAACAGATAACCCTAAAGCATGAAGTAAGAACGAGAAGTGATGCATGAAGTGTTTTACAAGTAAAGGCAAGGACTTTAGAGAACCACCGTTAGGAGACCTGGAAATAAAAAATGATAGAATATATATGACATCTCTGATGACAAATGTTTCGTGATACTGTGGATAATCCGGCAAGCTCTTCAATAAACAATAACCACAGGAATTTGAAAACCAAAATACATATCTGATCAAGCATCTAAAAATACATGGATCCTTGGCATGGACGTAGCCATCCAAAAGAAAAGGATCATGAATATATGAAGACATGAATCCATGGCATGGGTGCCACCATCCAACTATAAAGTATAATGTGTACAATCATGAATAACACCACGCAACCTGGATTTATCAATGGAAACTTAGGGTCTTCGCCTATATCTCGAATCATCTAAAGTACGAATCTGACCATGTGAATAAATGTATCAGAGTCGAACATGGTAGAAACTACCTAATTACCGATCATTGATGTAAACCGTTAACAACTATGAGAGAAACCACCAATGATGATGATGGCTCTCAAGGTACGGTAGCACAATTTACAAGTGCGAACAATGGAGTTGAAGTTGAACACTCGCGGAATAATTCGATCGAAGGCCAATGGTATGAGCCTATCATCAAATGCGAAGAACCTACGGTTAGTGTCCAATATTCAGTGATCAATATGTACTCTTTAATTTTTTTCTAGTAGTGGTCCTAGGTCAAATTTTTACATTTCCAAGTCAGTTTTCAAATAAATTTTGATCGTTGGATATGTCTAGGTTTTTAAAAGCTACTGCCTCCAATTTATTTATGGTTATTGTCATTTCATGGGTCAGGTCCTTCATTATCATCTAGAGTCTTAGATCAAGTTTCCATGCTTTCACCTAGGTCAATGTCTAGGTGTCTTTCATTTTACCACCATAAAAGGCAAGGACTTTAGAGAACCACCGTTAGGAGACCTGGAAATAAAAAATGATAGAATATATATGACATCTCTGATGACAAATGTTTCGTGATACTGTGGATAATCCAGAAAGCTCTTCTGTAAACAATAACCACAGGAACTTGAAAACCAAAAGACATATCTGATCAAGCATCTAACAATACATGGATCCTTGCCATGGATGTAGCCATCCAAAAGAAAAGGATCATGAATATATGAAGACATGAATCCATGGCATGGGTGCAACCATCCAACTATAAAGGATAATGTGTACAATCATGAATAACTCCACGCAACCTGGATTTATCAATGGAAACTTAGGGACTTCTCCTCTATCTCAAATCATCTAAAGTACAAATCTGACCATGTGAATAAATGTATTGGAGTCGAACATGGTAGAAACTACCTAATTACCGGTCATTGATGTAAATTGTTAACAAGTATGAGAGAAACCACCAATGATGATGATGGCTCTCAAGGTACGGTAGCATAATTTACAAGTGCGAACAATGGATTTGAAGTCGAACACTCACGGAATCATTTAATCGAAGGCCAATGGTATGAGCCTATCATCAAATTTTAAGAACCTACGGTTAGTGTCCAATATTCAGTGATCAATATGTAATCTTTAAAAAATTTCTAGTAGTGGTCCTAGGTCAAATTTTTACATTTCCAAGTCAGTTTTCAAATAAAATTTTGATCGTTGGATATGTCTAGGTTTTTAAAAGCTACTACCTCCAATTTATTTATGGTTATTGTCATTTCATGGGTCAGTTCCTTCATTATCATCTAGATTCTTAGGTCAAGTCGCCATGCTTTCACCTAGGTCAATGTCTAGGTGTCTTTCATTTTACCACCATAAAAGGCAAGGACTTTAGAGAACCACCGTTAGGAGACCTAGAAATAATAAATGATAGAATATATATGACATCTCTGATGACAAATGTTTCGTGATACTGTGGATAATCCGGAAAGCTCTTCAGTAAACAATAACCACAGGAACTTGAAAACCAAAATACATATCTGATCAAGCATCTAACAATACATGGATCCTTGCCATGGACGTAGCCATCCAAAAGAAAAGGATCATGAATATATGAATACATGAATCCATGGCATGGGTGCAACCATCCAACTATAAAGGATAATGTGTACAATCATGAATAACTCCACGCACCCTGGATTTATCAATGGAAACTTAGGGACTTCGCCTCTATCTCAAATCATCTAAAGTACGAATCTGACCATGTGAATAAATGTATCGGAGTCGAACATGGTAGAAACTACCTAATTACCAGTCATTGATGTAAACCGTTAACAATTATGAGAGAAACCACCAATGATGATGATGGCTCTCAAGGTACGGTAGCACAATTTACAAGTGCGAACAATGGAGTTGAAGTTGAACACTCACGGAATCATTCGATCGAAGGCCAATGGTATGAGCCTATCATCGAATGTGAAGAACCTACGGTTAGTTTCCAATATTCAGTGATCAATATGTACTCTTTAATTTTTTTTCTAGTAGTGGTCCTAGGTCAAATTTTTACATTTCCAAGTCAGTTTTCAGATAAAATTTTGATCTTTGGATATGTCTAGGTTTTTAAAAGCTACTACCTCCAATTTATTTATGGTTATTTTCATTTCATGGGTTAGGTCCTTCATTATCATCTAGAGTATTAGGTCAAGTCGTCATGCTTTCACCTAGGTCAATGTCTAGGTGTCTTTCATTTTACCACCATAAAAGTCCAAAATCTGTCATAAAGAAGGAAAAAGAAGTTTCATTCACTTCCATTATACAAACTTATATTTAAAAGGGAGTTATATTAGGTAGGTGAATTAAAAAATACAAATTGTCTTCTTTCAAAAGCTTGTTACATTGTCAAAATATTCAAAAAATCAAAGTGTTCCTCAAAAAGGTCATGTTTTCACTAAATAACAAAAGGGTATTTTTATTGATGTTATAAAAGAGAAAAAGTGATTTATTTCACTCATTTTATCTTCTCTTTCTGAATAAAGTGCATCTCTCACCTTCATAATACCCTACCATTGCCAAAGGTGGAAGAAAACAGGAAACAATTGCAAGAAAAACCATTCTGCTACACTTCTGGAGGCAGGGAATGTTTCTGAGCGAGCAGCACAATGTTTCTGGGGCAGTGCGACATTTCTGGGTATTGGCGCTACGCTTCTACCACAACGCTACATTTCTACCAATACTGCTACATTTTTTTGTTTTCACTCTTCAAGTCAACTACTCAAGCTTCAAAACCAGTTTGCAAACTTTTTGTGGCCTCCAAAATCTATAAGTGGTCACCTTAACTTCCTTCTTCAGGTCAACTCATGACTGTATGATTGTTTTCTATCCTTAGGGTTTTTCTCTTCTATGTTTTAGGGCTTCTCCTTTATTGATTGGTTTTAGACATTGGAGACAAATTTTCCACCATCTAAACCTTCACTTATCCTTCAAAAACCCTAACACAACACCTCCTATTACTCACAGTCCCCTTTACCCTTGTCTCCATCAAAACCCTAAGTCCACACTTCATTTCCACAACAAAATTGGAAAATTTCTGTGTTTTCCCATTTTGATCCACTTCCCCATACCTATTTCAAGAAATTCCACCTGTATACTCAAGCTAACACATCACCCCACTTCCTCACATTTTTGGAAAATTTTCCTCAACCTCCTTATACCTCATCACAATCCCTAAAGCTACCCTATCCATATCCCATGTTTTTCCAAATTCACTCTCTCTACCCACTCATTTCATCTAATATGGTTTCATTCTATTCACAACTACTATGGAGAGTAAGAATAAATCTCACAAGGGAGGCCACCATTCTAGATTTGAGCCATCCACATTGCAAGAACTTAATGTCTCCCCATATGCCAAGAGATATTTTGTAAACACTGGATGTCTAAGATTTTCTGAGAAGATCATGGAGGTAGTATGTCATGCCCCATTGACTACCCTTTTTTCCACTAACTTCAATGGAGACAAGGCCACCATAACAAACGTTGAATTCACTCTATCATCAGAGTCCATCACTTCAGCAACAGGGATTCCAAATGAAGGAGAAGTTTGGTTCAAGTGCATGGAATTGGCCCTTGAAAACTACCCAATGTTCCTAGTACCTCATTGTAGAGATGAACTTGAACATGCTTTCCCTTTAAATCATTTACTTGATAAGTACGCCCCATTAATGAATTTGATCATGAAATATTTTACATGCGAGGGAAAATTTTCAAGATTGTACCAATAACATGTCAGGTTACTAATGCAACTCACAGCTACCAAATCACTCAATTTGTCAAACTATCTATTCAGAAGTTTGGTCAAGATGGCGCAAAAAGTACAAAGAAAAGGTAGAAATCCTCATCCCAGTATATTTCACCATGGATTGGTTAAGTTGATTTTTTTTCACAAACTCTTAGCAAACAATATGACCTCAGAAGTTTTCATGAAGAAAGTAGCATCAACTCCTGCTACTAGTCCACCTATTGTTCATAGCATAACATCAGTACAGCCAAAAGAGGTTGGCTCTTCAAGAAAGCAGGCTTAGATTTCAAAAGTACCTAAGGTTGAAATCACTCAAACATATGAGAAGCGAAAGAGAATTTTTTTTGCTCCTAAGACCATCAAAGGTGTATCAGCATCTAAAACTACACTTGAGCAAAGACAAACAGTGGATCATCCACCTAGCCATGATGGTGAGTCACCATTGCAACACCATGATGAACAAGCACCCTTAGAAGTTGATATGGCAGAACATGTGAAGGATACACCGGTTGAGGAAATTATAAAGGAGAAATATGAGGAAATAGCAGAGTTCAGGGAGGTTTTCTAAATTGCAAATTCTCAGATCACATTCTTACAGCAAGAGAATCTTCAGTTAAAGGTGAAACTTATCCTCCAAGACAAGCCAAAGGTACATGTTAATACAGATAAAGGAGAGGGCAAAGAAATAGTAAATTATGATAAATTAGAGGATGCAGAAGTTGGAACAAAAAGAAGGAGACCAAGGACAAGAGGCCTCAAGAGGGCCCTTCGGAGAGAAAGAGAATCAACTCCTAAATAAGGTTGGTAGACTTTTGATGAAATAATTCTTAAAGAAATCAATCAAGATAGAGAGTATTGACTTGAAAAGGTCAATGGATGCCTTGAGAATCTTCTGAAGAAAGCTACAAAGAACAATAACCTACAGAGACATATGGCCAATAAATATTGTGCCAGAATTTTTTTTTCCCAAATCAGGCTCAAACAAGTGCAGAAAAATCTTAAAGAAGCTCAAATGAAGCTCAAGGAGAAGGAAAAATTATACTTCCTTGTTGAGGAATCCATGGTTGTTTAGCCTATCCTCCATAGGTTTCATAGAACAAGTTTTGGTCAATTTTGAGCAGTTTTGGTATTTTTATTGATTTTTGTAAAATTCTGCAAATTTTGTCTCCTCAAAAGCGTCGCATCGAGGCGCAACACTTTCTCTCAGGGTGTCCAAATCAATTTTTTCTTACATGGATGGGTTCATATTGATTATTACATGCCATATATGATATTTTTTTCTATTAAAATCTCTGGTTTTGAAGAAAAATCCAAAAAACTGCCTCATTTCTATGCTTCTACCAGTGCTTTTGACCAGGTGCGATGCTTCTCGAGTGGGGTTGGGAAAAACCACTTTTGGAGGTCTTCCTGTGGGTGTTTTCCAAAAATTCAAAGAGAAATGGAAACTAGACTCATAGGGCTAACCATCATAACTTTCATATTTTAATTTGGATGTTCCTAAGTGGGTCAAAATAACCCTTGAACAAGCATGACGCTTCTGCGAGACATGCGCGACGTTTCTGCATAGGATTCCTTTCAGACAACTGTCATGCCAGGAAAACTCCACAAATTCGATGCTAGTTGTCCCATGAGGTGTTATTAGATGTGTTTGAGTTTTTTTCTTCCTGTATGATGAGTAAACATGTAATTTAATGGAGGAGACACACACTCCTAGTCTTTAGCTAAATTTTAGGGATTAGTTTTTAACTTCCATAGATTCTAGGAAGTGACTCATCTGATGTAATTATGATGATTTTTGGGTAGGATTTCGACCCTATGATGTGTCATGAACTCTATTTTCTATAATTAGTCCACCTCAAGTCATTTTATAGGTTGGATAGTTATTATTTGTAGTGGAGCTACTGTACAAGCTTTTGCTAATGAAATCAAAGACATTGTTGCAGACATAGTGTTGAGACTCCAATGGTATGCCTTTGAGAATTTGTTTTTCTCTGTAAAATCATCATCATGATGAATGTTATTTTATTCATATTAAATATATATGCTTATTTATTCTAAGTCTTATCAGTTTATTGACATAGATCATGCTTTCCATGCTCTGTTTTTTATAAGATTTACATGAAATTGTCTCTGCTCTTCTGATGAATGAAATCAATTTACTGCTCATTCAGATTCCCTCTCAGTGCACTCTATACACAATGATAAATTAAGCATGATTCTAATCTTACCTACCTTTCCTCACCCTCACCTCTACAATCTAACCTTTGAAATTTGACCTAAACCCTAGACCTATTTTCCTAACTATCATTCTTATCCAGCAAGAATCCAAACAAACAAAAACCCTAATCTACTGAGCATCATAACTAGCCTAAAAAATTATATCGAGTCATCCCTTTGGCTAAAAAGTGAAATTGAGAGAGCCCTCTCTGGCCTTGGTAGGGCTAGCTACCTGACCTAAAGGTTGTTTTGTCATTACCTTCTTTCAATTCCATTCTTAGTCTTGGGAAACAGGGGGAGTGATAACATTTTTAGCACCATTTCCAAGGAGCAAAGGTTAAATATTTCCCGAGAAAGAAAGACAAATATTAGCTCTGATTTTTTATGGTGAACAGTGGTCAGGCACAAGAAGTTTGTGCATCTTTCACCTGGCGACTCTAGTGTCGAAGAATCCAAAATGTCAGAGTTTTCATGGCGACTCCACTGTTTAAAAATGGTAGCTTGAATATTTTATTAGTGACTTCACTCTTTTCAAGTTGGGTTCAACTGCAAGAAGGAATGTCAGGGATGCTCCTATGGATCAGCCTCATATCCCTATCTTTCCAAATCCTATGCCTCATGTTGATTGGTTATCTTATCTTCCCATGTTTAAAGATGAAAATAAATATGATGCTGCTCTTCATTAAATTAAGTTTCATATGCACATACATAGGCTAGGGGTTGAAATTCATGAATACGATGAAGATATTTATGGTGACCTTAGAATAAAGAGCAAGGTTTTGGTATGAGAAGTTTCCATTTTCTAGTCTATGTTCCCTTAAATATTTCTACGTATAGTTTTGTAAAAATTACAAATAAAACTACCCTTCTCTAGTGATGGTACAAAGCCTTTGTGGAAACCTTGATGATCTTATTCAACATATGGGGATTGAAATTCATGATGAAGATATAATGGATGGAGAGATGGAAGAAGCCTTATTTGATTTATTTTCTGATCAGGAGGAAGTAGTAGAGGATAACCATGACATTCAGGAAGATCTTCACCAATCAGTAGTTTTCCCCTTTGTTATAGATGAGGACAGGGATGAAAATAGTCATTGAGATTTCCCTTCATATCATACATCTCTTGAATATTTATTTCAAGAAGAGAACAGTGAAAGAGAATATTTTTTTCTAAATAATCTTGGAAAATAATGTTGCCTTCACGATAATTTCTAGCAAACAATGTGTTCTTTGACTGAAGATAATATTAATTAGCAATTAATTGATGAATATCATGATCATTCCCTTGAATTATATGAAGGTATTCAATAGTGTTCAAGAGAACAAGACATTGATGAGGACTGTCATTTAGATTCTTCTTCAAACATTTCATTTCTTGAAGATTTGTTTCAAGAGGAAATTTTTCCATCTATATGTTAAAAAAAAATTGAAGACCAAGAGCACACTCTTACTGAAATTCATCATGAAGAGCAGCCAGTTGCAATACAAGGATGTTTCTTGATTCCTCCAAATCAACAATAACTAATTTTTCATGATTTCCAGGATCTTGTGGAAATTTTTTTACAGCTCGTAATGAAGGTCGAAGTTGCAGTATTCATTAATGAAGGTGATCAGCTTCAGCACATAGACAAACCAACAATTTGGAAGGAGGTTTGTTTTACTGTTTTAAGTCATCCAAAAAATCTTATGTTGCATGTTCTTCATTATCCTTTGGTCAGTTTTTTGTAGCCATTTGGGAATATGAATCTTCTTGTATTTATGGATCATGAGCACATGTTCATTGGACACTTTGAGTTGCCTATATTTTTTTCCTTTTTCCTGCTCGAGGAATGTGTGAGCAGGACTCAAGTAAGTAACCATTTGCTGGATTGGTTACATTGGAGGGATCATATCACATGACTGTATATATATCTTCAGTAGGTGGGTGGTTATAATCAGTATTTGAAGCCCAAGGCAAAGGACCTAATATCCCAATGGTCTGTTGCAATTAGTAAGTTCAGTTAGTTGTCAATTTTTTGAGTCAAAGTAAGTTTTTGTTTCAGTTAGTCATTTCAGTTTGTCGAAGTTTTTTTGTTTCTATTTTTGACTCCATTGCCCAATGGATGAGGCTACCTAATATACAGTGTTCTTGACACCTCTTGAAGGATTTGCCATCCCTAAATGGAGCCAATGTTAGTGTCCAATATTCATTGATCAATATGTACTCTTTCAAATTTGTCTAGTAGTGGTCCTAGGTCAAACTTTTACATTTCCAAGTCAGTTTTAAAATAAATTTTGATCGTTGGATATGTCTAGGTTTTTAAAAGATACTCCCTCCATTTTATTCATGGTTATTGTAATTTCATGGGTCACGTCCTTCATTATCATCTAGATTCTTAGGTCATGTCACCATGCTTTCACCTAGGTCAGTGTCTAGGTGTCTTTCATTTTGCTGCCATAAAAGTCCAAAATCTTTCATAAAGAAGGAAAAAGAAGTGTTATTCACTTCCATTATACAAATTATATTTAAAAGGGAGTTAGCTTAGGTAGGTGAATAAAAAAATACAATTTGTCTTCTTTCAAAATCTTGTTACATTGTCAAAATATTTAAAAAAGCAAAGTGTTCCTCAAAAGGTCATGTTTTCACTAAATGACAAAAAGGGTGTTTTTATTGATGTTATAAAATGGAAAAGTGATTTATTTCACTCATTTTATATTCTCTTGCTCGATAAAGTGCATAGATCACCTTCAGAATACCCTACCATTTCCAAATTTGGAATAAAAGTGGAAAAATTTGCAAGAAAATCCATTCTACTATGCTTCTGGAGGCAGTGCGACATTTCTGAGGGAGCAGCGCAACATTTCTGGGGCAGTGCGACGTTTCTGGGTATTGGCACTACACTTATGCTATACCACTACGTTTCTTCCAAGACTGCTATGTTTTTCATTTTCACTCTTCAAATCAGCTACTCAAGCTTCAAAACCAGCGTGAAAACCTATTGTGGCCTCCAAAATCAGTAAGTGGTCACCTTAAATGCCTTCTTCAAGTCAACTCATGAATGTATGAGTGTTTTCTATCCTTATGGTTTTTCTCTTCTATATTTTTGGGTTTCTCCTTTATTGATTGGTTTTAACCATTGGAGACCCTTTTCCCACCACCTAAACCTTCATTTATCCTTCACAAAACCTCCACAACACCTCCTATTACTTAGAGTCCCCTTTACCCTTGTCTCCATCAAAACCTTAATTCCCCACTTCATTTCCACAACAAAATTGGAAAATTCATGTGTTTTCCCATTTTGATCCACTTCCCCATGCCTATTTCAAGAAATTCCACTTGTATCCTCAACCTAACACATCACCCCACTTCCTCAATTGTTTGGGGAATTTTCCTCAACCTCCTTATACCTCATCACATCCCCTAAATCTACCCTATCCATATCTCATGTTTTCCCAAATTCACTCTCTCTACCCACTTATTTAATCTTGGAGGGTTTCATTCTGTTCACAAATACTATGGAGAGTGAGAAGAAATATCACAAGGGAGGCCACCATTCTATATTTGAGTCATCCACATTGCAAGAACTTGATTCCTCCCCATATTCCAAGAGAAGTTTTAAAAATACTGGATGTCTGAGATTTTGTGAGAAGATAATGGAGGTAGGATGTCATGCCCCATTGAATGCCCTTTTTTCCACTAACTTCAGTAGAGACAAGGCCACCATAGCAGGCATTGAATTCACTCTATCAGCAGAATCCATCACTTCAACAACAGGGATTCCAAATGAAGGAGAAGTCTGGTTCAAGGGCATGAAATTGGACCTTGAAAACTACCCAATATTCCTAAAACCTCATTGCAGAGATGAACCTGAACATGTTTTCCCTTTCAAGAATTTACTTGATAAGTATACCCCATTAATGAAGCTGATCATGAAATATTTACATGCGAGGGAATATTTTCAAGACTGTACCAATACCATGTCAACTTACTAATGCACTTCACAGCTACCAAATCACTCATTTTGTCAAACTATCTATTCAGAAGTTTGGTCAAGATGGCAGAAAAAGTACAAAGAAAAGGTAGAAATCCTCATCCCAGTTTATTTCACCATGGTTTGGATAAGTTGATTTTTTTGCAACTCCTCTCAGCAAACAATATGACCTGGGATGTTTTCACAGAGAAAGTAGCATCAACTCCTGCTACTAGTCCACCTATTGGTCATATCACAACATCAATACAACCAAAAGAGGTTGGCTCTTCAAGCAAGCAGGATTAGATTTCAAAAGCACCTAGGGTTGAGATCATTCAAACCTATGAGAAGGGAAAGAGAATGGTTTTTTCTCCTAATACCATCAGAGGTATATTGGCATCTGAAACTACACTTGAGCAAATACAAATAGTGGATCAACCACCTATCCATGATGTTGAGTCACCATTGCAGCACCATGATGAATAAGAAACATTAGAAGTTTACATGGAAAAATAGGTGAAGGATAAGACAGTTGAGGAAATCATAAAGGAGAAAGATGAGGAAATAGCAAAGTCGAGGGAGGTTTTCTCAATTGCAAATTCTCAGATCACATTCCTACAACAAGAGAATCTTTAGTTAAAGGTGAAACTGCTCCTCTAAGACAAGCCAAAGGTACATGTTGATACAGATAAAAGCAAGGGAAAATAAATAGTAAATGATGATCAGTTGCAGGATGCAGAAGTTGGAACAAAAAGAAGGAGACCAAGGACAATAGGCCTCAAGAGGGCGCTTGAGAGAGAAAGAGAATCAGCTCCTAAATCAGGTTTGTAGACTTTTGATGAACTAATTCTTGATGAAATAAATCAATATAGAGATAATTGGCTTGAGAGGTTCAATGGACACCTTGAGAAGCTTCTGCAGAAAGCTAAAAAGAACAATAACCTCCAGAGACATATGGCCAATCACTATTGTGCGAGAAAAAAAAAATCCCAAATAAAGCTCAAACAAGTGAAGAAAAAGCTTAAAGAAGATCAAATGAAGATCAAGGAAAACGAAAACTTAGACCTCCTTGCTAAGGCATCCATGGTTGTTTAGAATATCCTCCACAGGTGTCATAGAACAAATTTTGGTCAATTTTGAGAATTTTTGGTATTTTTGCTGATTTTTATAAAATTTTGGAAACTTTGTCTCCTAATAAGCATCGCGCCGAGGCGCGACGCTTTCTCTCAGGGCATCCAAATCAAGTTTTTCTTACATGGATGGGTGCATATTGATTAGTACATACCATATATGGACTTTGTTTTCCATGAAAATCTCTAATTTTGAAGAAAATTTCAAAAAATTGCCTCATTTATATGCTTCTTCCAATGTTTTTGACTAGGCGCGACGCTTCTGGAGTGAGGTTGGGAAAAACCACCTTTGGAGGTCTTCCTGTGGGTGTTTTACAAAAATTCAAAGTGCATTGGAAACTAGACTCACGAGGCTACTCAGAAAAACTTTCAAATTTTCATTTGGATGCCCTTAAGTGGGTCAAAATAACCCGTTAACATGTGCGACACTTCTACCAGATAGGCACGATGTTTCTGCTACAGGCGTGTCATTTCTGCATAGGATTCCTTTCAGACGGCTGTCATTCCAGGAAAACTCTAGAAATTTGATGCTAGTTGTCCCATGAGGTGTCATTAGATGTTTTTTAGTTTTTTTTTGCCTCTATGCTGAGGAAACATGTAATTTAATAGAGGAGACACACACTCCTAATCTTTAGTTAAATTTCAGGGATTAGTTTTTAACTTCCACAAATTCTAGGAAGTGACTCATCTGATGTAATTATGATGATTTTTGGAAATAATTTTGACACTATGAGGTTTCATGAACTCTATTTTCTATAAGTAGTCCACCTCAAGTCATTTTATAGGTTGTATAGTTGTTATTTGCAGTGGAGCTATTGTACAAGCTTTTGCTAATGAAAGCAAAGACAATGTTGCAGACATAGTGTTGAGACTCCAGTGGTATGCCTTTGAGCATTTATTTTTCTCTGTAAACTCATTATGTTGCATGTCATGTTATTCATATTTCATCTATATTCTTCTTTTAGCTAAGTCTTATCAGTTTATTGACAAAAATCATGCTTTCCATGCTCTGTTTTTTATAAGATTTACATGAAATTGTCTCTACTCTTCTGATGAATGAATTTAGTTTAATGCTCATTATGATTCCCTCTCATTTCACTCTATACACAATGATAAATTAAGCATTCTTATAATCGTACCTACCTGGCCTCACCCTTACCTATGCAATCTAGCCTTTGAAATCTGACCTAAACCCTACACCTAGTTCCCTAGCTATCATTCCTATCCACCAAAACTCCAAACAAACAAAAACCCTAATCTGTTGAGCATCATAACTAGCCTAAAATATTATATTCAGTCATCCATTTGGCTGCAAAGTGACATTGAGAGAGCCCTCTCTGGTCTTGGTAGGGTTAGATATCTGACCTAAAGGCTGATTTGTGGTTACCTTCCTTCAGTTCCATTCTCATCTTTGGGAAATAGTGGGGAGTGATAACACCTGCCGTTGAGGCATGCAAGCTCCAAGGTAATGAAAGGGGGTTTCTAGATCATCTTCTTGGCTATTGAGTTGGCGTCGACAGGAAGTGATCCATCAAAGGAGGGCCATAATGTTTCCCACATCATCGACACGAAACATATGATTTACAGAGTTGATAAGAGTGATTCAGTATTGATGCAGAGGAGGTAAAACAGGGTATAAGTGGTTTGAATTTTTAGACGGGGACTTCTCTTGAACATATTGGTGACATGACTCTGGAATTTTGCGGCATTTGACTCAAAATAGGATCAGAGGTGATGATGAAAATAAGATATAATCGAATGAGAGGCAAATGGATTTCCCAAATTTAGGAAGGAAAGTGACGAAGTGATGATATTCCAAACCTGACACGAGATACAGATAAGTGTCATTTTCAATAGCGACATGTCGTGTTTTAGACAAAATACAGGATATGTGTTTCCTTTCATTTTCCCCACTATTTCTAGGGAGTACCTCTTTATTTTTTATTGCGATCTTGAAGAGGATACCATATGCTTAGCATATAATTTTACCCTTCAGATGAATCCATCCAAGTAAGTTTAACGATCCCTAGGATGGAGTAACTTGGTCTCATCATGGTGACTGCAAGTCCTTCGTCGTTTATCTTTTACGAGTCCGACGGAGGGGTAACTCGGCATCTTTTTCATGTTTAGGGAATTTGAAAAAGAAGCGTAAAAGAAAACTCCAAATTTCCCTTTTTGTAAATAGTCTCTTGAACCCAAAAAGGTAGAAAACAATATCCAAGAGAACCTCTTAGTCATGTTTGACTAAGGTATTCCTTTTTCATAGCTAGTCTATCTCAGTCCAGAAAAGGGTTAAACTTATACTGAGTAGACATATTTTCATTTACTTTTACGAGCTCGAAAGTACAAGTGCTTGATAATATTTTTA
Organism: Pinus albicaulis; assembly: GCA_034641835.2. Taxonomy (NCBI): domain Eukaryota; kingdom Viridiplantae; phylum Streptophyta; class Pinopsida; order Pinales; family Pinaceae; genus Pinus; species Pinus albicaulis. The sequence goes on from CM076572.1 coordinate 558,333,760, forward strand.
TATTTTGGGAGTCTAAAAAAAATTGAAATAGGACTCCTACTGGAGGAACGAGTGGTATAAAGGGTAGAAACTAGTTCTGGTGATGATGGAACTACTCAAAACTTGTATAGGTCAATATGTTGGCTAACAAGGCCACGCATCGCAGCGGTTCCCCAGGCAAGGGTAAAAAAACCAAGTGAGAGCGTATGATCGGCCAAGCAAATGGTGACGATGGAATGAGGAAACCAAGCCTCATCTAGCAGAAGAGGCAAATAAAAAGGAAATTATTAGAGGTTCATAGGAATGGTTTCATTTTTTACACAAGCTTGAAACATGGGAAACTATGCTTGAGATTAGTTTAATTTTTACACAAGCTTGAAACATGTGGAAAAAGTATGCTTGATATTGGTTTCATTTTTACAAAAGCTTGAAACATGTGGAAAAACTATGCTTGAGAATGGTTTCATTTTTACACAAGCTTGAAATGAAGACAAACTATGCTGGAAAGTAGTTTAATTTTTACATAATATTGAAATGGATACAAACTATGCTTGGAATAACTTTGCATGTCCCGAGCATAAAGACGCAATTCGAGATACGTGCCACCCCAAGCTCCATTTCATTCACCTAAGTAGACTACTGGTTACTAACAAGTGGATGGAATGAAGGTTGATTTACGAGCTCAAGTGAAAGACTCGACTAGGAATTTACGAGATCTAATCAAAGACTCAAATAAGAAGGGGATTTGTTTCATTTTTTAATGAGATTGACATAGTAAAATTACTATGCTCATAGGGACCTATTTCCATTTTTAATGAGATTTAAATAGTAAAATAAATATCCTCATAGGAACTTGTTCCATCTTTTAATGAGGTTGACATCGTAAAAGAACTATCCTCGTGACACCTTGTTTCATTTTGTAAGGAGCTTGACACAAGACAATGAACTATGCTCCGTAGGAACCTTGATTCATTTTTTAATGAGCTTGGCACAAGACCAGGAACTATGCTCTAGAGACCTTCGTCATGGCCCATAAGAGGTCATAGCTTCCAAGAGGTTCTCATCATATGGGCAAACAACACTCTAGAAGGGACACATATCAAGGTCCAATGGCCCAATACATGACGCATTGTATCACTAACTAGATCATTAACATACGTGGGCATGGAACAGGTTTATACATAATTAACATGTGGCGAGGAATATGCCACTTGCATGTAGGACTATTTAGGGATGTTGGTTGTTTGGGAGTTAGATTAGGACCAATGAACAAAATTTGATCAATGGTCACAATTTTCCCTTCATGTGGGGAACGCATCACAAGAAAGAGAGAAGATATAATAGCTCCCATGACATAAAAATAGTCATGGCCAAGGAGTAAATTAAAATCCAAAGGGCCTTGGACAACCATCACATTGAGATAGACAATTTTGTTGGAAATATTGTCATTGATGGCAATGGAGGCAGTGAAGACAGAGACAGATAAAGAAGGAAGCAGATGCAAAGATAGGCAAAGAACAGCAGCAGGTAATATGTACAGCGAAGGCAGAGGCAGAGGTTGGGCAGCAGTAGCAGCTAAGGCAGAGGCAGAAGCAGAGCCATTATCACAGCAGTAAAGGCATAGGCAGAGTGACAGAAGCAGCAGAGGCAAAGACACAGCTGTTATTCTGAGAATCGCTACTCCCAGCTGGCGGATATATACATATGTACCTTAATTCTGAGTAAATTCCGAGAATCGCTTACTCCGCTGGAGGATACAGTAGAACAGGAGTGGAAGTAGATAAATATGAATGCAGCGCTTTTTAAACATATAAGCGCATAAAACAAAGTATTGTATGGTGGGACCCCTTACCCAATCGCATCAGAGATTATAAGGGAAGCAGAACGTATAAACCAAAGAATTGCGATTGCGATCGAGAGCCCGGATCCAATGGGCATATAAAAAGTGGCTTGATAAGTTTGAAATCCGGCTTAATCACATCGAATCAAAGCCTATATACGCACATAAAACCTTGGACGAGACTGGAACCCTGCGTAGAAGAGCGGAACCATGACCAGATGAACAGTGACGATAGTTTATGGTTTTCATCGCACCACCTTTGCACGGTGGGTGGTATTTGAGGAGTTGGGAGCGATTCCATATATCATTCAACACGTGGCAAGGTGGACCCATGGAAAACCGCCTCCCCCTGCGCGCCATCGTGCGTTAACCATCGACCAAAGACGTAGTGCGATATTGATACATACCGTTGATCTGGGAAGATGCCATCGGACGGTGGCTGTGTTCGGAAGTTGCACGAAGGATAACCCAAGTACGGCATGCCATCGCACATTATTTCTCGTGCAAGTTGCCCGAGCGATATCTGTCGGATTGGATGTTGCAGCGCGATGGAACGTGAGCCCTCCGATCGGGTCGATTTTTAGTGTTTGGCCCCAACTTTAATTTATATTGCTCGTTGTTAAGGTCTGTGGGTTTAACAAAGGTACGTTATAAGCGGTTCAATTGATTTAAAGCTCGAGATATACATTCAAAATTCCCAAGGTCTGAACATTCGAGTAAGCATTATATATTTAAGCAGGGAATGTAATATAATTTGAGGTTTTAAAGGTTATATAACAGTGACCATATTTATGTTGGGCGCAAAACAAAAGCTACAGTTTATTAATAGTTTGAATCAGGAATATTCATAGATGACGATATATATATTTATATATTGTGCTAAAGTCGAAACATATATGTAATAAGATTAGGCTTACTACAAAAGCCTGAAGATTGGGTTTATTACAAGAGCCTGCAAGAACGAAAGAACTAGAGACAGCGGCAGAAATATGGTACAAAATAAAAAGGATCAATTGAAGTTGTAATGTGAGTTTCAAACCATTATGTTTAAACTCATATATGAACAGAGAATGTAGACAGGGAGCCCGAGAACAAAGATGGTATTGAACAGACATCGCCCAGATTCATATTTATTTGAGAATAAAACTTGAAAAGCAGTTATATATGTAGCTGGTGCACACAAGTACAGTGAACAAATAAATAGACACAGAGGTGAACCAAGATATATAGAACAGTCACTCAACAACAGCAAAAGAGACAAATCCAGTAAAGCCAAGGTTTAGAAAAGGAGCTGAGTGGTATTGAAATGTGTAACTGAAAATGTAAATATTTTTGTTTATATTGTTTGTGATGCAAAGGCAAGTATCCTAAGAAAAAGACAAAATCCCACTGTAGCATGGAAATTTGTACATATTGTTATAATTTTAAAAATGAGTTGGATAAATGAATGAGAAGACAGAAGCCAAAGAGTCATGACTGTTCACTCCAAATTCTTTGTGAAATATAAACAGTCATGTGAGGAACTCTATATATAATATCACATTGATATGCAAAAAAAAAAAAGGAGTTGGAGAGAGTAAATCTAGAGAAGGCAGAATATATAAGTGTGAGGCAGAGAAGATTAAGAAAAGAAGAGCAGAAAGAGAAGCTACAGAACAGAGCTGATATCTGAGGTAAATCAGCAAATATTCAGTTTGATAAATTAAGGAAGTTGGAGCTTCCCTATCAAGTTGTAGCTTGATAGCTATCAGTTGTAGCTGACTGAGGTTGGAGCCTCCTGTAGGTTGGTTCCTGCAGAAAATTGAAGGGATTTGGTGCTTCCTTGCAAGTTGTAGCTTGCAGAATTGAGGATTGGGGCCTCCTGTAGGTTGGTGCCTGCAGAAAAACAGTGGTGAGAGGGAGTTGGAGCTTGCCTTTGCATCACAACAATAATAAGATGTGGCTTTATCCCTTTATGGGTTTCCACTTACATATGTTGTCTCTATGTGTGTTTCTTATGTGTTGATGTGATTCTTTCAATCTAATTAATTGTTTGCTGCTCTCAACATAAGTATGGTGTCACATTAATTTAATATTAGCTGCAACATTTTAAGACTGTTCACATAGTAAGCTGTAAATAAGTTTGGTGAAAATTTTAAAAGGCTTATGTATGTATTAAACTGATTCACCCCCCCCCCCCATCTTAGTTTAATTAAATATTCAACAAATTTTCCCTCCCAAAGTAATAGGAAACTTAGGAAGGATCCCTAACGATTAACTGGTTCCTCTATTAAGAGCCAACAGATTCTAGGTAACATGCACAAGATGAGGAGAACCTAAAGCTTGCCAAGTAGTTGAGGACACAATACTAATAGAGGCACCTTCATCTACGAATGTTCTAGGTACGACTACATTATAATCATGTATTGTGATCTGAAAAGGCACGTAGAAAGGAAGATGATATCCTTCCAGATGAATCTAATCAAGGGAAACGAGCATACTACTTAGAGGGGTATCGTGGAAACAAAAGAACAACCCCCTTGTTTTATGGGAATGGGAGGATCACCCTCATGTACCGTGAGAACGGTAGGATCACCCTCATGTACCATGGGAACGGTAGGATCGCCCTCCAATTCATGGGAATATTAAGAAACAAAAAGAACCTAAGTGGTACGAGGTTAAATATCTATGGGAAAAGCATGATCAACTGAAGGTGAAATCATGTTAATTGTTTTCTGAACCAATGGTTGGTCAGGAAGGGACTCGTGGGATTCAAATTCGGAGGGAGTGGGATTGATTAAACATTATTTCTAATCAATCACTTAATCAATTAGCAGACGATCAGGGGAAATCTTTCAGTAACCAATCGGAAGTCGCCACTCAGAATTTGTAAGGTTATCCAACACTTTGGAGGCTTTATGCATATAAGCAAAAAGGTGAATGGGATGAACCCCTTCACATAACTTGCATGTAAATTTGACTTTAACCCTTTTCCCATGAACCTTATTATCACTCTTTTAGGGTTTATTACCAGTATGATCTCCAGAGGTCGATGAAAAATGTTGATGTGAGTTGGTGGACAACACTTCTAAAACCTTCGGAATACCAGAACAATCTCTAAGAAGGTGGTCATCCTTACATAAATTACAAGGGAATTTGACTTTGTGGGGCTGATTGAAAAATTCATCCACTTTAGTTGCATCAGTAGCAATGGTTGTTGGGTTAGCCTTTTGCTTAGTTTTCTTCTTCTTAGCTCCCTGGTCACTACAATCAAGACTTTCACAAGGCGAAGAGGAAGAAAGGGAAGGAGAAACAATAGGAGAAGAAGGAAAAGGGCCAACTTTAGGGTCAACATTAGGTTGACACTATTCATGTGGAGGAGAACTTAGTTGAGAAGCAATTTGGACATTCAAAACCATAGGGGTTGAAAATAGCCAAACTAGAAAACCAATGGTAAATCCAGGAAGGGACAAAGTTTCCATATAAAGAGTGCCAATATTTCCAAAAGAAGGAAAAGGACTAGGATTCCCATTTGAGGGGTTTCCTTGATTTGTAAACTCGGGAAATTTTTCCATTAGTCTCAACCTAAGATCCACTAAGATTTGTTTCAATGGAAGGATGTTATTCCACGATCAATTAATTTTTATAAATTAACAAAAAATAAATCAAAAGGGGTTTATCTAGGAATAAAGGCTTACCAAGTAACCGTGAACTACAATATACACCTTGGTGAACCAAAGACTTAACATACAACATCCAATCTCCCCGAATGTTGTGTGTGGTGTATCATGTTTACAAGGTGGCCAACTCAGTTACCTATGGATGGATAGAAACCTAGTGGGGACTCCCAAAATATACGTGAAAATACATGGGAGTGCAGTCTACAATAGTGTTTTCTAATGTGCAACCATTCTATGAGTGCGTTCCCATATACTTACCATGTGTGGAGTGCCTCCTATATACTTGAAAGTACTGGAGAACAATCCTATACACTTCCATACATGGAACGGGATATCGCCCCCGGGATACAACATTGGAAAACAATGACAACTCCTACGTTTAACGATGTCGGAACACGTCTCTATCCTTGACCTCTAAATTTTTTCGTTAATGTTCAAAATGCTCCTTAGGTTAATTGATGTAAGTTTTAAGTTCATCTTGAATTATGTTTCAATTTCAAGGCCCAAAATCGATGTCACCTGAATCATACCTATAATGCAACTAATATGAGGAAAACAATATTTTGATTTCAATGAAAGTTATATAGCATAGGAAGAAGTGAAAACATTGATGCAAAAATAAAGTATGCAACAACCAAGAGCTTCCTAACTAGATCTTTCACTTTCACAGTTCCAATTCAATTCAAAACATTAAAAGATGCGAAACCATGCAATGTAATCTATGTGCAATTCCCCTAAAAACTATGCAAAAGTAATGTATGCACAATTTCCTTTTAAAATGAATGAAAATGCATTTATGACCTTTCAACACTAAGCAATGTAATCTATGCATGATGGAAATATCAACAACAACTTTCAAATGCAATGTAATCTAATGCACTTTTCAAAAGTAAATTTTGAGATGAATTTTCAACAAATGCAAATGCAATTCTTTTCAGTTTCCAAAAGAACTAAAATTCTCATCAAACAGTCATGTAAGAAGAAAAACAATAATTTCAATTTCCCAAAGAATGTAAGATTCACCTCAAGCTCATTTTCACTACTTGGACATGGAACAAACTTTTACAAACCACAAAGAATCTAATAGAAAGCCATCAAAATGCTAAGCACATAGAGCAGGAAGAGGACTTTAGAGATCAAAACATTCCATACTTTCAGTCAAGAAATGCTAAAAAATATCACTTTGGGACCAATGCTACTTTACACAGAAAAATCCGTGCTGACAGGGTCATTATCGCTACTTTACCCAGTAAAAACCATTCTGGAAGCGCCCTTTTTGTCAAAGAAAATTGTGATGGCAAACAGTTGAAGACAGGGTCTTCAGCGTGACTCTACTTAGTAAAATTGGCGCTGTCAGTGATCTGTTTTCTAGATAAAATGGGTTGGGTGAGGAAATATTAGGAAAAGACAATCAAAACTGAAAGGAACTCCAAACTTGACACTCTAAAGACTAAACTACTCGGAATGTAGGCTTATAAGCAATCAAAATGATGGAATATAAGGCGGTTGGCCAAAGTAATAGAAGATACTAAAAATACAAGGATGATTGAAGGGTTAATGGCTCCCTACTGGAGTCTCCATTTTATTGTGCAGGAAAACCCTTCTGCAGACAGAAGTGATCCCTCTAGTCCTAATGAGTGGATATAGAAAAAAATGAGACAAATAAATGCAACCTTTCCTAATTTATGCTAGAAAAAGATGAAGGAGGATAGATTTCCTACCTCGTTCTGATGCTAGTGCTTGCCTTTGATGCCAGCCTTGTTTCTTTCGCTTCCACACTCATGATATCCTCCCCGTCAGTGAAGAAAATTCCTTCAAGGAAGAACAAGTGGAGAAAAAATACACATATAAAGCATGACAATCTCTAGTATAAGCTATGTAGCATATCAAGGAGCACTACAATAAACATGCGATAATAGACACATTTATGAAAAGGAAACTCATAATATATTATAAAGAGAATTGTAAAGGGATCAATACAACTAGAAGCTTTGATTTTGGACGCCTCCTTCAAGTGAGACTACAAGTCCTAGCCTCAACTCTTCAAAAAACTTCCTCCTTCACAGATGGGCAGCAATTGGGCATGCTTCAGCTCTTATGATGGCAATCAACCAAGAGTGGATGGTATGGGTTTCATTTATAGAAAAGGAGAGGGAGTTGAGGATTCATAAAAGGTGGTAGGAGTTCCACATATTAAGGGGAATATCCATGGAAAGAGGATCCATGTCCATGAATGGGAGGTATTGCTCCTATCATCAACAACCCAAAACCACGTCATCGATATCGAGGCTTCTAGTAAGGGAAGCTTCTCCTCCATTTTTGGGAAAACTGCCTGAAGAGGACTAGTGTGTATTTTCCTGATAAAATGTGTGTTGTAAGTTCTAGACACATGTTTTACAAAAGTTGACAAGCCCAAGTTATTAGTGGTGCAGAGCGTGCTAGGCTTGTAAAGCAAGGTTTTTGACAAGCTTTCCATAATCTTTTTAAATCATGTCTTATTTCACTTCTTCGGGGATGTTATAGGAATATTTGATGCAGAACATATTTTGCAACACTGGTGGCATGATGACACAAGGTGGAGTGTGAAAATATAATGTATAACACATGCCCAAAATCATACTATACTAACCCAAAGGAAGCACATTTAGATGTGATAATGTAGGCATACCATTCAACTCAAATTCACAATGTATCACCCAATTATTAACTCTTCTCTTGGTTCCTATATCCAACTGCACCAAAAAATATTTTGCATTCACTTCTTTATTCAAGCAACATTTATCCACCAGGTTAGGAGTAATATAACTACAATTAGATCCAAGGTCAATCAAAATAGAAACAATTTTATCACAGAGATTACCTTCCATCTCGATAATATATGCTTGATGATCTTCCTTCCTGTTATCCATTGTTGCATAAATTGGAGGAATACTTCGACCAACATCTCCAAATGTTTGTGCCTCTTGAGCACTATAAATATGAGGTATGCCTTGATGCGATGGGAAATCTCTCTAGTGATGCTCTCCACCACAAGTCCAACACCTTAAATGCTTCCTTCCTTTTCCCTTATTCTTCTCCTCAGGCTAAAGCCCATGCCCTCTCTCTACTACATTGAACTTCTTGTAAGGTGCCAAATTCTCCTTTTCACCTGCATCCTGAGTCCTTCCTCACTTTTTAGACCATTTTCCTTTAGTACTCTCATTCCCTTTCCAATATCGCTTAAGATCGGGCTTGCACTTTGATTTCTCATAACAATGCTTCATCTTTCTGATGGATTACTCTAATGACCGAGGATCATCAAACTCAATCTGATCCTTGAATGCTACTAGAAACCCACAGATGAACCTTTGAATATTTTCTTTCGCATCCTTAAGATTAGGCACATACATCAACAACTCCAAGAACCTGCTAGTGTACTCATCATTTGTCATAGAACCTATCTTCAACTCAAATAATTCCTTGGCCCTGCCATCATAATATCTTTCGGATAAGTACTTATTTTTGAAGATTTTCTGGAAATCATCCCAAATCATCTCCTCTTCTATAATGCGTCTGACATTATTCACGTCTTCCCACTACATGTCTGATTTCTATTTGAGACTGAAGGTAGATATCTTGTATTTAATGTTCTATGAATACTTCTTGGCTTTCATGTTTCCTGAATACTCACGTTGTTTGAATAACTTCTTCATCCCTAATATCCATGCTTATGCATCTTCTCATCTCTTCATCTCTCCATCAAATTTAAGAGGCTTGGTTTTCTTGAAATATTCTGGAAAATATACCTTCTCACTCCTCCTATAAGGATGATGGCGGTGATGATGATAATGCCTCTTGGAATTGGAGCTAGAATAAAATACATAAGCTCTACCCCTCCTCTCAAGAGTATCCAAGGATTTTTCACCTCTGACTGTATCATCTTTTTCCATCATGTGTCTTCTTTAAGACTTGCTACCATATTCCCCTGTTTCTGTAAATCTAAAAGGATTTGAAGGATGGTTGCATTAACCTCAACTTGCATTTCTTGAGATCTTGCAAGTTTTTCCTGTGACTCAATCATTCTGTTATTATTTTCCTTTCAACTTCTAATATCTTCCCTCAGACTCCTCAGTGTCTCTGCTAGATTAGGAGAATACTCATCTCCTTGCTTCTCAACTGACCTTTCCTAATCAATTGATTTCACATTGGGCCTATAAGGGGAGTCATGTGAACTATATTACACCATTTTTTGCTTCATCTCTTATCTATTTCATGCAACAATACCATGTTAGATAACTAAATAGACGACATAATCAAAATCATACCTTAGTGTATCTCAAGGGAGGCTACCACATCTAGACAAATCAATCCAAATTAACACGATATAATACCACAAGTATATGAACTCATACATGGATATCATGCCCATAACAAGAAATAACCAACATGCATGCATGATGAACACATAGAGAACTAACATACATGCATAAAAAATTGCATTTACCCTGAGGTCAAATGCTACAACCTCGCTCTTATGCCACTCTGTAACACCCTCCTCACACATTTACCCACTTTTACAACCTCGCAAGGGTAAACATGAGATGATATTTACTATGATGAGCCCATTTCCATATGTGCATCTTCGAAATTGGGTCATGCATAGTAACTCTCATTTCATGTTTATCCTGGAGAGCTTGTAAAAAGAGGTAAACGTGGGAGGAGGGTGTTACGATTGATAACCATCCCATACCTAAATTTGGAAACTCATATGAGATCACAAGCTAGTGTGAAGTTTGAAGAAGATATTTAATATGATATACTTAAGTGGCATAACATTAAATATGGTCCACTTGTTATTATTTAATGGATCTTGTCACACATGATGTTTAATCTCACTTGATTTCTTAATTCCATGCTAGATGATGGTTGAGGTATGTACAAGTGGTATATACATGCTAGATGATGGATGTTGTAGTCTCTACAACATGGCATGCTACTTGATATAACTTATCACACCTTGGATGATGGATATTCCACTTTTTATCCAATGCATTGACACATAATCTTGAAATTTCATTTGGATGTTGCTTGATAACATTTCACTTGATTATGGTTGTACACATGTTTGGAGAGGCTATGGAGCTCATTGCATACATGACATCATTCCTTGCTTGAGTTCATTATCTCCTTGACGAGTGCCACCTTAATGATGACACTTGGCCACCCTATCATGATGATGTGACATTTGGGGTGCCTTTTGATGATTATAGGTGACTTTTCATAATAACACATGACATTTTGATGATGAGACACAACTTTTTGATGATACATTTCATCTTTTGAGAGAGACATGACTTTTGCAGAATTCATACCCCTTATGTAGATGATCTCATCCTCTTGATCCCTTTTCATTCATACGTGTCATTTATGATGGACAATTTTATGTTTTAACATCATACATTTTTTTTATAGGCATTTTTGGGGGTCATCTTCAGATCTATCCTCCTCATGTATTATCACGTTTTTAATGGATTTTTACTGAATTTTAGCCTTAGAGAGGGAAAGCAATTGGTTTCCCTCATATAGATAGTGGAGTGCTAACCTCATATTTTATCATTGAAACTTGTGGAGGATTAATGTTAATTGCTTACTAAGGTTACTAATTGATATGGATGAATGCCTTATGCAACTTCCCTTTTTAGGTTTTGATGGTGATGCATGACTATGGCTTCATTGATGAGTATTGGTTTATTCTGTAAGTTTTTTTCTTAAATCATTTTGGATTTGTTTATTGAATACAAGAAGTGTGGATGTGCATATCAAACGATGAATGTGCATTATTTATCTTGTATTTTCTTAAATACATAACATATTGAAAACCCTAGGAGGAATTATGGCGCAGATCCCACCCATGATAACATTTTTAAGGTAGGGTTTGTAGTTGAAAACTTTAATTATTCTTTCTATAGGAATACACCTTGTGTTTATAGAGGAATACCCTAGTGTTTATTCAAAATCAATTTTTTATTCCTTCCTTCAAGAGGGTCCATAGTTTTGACTCCATTATCCAAAAAATTAGTAGGCACTTGACTAATTCTTCATTATTTACTCAATCAGATTAAAATATAATTTTATTTTACATTTGTATGGTTAGATTAGGGTTTGTGAACAATCATATTTAAATTTTCAACCAAATAAGCTAGACATTAGGGTTTAGTTGGCATTTTATCCATAAAATATATCTTCTTAACATTTAATGCATTTCTACTTCAATTTTAAACCTTTAGAGGCTTGACATCTTGCATTATTATGGCTATTATATTCCATTTTCAATAATCCTTTTCATTTCAGAAAATGAATTATTTTCAAAACCCTAGTTCAACTAGCATTTTCAACCCTAAATTATTTACATTGTTTATTTGTTTAAGGGACTAGATTATTTGAATTGTTATAACTTCATATATTGCTCAATTTTTTCATCTTGCACACATGTTTACATAGCCATATCATTTTTTGGGACACCCTTTAGCCTATTTCACATGATACATATCATAAATTGTCTTGGGCACTTTACACACATAAATATAGAATCTTCTTTGATTATACCACCTTGTTTTAGCTTGCAATTTTTTCTAAGTTGTGGTATGTTTGAGTAACTAATATTGAAGGCCATAGACTTGATCCCATCTTGTTATAGGATTCCTTGAAATCACTAGGTAAGCCTCCCTTGTGTTTGATTTTATCCTTCACTAAAATGAGGGAACTAATTATTAAGGTGATAATGGTAACACTTCCATGTTACACTTTTCTACACCCTTATGATAGTATTTTCACTAATTTACAAGATTTTGTGATAACAGATGTTTGAATATAAACAAGGTATGGTATGTGAACATTTGTATATTGAAATTTTTGCATGGTGGGAGTCCCTTCCTTCCAAACAGGGTTTCCATATGTCAAATTTGCATTCAACTAGGTTGTCATGCTTTATTATTTCTTAATTGGATTGTCCACACCTCTACAATAGATATCCTTAGCAAACATGTGGCAAAAAAATGCCTAGAACTTCCACTATTTGGTAGGTGTATATGGGTATTCAATGTTTTAAGGTAGTTTTGATCCAATGATAGGACATTTATTTTTTTGGTTTGCAAGTGTCAATAGCATGTGGCAGTGACTTATGTTTCCCATTTTTTTTCTTTGATAAAACACCCTACATGAAAATATTTTGATTGTCATGATAAACCAATGAAGCATTTTTTTCATCCCCACAATAGAGGTAGTCAGGCTTTGGGCTATGAAATTCCTCCCCTCAAGTAAGGCTTCTTCGTAGTGAACTATGCAAGTACTAACATGGATAGCTTCTAGTATTTTTGATGAGGTCTTTTGTTTGCTATTAGTTTAATTTTGTGTTTTTGTATTGTGGATTGTGGATTTGTATTACATGAAAAAAAAAATACTTATATTTGAACTATAATAAATCAACAATATTGTTCCATATAATTTACAAATGTAATATTAGAAGGAATGAATTTTTTTTTCAATATTGTATGCATGAAATTTTATTCCACTTGTGTTTCCCAAATATATTATGATGGAATGTTCTTCCATATTATGGGTGCACTAAACTATGTTCCCTAGTTGTGGTCCTCATGGGATTTTGTGCTAATTCCCCTCAAGTAAAATATATATAATCCGTAGTCACTATCCCCAAAGGTTTGTCCTATTTAACTTAATATGAACGTAATGAATTGCAATCTTCTCAACCGCATGGTTTTTGGTTAATCTACATATATTTTATTATGTCACGTATAAGGTATAATACTTGACAATGAAATACATTAACTATATGTTGAGGAAATTATGTTGAATACATAGACGTTATTTGTGAAAAAATGTTTTATAATGTTGTCAATGTATGGTATCAACAAGTTTTTGAAAAGGTAAGAAATAACTACCTTCTTGGTCTTGGAGAAAAAGTCTTGCTAAAAAATAAAAGTTCTAACCTATTTCATATTTGTGAGCTACTTTGGCATGTGCTTAATATAATATCAATGTTTGAACTTTTGAATTACTCCAAGCTCAACGATGACCATGTCGAACCCTTTAGGATTTGCTAGCATATCACTAAGAGTGACTTAATCCTTTAGTTATATGTGAAATTATGTTTAGCTTCCCGGCTCAAGCCACTCAAATAAGCATTTTAGCTATATTTTTAAAATCAAATATAGCATACCCATGTCTATGGATATACCTTTGTAGGTTACACCCTTATAGTTTTAATAATTCTTTCTTGACCTTGTTTTTCTCTTCAAATTTTAGGCAATATTTCATCGCAACTATTTCATTCTTCAATTCCTTAGTCATGTTTGGTTTGATATTTTTTATTCTACAATATCTTGTTTTATTATCTAGTTTTCTAGCAAGTACATTTGGAATAACATTAATCATAATTTAGCATTGTGCACATTTTTATTTCCTTAGTAAACAAATCAAGAATTTTCACCTTCCCGACAATAAAACAACCAAGCTTTAGGATTTATAAATCCTCTATAGTGTTTGTTAGGTTGTTATACATCCAATTTTTTAGAAGGCTTGATATCAAGGAGCTCCCAATGTGAAATTAAATCCTCCATGTGTTTCTGAAACTGATCCTTGATAGTAGATCCACCCTTCTTTTCCCATGGATGCACTGTGGTATCAAAGTCACCACCAATGGTGCGTCTTTATCTTGTAAAGATTTCTTTGAAATTCATCAGTGATTCCCAACATCAAACCTTATCTATATAGACTATTAGAAGGTAGATATAGATCACATCGCAAATTTTTTTGGGTGGAAGATGGAGAAGGTTCAATGCTAACTAATAGTTTGTTTTTTGCTCCTTTATTAGATTGAATACTCTCAAATACAATAAAATACATAATCCTCTAGCTTTTCCCTTTTATCAAATGGAAAATGAGTTGTTTCTCTTCATGTTATTCCAATTTTTTTGAGGGATTCTTGTTCCCCCAGCTTGGTCTCCTAGAGCAGGATAATTTGTGGATTTTCTACTTTGATTAAATTTCTGATTTCAGATTCCCTTTTCTCACTTCCCCAACCCTTGCAATTCTAGGAGACAACAATCATAATTTATTAACAACTTTTGATCCCCCAACTAGATGAGGGCTTGTGAATCTTTGTTTCCTTGGGCTTCATTTATTTTTGAAATTTAGGGCTTTGTTGATAATCTGGGTTCCTATTTATTTGTCCCTATTTGTATGTTTTACCCTTACTTCACATTTAGTCCTTATTCATACTCTCCCACCAATTCGAGGATGCTAAACTTCTTTTTCCATCTCATTTTCCAATCAATCATCATTTGAAGCAAAAAAATTAAGATTAGCTTTGGTTGCAGTGGGAGATAAGAAATATTCCACATATTTTGATTATTTCCCTTCTCCCTAATCTACTTGAACTTAAATATATTCTTGGTATGGAATTTATTCATCAACTTTTTTGGGTGATTCCTCTTCAACATGCATCTCATGCCTTGCTAGAACCTCATGTTTCCCTTCTTTGGATAAGCCTTCATTATTGAGGGGAGTGAATTGGTTGTGGGTTGGGGGTGATTATTGTTATGCAAACAAATACCTCCCGCGGAAAATATCGATCTCCCTAGATACCTAAAGGAAAGGTAGAAATAAACATACAGTTGAATAGCTCTTTCCCTTATGTTTAAATCATCAAAACAAGAGAAGGAGAGTGGTTCCCTTACCTATTTGCAAAATTCTTGATGGATATCCTCGATCTGTTCCAATTCAGCTCCTCAATTCTTGATTAGATCTGCAATCATAGACATAGAAGAGATAAAAGGCATATGAAATATAATGATTCAAAACAAGATTAATCTAATGATCAAGGATATTAGAAATTTAAATCATCTTAATGAATACAGAAATGAACATAAATCATTTATCATTTCAGTAAGACAATACAATGAGAAAAATGATTCAGTTGTATTAATTCAAAGACAAAAGAAGAGCATTACAACTATGCCTTGAAGTCATGAGGTTCCTCCCAAATGCCTCAAATCCTCTCCTTGGATGATAATTTTCCCAACCTAAATTCACCAGCATAAGACTACCTTTTGTGAACTCCTTGAACCCTCTAGCCTCTCCTCAATTTATAGGACAAATGGAGGAGGTTTTAGATCCAAAAGAGAAGGATGATATCCACTAATAGTGGGATTAGGGTTCCTTGATGAAAGGGAATTAGCTCCATCCAGTTATGAAGGGTAAGGCTCGAATAGATATGAATAAGAAGCTTATAGTTGGGATATATGCGCCAAACAAGGCTTATAGAACTTACTTTTTATTTTTACTTTTCATTGAGTCATGTGCGTGACCTATAATGGAAGGAAGAGCGCAGTTATGCGCAAGTTTCAATGAAATAAATTGAACATGCACAAAAACTGACTAGGAAAAGCATGCGGGCCATACTAAATAGGATAAAATACCATGTTACCCAAAATTCATAATTTCTTCAAGGTTTTTAGACGTTTGACTTGCAAGGGAGTGCGTTGAAACATGTGTATAGATGGAAAGCGATCCATTTTAACCGCCAAGTGTCATGGTGAAAAAATGATGTGTAACAAATTCCCCCCTAAAGTGTGAAGTCTGGAAAGTCATTAAAATATTGAAGCGCTTTATCATGCCAAATATTGGATCTGAGACAATGGTCGAAAACCTGCAACAAACATTCAAGGATTATAATGCAAATGCATATAATCATCACCGAGATAGGAATTCCCATACTCAGAGTAAAGCTAACTTGATGAACAAGTACAAAAATAAACTAGAATCATATCAATCATAGACACTATATGGACACATCCATCTATTATGGATCTGTCTACATAATCATGAATACACAATTCCTCGTAGGTTGGATGGATGAAACTAGATCCAGGGTCTTGATCTCCATCTCTCGATCCTAAGTACAAATCCGAACATGTGAATAAATGTGTTGAAGTCGAACATGGCAAAGACCACCTGATTATCGTTCAATGATGTGAACCATTAACAAGTTCGATAGAAACCACTCGTAATGAAAATGGCTCTCAAGGTACTCTCAGTACAATCTATGAAATGTAATTATGTGATATGAATTCGAACACTCACATAATCGTTCGATCGAAGGTCAATGATGAGAACGTTTCATCGAAGGTGAGAAACATGTCATTAAGACATGTATGCCTTAACGTACTGAAAATGGTTTCTAGATCAACTTCCTAGAGAGTGAGCTGAAGTCGATAGGAAGCGATCCATCGCAGGAGGCCTATGACATGAAACTTCATGTTAAGTTTTGAAGAATTGTTTTTCAAGGACTGACTCAGGGATGGTTGATATGATTGAGGGTTAATATTTGCAAACGAACATGAACGAAGGTTGAACTTCTCTTAAACACATAACGACACGAAAATTGACTTGGAAACATTTGAATTGATAATAATACCCAAAACTAGCTAAAGACTTTCAATGAGGTTCAATTAACTGTAAGACAAATGGATTACCCAACCTAGAAATATATGTGATGGAGTGTCGTGTTCAAGAGCGACATACTTTCTTATAATGAATGCTAAAATGAATACCTTTTCCCAAATTTCCCCCACCATTACTAGAAATTACCTCTTTATTTTTGTCAAGCTTGAGTAGGATAACATTTTCTTATTCTATAATCTCTTCCTTTGGATGAGTCCTCTGAAGTATTTTTTATGAACCCTAGATAGGAGTGGTTCGGTCTCATTATGATTCACTAGTCCTGCATTGTTTAGATTTTATGAGTCCAGTGTAGGTTTAACTCGGTGTCATTTTCATGTTTAAAGAGTTTTAAAAGACATAAAAAGAAAACTAAATAAATTCTTTCATTGTATATTTTTAATGAGCCCAGAGAAAGTAAAACTCATTGTTTTTTAGTTTTACGGAGTCACGAGAAAAACATAAGTAAACTCCATACTGTTATTTTTCATAAATTTAGTCCCTCAAGCCTGAAAAGGGGTAAAATAATGTAGGAGATAAACTCTATTGACCATGATTAATCAACATATACCATTTTCATAAATAGTCTAATTCAATTTAGAAAAGGGGAAAACTTATACTAAATATACGACTGTTCATTTATTTTTACGAGTTCGAATAGTCAAGTACCTAGTGAGCTTTTCATATTTAGAGTGTCTGAAAAGGGCTTAAAAGATAATTCCATGTTTTCTCTTTTTTTCGTATATTTTGAGAGCCCGAAAAAGTGATAAAAGTTCGCTCATAGTCAAAATGGTATATTTCTATGTTGTATCCTGTATTCTGCACATAACACCTGATAAATCATCATAACCGCTCAAAATTATGGTCAAAAACATCAAAATTTGACTTTTAAAAGGTGGAAGGCACAAAAAATAATATTTTGTTGACCAAAAAACTTATAAAAGTTGAAAAAGTAATTCATTTTTTACCATTTTAATTTTAACCAATTTGAGAGCAGAAAAGAAGGTTTTTACCACAAAACTTCAGAGGTTGATTCTGAGCCAATCAGTGGACCAATACACGAATCGTTCTCATCCAGGTAATAGATCTCTTGAATATATTACTTTTCATCCAGTTAAATTTCACTTTTAACGATTGGTTTGTTTTTTTGGGGACGTTGAAGTTTTGATAATATTCCCATCGGATGTGCGCAGTTTTCCTTCATCAGGGTCGCGCACATGGGTAATTTTTACATGTTGAAACATGTGATTTGTGTGGTTTCTCTACTAAGAAACTATGCAAATGTGTTATGTCTGTAAAGAAAAATTGTGCAAGGCACCGATGGCTTTCAAAAATAAATAAAAACACACCCCAAAAGTCACAAATTTCTCTTAATCAATGTTCTAACACTCCTAAATTGTAATTTTCAGGACTTTTTAGCAATCATGTTGGAGTGGAGAGAGAGAGAGAACATGAAACTCGTGATGTAGACACCATAGATGATCCAGCAACTCTACAGGATTTGAAAAAATTTTGTCTCTACAAATTTTGGGTCATTCCAGGAATGAAAGCTCAACTAGAATTCATAACATGGTTGGTGAGGGCTTGGGATGTCTAGGAACAATGTTTCATTATATGGGATCACCACCTTACCATTTATTTCGATGACATGTACTTCTAGATTGGGTTATCCCGCAGAGGACTTGACATTTCTCTATTTGGCCAAAGAATAGGTGGGGAGACTACTGCTTCATATTTGAGGCGATACTGTGTTGACAGATTTGAGCTCAAGGATGGTAGGATTGATAACAAAACCATCCAGTGACTTCATTTGAGGACCATCGCTTTCACAATCACCAAAATATGTGGAAGCATAGTGCCTCACATGGCCACAAAGGCCCAAATGCATATTACAATGGAGTGTTCACAGTCCACTTTTTTCAACTGCTGTGAAGGAGTAGTTGTCAATATGAAAGGACAATTGACTAGATAAAAGAATGGTATACTAAATAATTTTGGTTATGGTTCCATTCTCATTTCATTTTCCCTGAGGAGGATTACACTCCTTATCCCACAATAAATCCTTGTTGATGAGACAGGACCTCGAGATCCACATATGTTGTGGTGGGTTTCGTTGATGGCTCGCCATGGTGGCGATGGCGGGCCAGTAGTGAGGTATACTCCTCAGATTTTTTTGTGGCTGAGAAGCCATATATTCATGATCGGGGACTTACCCTATGTACGGATGGATTACATAGGTGACCCAGATATGCCACTCCCAGCTAGAATGCAGTGGGGTGATCTAGGTAAAATTTTCTCATTTTTATGTTTTAATGTTTTTTAATTTTTATTTTTATTTTTAAATCCAATGCTAATTATCTGAAATTTTAATGCATATGTGGGCCCATCTCGATCGATAGAGCTACGACACTTTGACAGATGAGGGGACCAACTTGTAGCAGTTGTAGTACCCCATTCAGATGCAGTAGAGGCCTTGACTGAGCTAGAGCACAACCTGGAGAGCTTAACTATAGATATCCTAGAGATTGGGACTGAGGATCTGCCTCTCTGGTACCAGAGGCACATGGTCGGGATTCCAGGACCGATTATGTGATTACTATGATGAGTGGCTCGCTCTATAGTTTACTGTCATGATCATCATCATGGATGGTTGCTAGTGTTTTAGGGCTACATTTTTATTTTTGTATTAGTGTAGTCAAATGATAAAGGCCACAGAGCCTCATGTCTTTGGATGACACATTTTTGTAACACAATTTCTACATACTATATTACCTAATGAGAAGTCCTACTTTTATTCTCAGTGTATCTTGTTCAATATGGATGAATATTGTTTTTATTTACAAATGTTGCAAATGTCTATTTAACACGTGATTGACCAATGCATCAGCTAATGTGTTTAAATTTCTTGAAATGTGTTGATATTCAATATAATCAAATTTTATTTCCAGGAGACGAACCTATAAAAATATTCTTATCATTGATGAACTTCTAACTGTATAAACACTATTTAAATGTAATACAATGAGTATGAATCTAACCTAATGATCAAATGTCAAATTCCAAATGCGATGGCATAAGATAATAGTTCAATGACTGCGCTATATTCTACTATGTTGTTCATTGTTCGACCAAGGCATATCCCATGAATGGAAACTAGCTCAACAGTGGGTGAATAGATGACCCAAGTTGTGTAATAGTAAATTATGAATACTATGACTAGCGCCATCAGCAAATCCAATGTAAGTCTGAGGGAACATCGACATATGCAAATCAAGAGTAATTCAAGATAAGTAGGAAAAGTAGTAGGAAATCGTAAAAAATGCTAACCTACAGCACACACTCATAATACTATAAGTAATGTACAAAACATCTCCATAATATAAATCACGCATAATATCTCTTAAGGTAGAGACCATTTCTGGGCTTTCCTAAAGAAACACCGTCATAGAGACTAAATCGTAGGCCCCTTTAGCTAGTAAACATTTGACGATGTAAGGACCATGCCACATAGGTTTGAATTGACCAGCGCCTAGCTTATCATGTGCTTGATCGTAGACCAAGACTAGGTCACCTTCCGAATAAATGCGAGGATTCACGTTTTTATCATAATGAGTTTGAACACGTTTCTTATGAGCCTTGCTAGCTAGTGCAACATTACAACGAGTTTCATCTAATTGTGCTAAGTACAAAAATTGTTCTTCCTCTGCAGAGGTAGTTGGTAACAACTCAATGACTAGTTTTAATGACGTAATTTCACACTTTATCATCAAAATTGCCTCCAAACCATAAACAAGTTGGAAGGGAGTAATTTCAGTCAATGTTTCTGCAGAGGTATGGTATGTCCACAAGTCCAAAAAAATCATGGTATATCAGTTTCGTTTATGAATGTCGATAATCTGTTTGATCATATTGGTCAAAACCTTGTTCATAGCTTCAACTTGGTAGTTCCCTTCTGGATAATAATGAGTATATTTTTCATGGCTCAAGCTGAGCTAAGCAGAAAGCTCGGTCATCATAAAATTTCGAAAATGGCTACCATGATCTATGACAATGGTTTGTGGTACACCGAACCTAGCAATCACATGATTGAATATGAAAATAGTTATGGCTTCATCGTCGTCCTTATATGTATGCATTGCCTCGGCCCATTTCGTAAAATAATCTACTGCGAGAATAATATACCCATGCCCCCAGGCCGAGTGAGGGTTACTTGTAACAAAATTAATTCCCCATTTAGAAAATGTACTGACAACTATAAGTGGGTGAAGAGGACCTAGAGGAGCATGAAACCAATGAGTTCTTAGACTTATATCTTTTGAACTCTGAATCGAACTCTTGCAGGATGAAAATCCATTTAAAGTATTTCCCCCTAGAAATTTTTTGGTAAGAATGTACATCATAGGGTCCCAATCATAAAGCACAGTTTTTTTCATAAAAGTATGTAGTGAAGAAAACCTTGGACAATTTGATCGGTTGCCAAGGCCAATTCCTCCACATGTTCATATTTTATTTCGGTTTTCATGGGATTCCTATTCAAATAGTAGATCACATGTTCTGTGCCAGATTCATCTTCCTGAACTAATACCATGCCAATGGTGGCATCATATGTAGCTAAATACAAAAATTAATCTCAATGATAATCAGGCAGATGCAGTAAGGGTGCATGGGTCAATACATTTTTTAATGCATCAAAATATTTTTCGGAAATATCGTCCCAAATGAATGGAATTCCCTTTTTCAAAATTCGAGTTAAACCTTTATTTAGCTCGACATAGTTAGGAATAAATCTACATAGAAAGTTCACTATCCCTTGCAAACTTTGGAGTTGGAAAAAAATGGAAGGAGGAGGTAGATCGACAATGGCCTTGACCTTGAGTGGATCGAAACGAATGCCTTCCTTTGAAATGAAAAATCCCAATAATTGACCCGATTTTACACAAATACGCACTTGTGTGGATTTAGACGAATATTGTAGTGCCTACATCAAATGAAAATAGCTTTAAAATGCATGGGATGAAATTGTCGTCTCAGTGAAAGAGTTGGTAAGTCATCCAGGTAGGGTTGCATAATATGTTTGATATTGTGAAATCCGTAAGACATTTCCCTTTGAAAATTTGCACCAATGTTCTTCAATCCAAACAATGTTTTGCGATAGGAAAAGGTCCCCCATGGAAAAATGAATGAAATTTTGGGTTGATCGGCAAGGAGTATGTTTATCTAATTGTATCCATAAAAGCCGTCCATAAATGAAAAGATATCATTTCCGGCACAATCATCGACAATTTGGTCGATGTAAGGAGTAGGACAATTTTCCTTTGGAAAATATTTATTGATATCCCTATAATCGACACATACTCTAATAGTACCTTGTTTTTTGTTTACTAGAACAATATTGGATACCCAATCAGTCAAGGGAACAAGGTAAATGAAACCTTCTCTAAGTAATTTTTCAACTTCAACCTTGATAGCAGCAACTTTTCACAGATGAACTCGATGTAATCTATGTCTAATAGGTTTAGCATCCTAGTATGTATTAATTTCATAAACTACAATGTTGGGATCAATTCCTAGCATTTTCTCATAGGACTAGGGAAAAATGTCATGGAATTCCTGAAACAGGGCTTTATATGTCTCGATTTCATAAAGGGAGCACAAAGCACCTATATGAATGTCTCGGTAATTACAATTTTGATTGAGATGTCAATCAGTAGTGTTGTAGATATGTTTCCTAGATTCGTTTTAGAATCTGAATGAAGGATTTACATAGGACATTAAGGACTATCGACAATCTCAACTGAAAAGATAGACACAAAATCATTCTCGATTTTATCAAGTTCAGCAAGAAATGATGAAAGATGATGATAATCGTTCCATGGAAATTCATCCAAAGTCATGACTTCCATGATACTCTCCTCAGTTGGAAACATGTTATTGAAAGGATCAGGAAATGATATTGGTACTAAACGTCAAAAATGAGAATAGTCATCACTAATGACATTCACTTGATCAGTTTCAGTTGATGTTGGGTTGGAAAGTGATTGAACTGCCTGGTAAGCCAATTAAAATGGGCTCAAAGGCATTTCATTGACGTACAAGGCCAATTTAGACTTTGAAGGTATAATCCAAGGATCAAGCGATGGAATTGTGCTTGATGTAATCATGTTGACCTGGGAAAAATTATGAGGAAAATTCAGAGGAGGCATCCCAAAATTTTCCATCAAATATGAATCCTTAATAAAACCCACTCCAACATCTTTATACTCAGTAATTGACTTTCCAACAAAAGGTATACTACTTGTAGAGGCAGGGTACGAAGTATAGTAAGATAGCTAGTCTAATTTTACAATTCTCCCTTTGTGAGGAAACATTATCATTCGAAAATATGATGAGACCACAAATGGCATATCATAAGACCGACTTCATCCCAGTAAAAGGTTATATTCAAGTTGAGAATCAACAACCTCAACTTCAACTGCAACCGTTTTACCTTTTATCTCTATAGGTAGATCACTGAGTATCCCATATGGGCGAAAAAATTTTCCATAAAAGGCTTTCAAAGTCGTGGGGGACAAATTAAAATTTGTGGAACCAAGGGATTTCCAACAAGAAATATACATAATACATTTAAACACTCCTTCATTAATTACCATGCGAAAGACTTGTTTGGTTTTAATGAAAACTGGTATCTCGAATGTGAGTTGATGCGGAAGTCTAGGTACATAATTGTCTAGATCAGAGATAATGAGATTAGAACCCTCAGGTTCAATTGCTCCTATAGTTGAAAAATAAATTTCCTTTGTGTTGGGAAAGTTTGTAGCACTTCAAGGGCCAACATTGTTGAAGGTGACATAGCCATATATTCAACAATGTTATAATTCTGAGCAGCTCGCGCATGTATATTGAAAGTTGACTTTCGAAGAATACCTTTAGGAAGCAGTTGAATCACCATGTCAGAACTAGGTTTCTAAATATATTATGATTCAAATAGAGGAGCTATTTATGTGGAATCTTGATTGGGTGAACTAACATCGTTTTCATTGGGAGGACCCTTAGATCTGTAATCTTGAGATCGCATAGCAACCATACCTTGAGAAGACATTATCATGATATTTTTTGATGAGATGGAAGAAGAAGGATTTTGAGAGACCATCTTACTATCGTGAGAAGGAAATGGATCAATCAAAATAGAAGGGGTGGGTGAACCTTTGAAGAATTTAGTTACCTCAACCCAATGAGGGCACTCCTTGGTGTAATGATCTTCATCACAGATTAAACACGAATAGCGATTTCTTTTCTTTTCGTCAGATTGTTCGGTTTTATCTGATTTATCTTTTAAGGAAGTATTTTGTTTCACTTTACCCTTCCCCTTCTTCTTACCTCTAGTCGATTTATTTTTACTGGTAGATTAATATACATTGTTAATATCAAAAGTATTTTTGGGAGAAGTATTTTTTTTAGGTGTATCCAGTAAAGTTATAATCGGAGTATTAGATTTGAAATTTTATTCTTACTCTTAGATTGACTAACAAAATCGACTACACCATCAGTGGGATGAGAGCCATAAGGGGTTGTATTTATTTTACCAGGGCCAGGAAAATCCATAAATTTGTCATAAAAAGTGTTAGACTACGTGTAAACTAGGTCTAGATATTGAGAACAAGTAATAACTTGTTCTTTTGTTACAACACCTCCCTTGGAAACATCTTCAGTAATGACTGGAAGTAAAGACTTCATAAACCACTCAGCAAAAATCTGATCTGGAATGAAAAATTTAACCAAACAATGTCTATGTCTCCATTCGTAGATATGGTTGGAAATATAGGTAGACAAATTATGTTTTAATGAATTCAAAAGTTTGGTACCAGTATTGTAACGGATTGGTAACTTAAAATGGGTCAAGAAATCAGTGGCTAGGGCATGGAAGTTGTGAAAAGAAGCTCACGATAATTCAATGTACCATTTTGTGGCTGAACGGGTTAAGGTTCATTAAAAAAGTCTTAATTGAATGGAATCATCAATTAATGTATTTTATGCGCACCAAAGATGATACATCATGACATGGTTTGAAGGGTCCTCTCTTGATTTACCTTCAAATTTTAGAATATCACTCGGAAACTTTGTGGAAATTTCCAACCAAAACAGAAAATAGTAAATATGATCATTCATTAGCCGAGACAAATCTGATAAATCCAAATTTCCAATAAATGATAATTGTCAGTTGGGATATTTATGTGAAAAATTATAATCTTGCGGGATAAATCCAATACTTGTAGGAGGATATCCAGGATATTCCAGGATAGCCTGATTGGTTGGGATTTTCATTCCTCCAGGATAACCATTGTTAGCCATACCAAACTAAGGTTGAGATGGAATTTTAAACGTATGACCATGGTATGGTTGACTATGGAAAGGAGGATTTTTTCCCATCTGTCCCAATTGATATTTCCCCTGAAAGGGTTGGATTTGCAAAGGCTTCCCTTGAAATATATAACTATGATAAGGTTTACCTTGAAAAGTTTAACCTTGAAAGAACTAGCCCTGAAAGGGTTGGCATTGAAAAATTGTTTGCAAAGTTCCTATACCAGGTTGTCCCAAAGGTATTTGAGGTATATATTGGATTATAGGTCCATCTTGATAAAAAAATGTCTAAGGGATAGCCTATGTAATAGGATGCACCAATACTTGAGGGGTAATTGGAATAGAAGTTTGAGGTACTCCCAGGATGGCTGAGGTGTACTAGATTGTTGAACATATGTTTACGTAGCAGATTGGATAGGATTATGTGGACTACTCGGACCAGGTTGTTGACTTTGTTCTTTGGATTAACTAGAGGAATCCCCTGAAAAATTTGTTGGAATTAAGTAAGAACAAGTTATCGATTTGACTGAGTAGTTTGGTAAATTGGTATATGCAGAGAACCTTGAAAAGGTTGTTGAGAAAATGAAGGGTTCCAAATGGTATTCATCCCTAGATAAGGAGCACCTACTAAGATTTGTGACACAAAGGGTTGACATAAACCTGGTTGAGGCATATGACCATAAATTTAATAGTTTCCCTCTAGATGGAGGTGGTTTCCCCCAGGCGGATTATAGCCACATGTTGGGTTAACTTGAGGATTACCAATACCATCAGAAACAATATCAATGTATTGGTCCGAGGTCAAACTTTGGGCAGTATAATTTGATAAAGCAGCCGACATAGTATAAATTTTAGGAGAAGGAGAAGCTCCTGAAAATTTCCCAGAAAGTGATTGATATTCAGGAGGAAATGACAAACCACCATATAACAATGTTTCTGGAGAAGTTGAAAACATAGATGTAACAGTAGACATACTTCCAGAAATAATTTTTGACATATTATTTATGGGAAAAGAGTAAAAAGGAATGTGGTGACAAGGATGACCAAAACTAAATGAATGTAAAATCCAAAAGGTGTAAGGTACCAAGGATCCAGTCGAAAAGGAGAAATAGGAGGGTCGATAGGAAGGGTTTTTTCACCAGCAAAAAATAGACTACATGGAGTTTCTTCTTCATCGTTTGTAGTAATATCTTCGACACTAATGAGACCAGGAGGTATATTCTTGGTAATAATAAGTTTCACTTTGGGCGAATGCAGAGAAAGAGTAGGGGCTATAACGTTTGAAGGAGACTTAGGTTCTGAAACATCAGACTCAGGTTCAGAAATTTTTGGCTCAGTTAACTATGTGTCTGAGACCTAACCAATATCGTATTCTGATCTAATAGTTTTGGCAACTACTGATTCATTTTGTTCTAAGTTTGTTTCAAATCCCTGAGGTTTATTCACTTTAGTTTCAGAATATACGACGGTAGGTGTTTCAGGTTGATATGAAGACCCAGATCATGTTGATTTTCCCTTTTCAGCCTTAATTTTCTCTAATTGACTCAGCATATACTCAAGGGGTTTACCTTGAATTTTCCGTGAATGTCTTAGTATATTAGCCACGATCAATTTTTTTATTAAGAACTCACAAAATATCAAGAAATCACACCTAAAACCTATAAAAAGTAAAAACAAATAAAATAACATGCGCTAGAAAATCTAGGAGTCAAACCACACAAACATTCTTTTCACAACAAAATCACAATTTTGTGATGAAATCCAAAGTCACAGAAATCAATGTGAAAATATATTGATAAAGGGGATGGAACCAGTTACCCTAAAAACCTGCTTAATGAAAAATTATGGTGCAAGTGACTCCACTTATTCCATCTCGACTTACGATTACCCTTAAAAACGTCTATGTGAGTCTAGTCAAAGTCTGTTCCAGGTACAGTAGGGACCTTCCCTCTATTGTCACCTCAGAAAAAAAAAACCCTAATATTATGGTCACTAAGGTTACCAACTATAAAAATTCAACCTAGGGGACAGTCGCAGATCCTACGTACATGCAAGGGTAGAGTAACAAAGCTCAATCCCCTTGAAATCTCCTCGACATGGTAAATCCAAGGTTTACTTTCAAGTGACCCCAAGTAATTTTCGACACTGTTTGTAATGTATGAAAATCCCCTACTATAACCGATGAAGCATGTACGATTACTTCACCGGGTCTAATATGACCTCGTGCTTAACTCTTGTGTAAGAGGAGCTACCTAGAGCAAAATTTTAATAACTAGATTTACTCCCTACCGCAAGATTCTATTGTTTTTTTTATAGCTTTGGAAAGTTTACTCACTTCCCTATTCCAAAGCACTAACTTGATCTATGTTGGTGTATTGAGCCCTAAAAATGTAAAAAATCTAGATTAATTTTAATTAACGTTGTGTTGTTAGGTTGTTATTTACTTAGATGGTTATGAACATCAAACTGATGATATTTAAACCGACTCAAAATACTCTAATGCATTCAAAAATGAAATTTTAATCTTTCCTTTCAATGAATTCCTAGTATGGGAGAGTGAGAGGTTCTTTTATTTTAAAAAGAAATGCAAAACTCAAATTCTAATAATTTTCTTCTTCACAAAATGCCAATTTCACTTTGAAAACTATTTAGTTTTAGAAATTAAATGAAAATTTCAATTCGCTTAAGTCAAATAAAAATACGAAGTATCTTTCACAAACAATCACTCACAATTCTTCAAATTTTGTGGAGAAACCAATAAAACTCTAAAATGTGAATTTTGTAATGAATACTTGAAATTAATGATGTCTACAAGTGCAATTATGAATACTCCAAAAATGAAAAGGAATGATTCTCTTTTAACATTCAGTAGATAGAAGCATGTTTTCAAAAAAAACACTAATTCTTTGAGAAACCCTAACTTCACTAATCTAGAATGTCCTTCACAAATAAGCAAAGTATTTTCGCTCAAATAAGTAATATTAATAATGAATCTACTGTATTTGACAGAAAAAATAGTGAAATAGTAATATTAAGCAGCAACGTATCTCTTTTTGATGAATCAACAAACAATCCAGATCAAACCCTACTAAAAAAATGTGAAAAGGATTGATTCCCAACAAGAATTCACTACGACATTCAAACAAATTCACAAAAGGAATATGAAGATAAAAACAAACATAACAACCATTCAAAAATTAAAATCTAGACTTTGACTAGAAGAAAAGTTATTCTTTCAAAAAATTATAAGGCTCACGCAGGCAAAAAGTTAAGTCTAGTGCGTTTGCGCACTGTTGCTGAAAGAAAATTGCAAAAAATTGTGCTCTATTGCTTAAACAAAATTGCACAGATCAAGGAAAGATCAAGAAAAAATAAAATCAAGGCAATCAAACCAGAGGATCTAAAAAGTCACAATTTTTCCAATATTCAGATACAGTCAAACAAAAAATATCAGAAAAGAAAAACCAAGGAAAATAAAGAGAACTAAGACGTTCCCCAATGGAGTCGCCAATTTTTTATGCGGACAAATCCCTCTTGCAGACAGAAGCGATATCCCTAGATTCCTAAAGGAAAAATGAAAACAAACAGACAATTGAATAACTCTTTCCCTAAGCTAAATTATTTTAAATCATCAAAACAAGAGGAGGAGAGTGGTTCCCTTACCTATTTATGAAATTCTTGATGGATATCCTCGATCTCTCCTGATGCAGCTCCTCAATGCTTGATTAGATCTGCAATCATAGACATATAAGAGATCAAAGGCATATGCAATATAATGATTTAAAACAAGATTAACCTAATGATCAAGGAGATTAGAAATTGAAACCATCTTAATGAATACATAAAGGAACATAATTCATTTGTATTAATTTAGAGATAAAATATGAGCCTTACAACCATGCCTTGATTTCATGAGGTTCCTCCCAAATGCCTAAAATCCTCTCCTTGGATGATAAGCTTCCCAATCTAAATTCACGAGTGTGAGACTACCTTTTGTGAACTCCTTGAACCGTCTAGCCTCTCCTACATTTATAGGACAAATGGAGGAGGCTTTAGATCCAAAAGAGAATAATCAGATCCACTTATAGTGGGATTAGGGTTCCTTGATGAAATGGAATTAGCTCCTTGTTCTGAGGGGTAAGGCTTGAATAGATATGACCAAAAAGCTTATTGTTGGGATATATTCACCCAACAAGTCTTATAGAACTTATTTTAATTTTTAATTTTCATTGAGTCATGTGTGCAGTGTACAATGGAAGACAAAGCACAGTTTTTCACAAGTTTCAATGAAAGAAACTACGCATGAGCAAAAACTGACTAGGAAAAGTGTGCAGGTCATACTAAATAGGGTAAAAGGATATGTTACCCAAAATTCATAATTTATTCAAGGGTTTTATATGTTTGAATTGCAAGGGAGTGCATTGAAACATGTGTATTGATGGCGAGAGATCTATTTTAATCATCAAGTGTCAAGGTGACAAAATTACGTGTAATAATTTTCACTTGCATGCAGCCCCTAGTCTGTGCATTAGGCTTCAAGAGGGTGGTGAGGGGGTCGCAGGGCTCTTCTTTCTGGGGTACCTTGCATGCATTTTTATCCTTATATGTTCATTCCTCTTCATCTTTTCGGGGCTTTCCATTTTTCTCCTTCTTCTTGTTGTTTTTCCTGATCCACTCCTTTTGGGAATTTCTTCACAAAATGACCATAATAATGGAAATTATTGCATTTGAAAGGTAGTTGGTCATATTCCACTAGTTGGATAAAGGTCTAGTTTCCAATGGTTACTTATATTTCTTATGAAAAACCTTTCTCCATATCAACTTCCACGTAGATTAGACCACATGCATACATGTATCCATTCAATTCAACTTAGTCTATGCATTTTCCAAACATGTTCCCAACGTTTCTAAAGGCTTCTTTTTTCCAAAAATGGATGGGAAGGTGAGGAAAATTCACCCAAGTTGGAACCATTTTCAGGACATCATTTTCTAGATTAAAATCGGGATTCTATTTGTCCAAATATAGCCCTTCGGTGCCCATGAGTAATTGTCCACTTCTAGATATTAAATCTTGGTCTTCTTTCTTTTCAAGAAGGAATAAGAAGAATCATCTTCCACAAAAAATGTTTGAGATGTAGCCTTTGATGAGTGGTTTCCAATTTTTCTCCACCCAATGGTTCAAAATTCTCAGGGAAGGATAGATCCCCATGAATTGACCAATCAAACCCTTTTCAACCAAGAATAATGGCATACTTTGGGATTGACCTGAGTAGACTTGGATATTTGGAATAGATTCCAATGTCTTCACAAAATGTGAAGGTTTTGGATGTTGGACTTTTGGGGCTACATTGACCAAAGTGTGGAAGGATATATCAAGTGGAAGTGGAGGAGCAGGGGGGTTGGAAGGTCCCCCATAGATGCGGTCATCATTTGTTGTACACACTTCACTCAAACTTGACTCTTAAAACCTAGGAAAAAATGGCCTTGCTCTAGATTCATTAAAAGAAAAACTTTTTTTAATGTAAGATTTAATATATAAATTTTTTATTATTATTATTTATACATATATATATATATCTATATATATATATATATATATATATATATAGTTTTTGGGTGTGTTATATGCCAAGTGGTTCCCCCCTGCACAGGTTGCGCGGAAACGCCCCAAGATTTTTTTTTTATGCGGACCCAAGGAGGGGGGCATACCCAAACATGGTGGGAAGACCTACCCATGGTTTCGTGGATGGAGTTTGCACATGGTTTTGGGCACAACATATTTTTTCCCATGGTATTTTATAGATCCGATCAAGGGAACTATTGTTATGTTCTAATAAATGGTTAATGGATTGGGGTTTTATGAATGCTTCAACTTGTAACAACAAAAAGAATATAATGAAAATAAATCTAGTTTTCTCAATTTGGGTTCGAAGAAAAAATATATGTGTATATTTAATGTTCTCACCATTGTATATATATATATATATAAGAAACTGTTTGTAGGTAATTTTTGTTGGACACCTAATCGTCTATGGGTAGATGTGGAAGCTGAATGGACAAAGGGAGTCCAAGTGACCTTGGAATGTGGAATCCAAGAGTCACATCAATTTATTATAAACACACATCTATGGTTAATGGAAAATCAACTTACGCTTATCTTTATCTTTCTCCTATGTGTGTATGTTTCTTAACATGGTATCAAAGCGGGCGATTGTTGGCCCTGCTCCAATCAGCTAAATTTTAGTTGTATTCTCTGCGTTGTCTGGCTAAGTTTGAGAATATGCCAGTCGAGTCCACTAAAGCCAGTGAATTCTATAGAAAAAAATCCCTTCTTACTTGACATACCTGACACTCCCTGCCATCTTTGTCCATCATCAGATTCAGCTCCTACCCTGTTGTATGCTTTTGAATGCCCTTGGGCTGGTTCAACTCTTCCCATAGGGGACCCTTAGCATCGGATTCTTGAAACTTGCATTCCATGTTTGTATACAGGTGGATTAAGCTCATAGTTTAAGGTTTTGACCATCGTTTGTTGTTTGGATTGTAAGTTTGTTAACCAAGTCTCGCTGGTCGTGAGCTTCAAGATTCACGTAATTCTGAGGAGGCGGAAGTGTGAATATTTTCGAGAGATGTAGATTTTTCCTGGAGATTTTATGCAGAGAGGAAATCAATTATGAATATTAGGTCACCACATTGGCTCATTCGTTGGACCAGAGCTGGTGCTCACATTCCAACCGAACCACTTGTTGACGTCTCCATGTTGCTTCTCTACTAAATATTTCTTACTCTCAACTCGCCTCGCACCTATGCATAGCACCTCCTGTCCTCCGTTGACTATTCCACTTCCACCGTCCCTTCCACTCGCACGACTCCTACTTTGCACTCACCTCCCACTTGCCGGATCCCACACAGACCCTTGTTGTGTGCTCCTCCCAACTGCAGCACCTCTCATGGCCTCGCTTCCTCCCACATGTTGCTGCCCATCGCAGCCTCCCGCTTCCACTGCTCTGACACCATGCTACCTGCTCTCACCATGCTTGGCTCCTCCCTCACATCTATTCACTTTCCCTCAGTTGACTACCTCCTCTTCCTCATCTCCCGTCCCTTCCACTTCTCTCCCATCGACTCACCTCCTCCCCGCACCCATTCACCTCTACTCTACATCATCCCTCCTCCACCTACAGCCTTCCCGCCATCACCTCTTCCCAACCTCTCAAAAATTTTGGTTCGTTTCCCAGTACACCCAGACTCCTCCTCTATGCCCTCCAACAACACTCCTCCATGTTGTCCTCCCGACCCTCCAACATCGCTCCTCCCAATCCAATACCAGTTGTGGAATTCTTTAACCTTTATCCAAGCAAAAAAAATGCATATTACACTTTAATTTCCTTGTTCTGTAATCAAACAACATTACGATGGTGGTATGCTCCTGACCAAAATTCGAACTACAACTTCTTGAAAGCAAAATGTTTTCTATGATCGTGAACAGGGTTTTACCTCAATCTCTACTTTTCAAAGAGAACGCCATATTAGGTTTACGATAATGTTGGACACCTATTCACGCACATATTTTCTTCAAGTATAGTCCCATGTCAACTACATTGAAGACTATTGCTTGAAGCATAATCATTATTGGCAATGGT
Organism: Pinus albicaulis; assembly: GCA_034641835.2. NCBI lineage: Eukaryota > Viridiplantae > Streptophyta > Pinopsida > Pinales > Pinaceae > Pinus > Pinus albicaulis. The sequence continues at coordinate 558,366,735 of CM076572.1, forward strand.
ATGTTTCCTTGAGTTCTTTTAATGGTCGTGGGTTATTGTTCTCTTTGAATACCGTGCATTATTTGAGGCATAAATATTTTAAATTGTGCATGGACCTCCTTTTTTCAAGACTACAATGGTATGTGTTGCATTAAAGTAATAATACAGTTCAAATTGCTTGCAAACCATCTTGTTAATGTGATGTATATCTGTGAGGTATCGTTAGAACGGTGTGTCGAAGATTGTTCAATACCATGTGCCAGTTTTGAATTAAGATGCTCCATTCTCTGATAACCTATCTCACACTGGCATCCTTCCATGTTAAAACTCTAGTTTTTTTAGGTGTCGTGGTTTATTATGCATTTTAAATTGAATTATCGTGTGTTGAGAGTTGAATTGAAGACCGAAATTTATTAGGTTCATGTACTTGGTTCCATTCAAGGTGGAATTGTGAGCAGTAATTAATTGAAGTGTGTGTGCTAATTAGAATGGATTTATAAATATGTGTTGGCCTATGATTTCATACACCTATTATTTGGTTCATATATATGTTGAGTGATATGTATGAAGACTAAGTATGGAGAGTCTGGATTGTTGGTATTGTATGCACATTGGCTTAGTTTGATGGCTATCATATAGAAGGCAGTTTCTGTTTTGGAAATTGAAAGTAGTCTTTTGTGGAGGAGAATTCAGTTATTTGTCTTAAGAACTATTGCACATTGTTATGGAAAAATTTCATGAAGCATTAGAGTTACTGAATACTTTGATACATTCCACTGTTGATGGGATGGTTAAAATCAGCAAAGCCTCTCTTTTTGACATTAAGTCCTGTCTGCAAAATGCATATGAGAAGATTGAATTTTTGCAGCTTGAATCTCAACTTCAGCAAATAGAATTACAGCAGTGGATTCATCATTCTGAACTTGTGTCTGCTCAGAAAATTGAAACAGACTACTATAAGAAACACGCCAATAATGTTGCAGTCAATTAACATTCAGTGCCTATTTCAAGAGAAAATTTGCATGTAGGTGTTGAAATTCAGCTTGCACCTCCCAAGCCCATCATCAGGAAGAGCTTGTCCATAACAAGCACAGAACAGGCCTTGGATATGACAAGGATGTGTCCTTTCATATTCTGGACTACTCCAAACCGATCAAATTTCAGAGTGTCGGATTTCTTCATGATAGCTCACCTACAACTATTCCAGATTCTACTCCTCTTCCACAACATGAACAACGTATTGTAAAATTCCAACACTATGATCGAGTTGGCCATATGAAATATCATTGTTTCGATCTTCACCCATGCAATCACTGTGGTCGACACACCCATTCTTCACACAGATTCTTTAGAAACAAGCCTCCTGCAAGAACAAAGATTCATCTTGGATGGATCGCTTCTTGGCAATGGGCATCAACAGCCAAGAAGATTTTTAAGTCATATGTTAGAACTTGTTCTAGGATATTGAACAATGTTTTAGTTGATTTTTCACCATCATCTCACCTTGTACCTGGCAGGGGGGGAAATGGCGGTCATCTACAAGCTTCGAAGCCACATCAAGCAAGCCTGAGCCACAAGCTGTCATTATAGATTCATAGTTGTATCTAGAGGCACATAATTTCAAGCGAGCCTGAGCCACAATCTCTCATTCCAGATTCAGAGTTGTAGCTAGAGACATAGCATTTCAAGCAAGCCTGAGCCACAATTTTTCATTCCAGATTCATAGTTTTAGCCAGAGACACAGCAGTTCAAACGAGCCTGAGCCACAATCTTCCATTCCAGATTCAAAGTTGTAGCCAGAGACATGGATTCCCATGATCATGCCTTTAGTTGGTGGTCAGCCTTAAACCATCTATGCGAGGTTGATATTCTTCCTCTTCAAAGAATTCGTGACACTTCCTCTAGCAGAAGACTTAAACTTTTGCCATTTTTGGTAGAGTTCCAGGAAATGCATCAAGAATTCCAGAGTTGGTGGTCATCCTTAAACAATCATAGGTTGTAGATCTCTCTTCTTCTAGGTTGAAGGTCTCCCTCTTCAAAATATGAGGGACACTTCCTCTAGAAAAATACCTCAGCTTCTTTCCAGATTTGGAAGAGTTCCAGGAACTGCACTAAGCGTTCCAGTGTTGGTGGTCATCCTAAAACCACCTCTTTATGAAAACATTTTAGAGAGCTCATTCAGCCTAAGTGTCATCATGCATACTTTGCAAATTTTTATTACAACTCTCCTTGGCCTCACACATACCCCTTCGAATTAAGGGGGGGAATGTTGGACACCTAATCCTCTATGGGTAGGTGTGGAATCTGAATGGACAAAATGAGTCCAAGTGACCTTGGAATGTGGAATCCAAGAGCCACATCAATGTATTATAAATACACATCTATGGTTAATGTAAAAGTAAATCACGCTTATCTTTATCTTTCTCCTATGTGTATATGTTGTTTAACAATTTTTGTACATGGTTATATTTTTTTTTATCAAAGCTATTTAGGCTTCAAGGGGATGCCTTTGCAGTTGATGAGTTTGTTGCTCGGGATTGTGGTAGACCCTATTGTTGTCCAGGTAAATCCCCTCTGTGGATAGAGGCGATCCCTCTAGCCCTAGGGTGGGTCTAGAAACTACGGGAACATACTAACATCTACCTTCCTAGATTGTAAATGAAATTCAAAGCAAGGAAGATTACCTACCTTGTTCTGATGCTATGTTGTCGTCTTCCGTCGAAGCTTCTTGATATGTCACTCTCCTCAAGCTTGATACACGATTCTACCAACATCTGATTACTTGTATAGACAGTCAAGACACCACAACAAGCGTAAAATGACGACAAACATAAAACAATTACAACCTATATAACTGACCATTGAATGCTAGAAATCTCATTATAAATGTAAACAAGAGTGGAAGATAAACATCAGTTGAATTTTATTATGATAAAGGCAAAGGGAGTTTACAACCAAGCCTTGATGTTGAGGCTCTCCTTCAGCAAGTCTGTATCCAAGCATGTTTGCAACACCCTCATACACAAAGGTCTAAGATCTCACTATGTTCTTAACACACAAAAACAATCACACTCTGCACTATTCTCCCGAAGCTATAATTGCTTCTCCTCTCTAGCTAACTCTAACTAAGGCAGTAGAGGTGAAGGAGGTCTCCTTATATAACAATGGAGGAGGAGGACACGGGCCCTCAAATAATGGGAAAAGAGCTTATCCTTTGGAGTAGTCCTATTTCTTGGGAACAAGAAGCCCAAAGGGGAATTCCTCAGCCATATCCTCAAAACAAATTTCCAGCTCATTGCCACGTGAAGCTTCTAGTCACGAAAGCTTCGTTTATATTTTAAAAACTTTCCAAAAGAGGATCGGTGTGGGTCCTACATTAAGCCATAGCTCCAATCGGCGCGGGTCTCAGTGAAAATCTTAGCTATCGGCATGGGGCAGACATTGAGACAAAGTGCCAACCTTGAAAACTAGGTTTTTATCGGTATCTTCCAAAAAAGTTGTAAAGGAAGATGAATTGGCAAACAAAGTGTGGTTCAGGGGTATGTATTCCATGCTTGGAAAGTACACAAGGGTTACTGTATAGGTCCTTCAGGATCAAGGAACGGGGAGTATAGGGACAGTGACAAATTACTATGTAACAGATGCCCCCTAAAGTATGAAGTCTGAACACAAGTGAGGGGTGAAATTCTTTACAAGTACATGCGAGGAATCGGATGCTGCTACCGGGAGACCTACAAATCAAGCATATATACATATACATAACTGAAATCTCTGATGAAAATACATGAATACAGGTATGGACACAACCATCCATAAAAGAGACCATGGTATGGTAGCAGCCATTCATCTGAGAAGGATCACATATAGACTCATGATATGGTCACGGCCATCCATATGAAAGAAACATGTATCTAATCCTGGAAAAATCATATCGCCTCGCAGCCTAGACTCTAGAGAATAAAAACAAAGGTCTTGCGCTCCATCACAAACCGATCAAGTAAAATTTCAAGCATGAAAATAAATGAGCTGAAGTCGAACATGCAGGAAAGTCACCTGATTACCAACCAATGATGAAAGTTGTTAACAGGTGTGAGAGAAACCACCAATGATGACAATGGTGCTCAAGGTACTTACTAGTACAATCCATGGAATTTGAACAATGAGCTGAAGTTGAACACCTGTGAAATCACTTGATTGAAGGCCAATGATGAGAACCTATCATCAAATGTGAAGAACTTGCCATTAGGGCATGCAAGCTCTAAGGTACCAGAAAGGAGTCTCTAGACCGACTTCCTAGATAATGAGCTGAAGTCGACAAGAAGCGATCCATCGAAGGAGGGTCATAATGAATCCCACATCATCAAAATGAAATAGAGGATGTAATATGAGTGTTAATCAAGACTGAAATAGAGGATCAGGGAATGTACAAACTGCAGAAGGATTACTCTTGAACATATCGGTGACTCGACTATGGAATTTGGCAGCATTTGACTCAAATAGGATCAGAGGTCATGTTGAAAATATTGGTAATTGAATGAGAGGAAAATGGATTTCCCCAACCCATGGTGGCAAAGTGACAGAGTGAAGATATCCTAACTCGACACGAACTGTAGATAAGTGTCATGTTCAAGAGTGACATACTACCAACACAACTGATGAATAACTTTCCATTTCCCCCCACCATTTCTAGCGAGTACCTCTTTATTTTTACATAATCTTGAAGAGGATAGCATATGTTTTTCATATAATTTTGTCCTTCGAAAAAATCCATCCTAGTACATTTTACGAGCCCTAGGAAGGAGGAACTCGGTGATCGTCATGATGACGGATCCAATGTCGTAAAATTTTAACGAGCCCAAAAAAGGTGAAACTCGACGTCTTTTCATATTTAGAGAGTTTGAAAAGAGGCGAAAATAAAACTCCAGCTGACCCTTTTCGTAAATAGTCCCTCATACCTGAAAATATAGAAAACAAAATATGAGAGAACCTCTTAGTCGCAATTGGCTAAGGTATTCCTTTTTTGTAAATAATTTGTCCTAGCCCGAAAAATGGGTAAATGTATACTGGGAAAATGACGTTTCGCAACCTTTAACAAGTTAAAAACGACAAGATTCTCGACAATATTTTCAATTTCTGAGAGTCATAAAAGAGCTAAAAGTTGACTCCTCCTAGAGGAATGAGTGGTATTAATGGTAGAAACTAGTTCCGGTGATGGTGGAACTACTCAGAACAAGTAAATGTCAAGAGGCTGGCTAATAAGACCACTCATTGCAGCGGTTCCTCAAGAATGGGTAAAACAACCAAGTGAGGGCATATGATCGGCCAAGCAGATGATCACGATGGAATGAGAAAACCAAGGCTCATCTGGAAAACAGGTCGATAAAATGGCAATCAAGAGAGGTAAAATAAGAATGGTTTCATTTTTATGCAAGCTTGAAACTAAAACAAACTATGCTTGAAACCAGTTTCATTTTTACACAAGCTTAAAATGGAAACAAACTATGTTTGAAATTAGAATTGCATGCCCCCAGCATGATGACTCAATTTGAGGTACATGCCCCCCAACTTTATTACAATCATTGGAGTATACTGCTAGTTACTAAAAGGTGGATGGAGTGAAGGTTTAATTACGATATCAAGGGAAAGACTCGACTGGGATCTTATGAGATTTGATCAAAGACTCGAATTGAAAAGGGAACCCGTTTCATTTTTTAACGAGGTTGACACAGTAAAATAACTATCCTCACAAGAGCTAATTCATTTTTTAACGAGGTTGACATAGTAAAAGAACTATCCTCATGAAACTTGGTTTTAATTTTTAAGAAGCTTGAAATGGAAACAAACAATGCTCCAACGAGCTTGTTTCATTTTTTAAGGATCTTGACACAAGAAAACAAACTATGCTCCAACGAGTTTGTTTCATTTTTTTAAGGAGCTTGACACAAGAAAACGAACTATGCTCTGACGAGCTTGTTTCATTTTTTAAGGAGCTTGACATAAGAAAACGAACTATGCTCCGATGAGCTTGTTTCATTTTTTAACGAGCTTGACACAAGAAAACGAACTATGCTCCGATGAGCTTGTTTCATTTTTTAAGGAGCTTGACACAAGAAAACGAACTATGCTCCGACGAGCTTGTCATGGATTCCAAAAGGTTTGCATCCGATGGGAGGTAAACATCTTGGAAGTCAGGACCCAATGCCCCTAGCACACAATGCACAATGGCACTATCACTGAATGTGGGCATGGGACAGGTAGCCACATAATTAACCTGTGGCGGGGAAGATACCACTGGAAGGTAAGGACCAGGTAGGGACGATGGTAAACTAGAAGTCACATCAGGACCAAAGAATTAAATTTGATGAATGGACATGATCTGACCTTCATGTGGGAAACAGATCACACGAAAAATGGAAGAGAAAAGTGTGCCCATGGAATAATCATAGTTGTGCCCCAAGAGAATATTAAAATCCAAGGGGCCTTGGACCACCATCACATCTATATAGACGGTTTTCCCTCCCAAAGTAATAGGCAAATTCGGAAGGATCCCTAATGGTTGACTTGTTCCTCTGTTAAAATCCAACAGATTATGAGTAACAGGCACAAACTGTGGAGAACCAAAATCTTGCCAGGTAGTTGAGGATAGAATACTAACTGAGGTGCCTTCATCTATAATCTTGCCTGGTACAACCATATTGCAGGCCTATACAGTGATCTCAAAGGGCATGTAAGGAGGAAGACGATATCATATAAATCGACTCCAATTAAAGGAAGCGACCAAACTACATGGAGGGGGTGCCATAGGAATAAGAGGATTATCCCCTGCGTTACGAGAGAAGAAATACCATCCTCCTGGGCTTTGGGAATGAGATTAGGAGGATCACTTTATGGAACCGTGGTGACGAGAGTCGGAGGATCACCCTCTTGGACCATAGAAACAGGAGGATCGCCCTCTAATCTCGCGGAATTAGAGGAAACAAAAAGAACTTGACTGTGAAGAGACCCACTCTCGACAAAAAAGACCTGATGAGCTATATATGGAATTAGATCGACCTTTTTCTCAACCAATGATTGGTCGGAAATGGACTTGGGAGACTGACTTTCAGAGAGAGTAGAATTGACCGGAGATGAATCCTAATCAATGACTTTATCAACTATCAAAGGACTCGAATAAAACTTCTGGTAACTGACAGGAAGACAGGACTCAGAAGCCAAAAGGGTATCCAATACTTTAGAAGCTTCATCCATATAAGGACAGAAGTGAATGGGATGGTTCCATTCACACAACCTATAGGGAAATTTGATCTTACCATGTTTCTTACAAGTCTCATTATCTTTAGTTGAAGGCTCATCATTAGCATGATGTCCAAAGGTTGATGATGAAGGACGAATCGGGCCAACGGACCAGAATCCTAGCACCTTGGGAATACTAGGGAAATCATGAAGAAGGTGGTCACCTTCACATAGCTTGCAAGGGAATTTGACTCTACGAGATGGAGTTGGAGGTTTCTCGATATTAGCTGCATGGGTAGAAATAGTTGTTGATATCCCCCCTAGTTTATTTTCCTTCTTCTTCATTGAATTCTTCTTCTTCTTATTAGCCACCTGGGTACTAGAATCTAAGCTTTCACTAGGCGAAGAGGAAGAAAGAGGTGAAGAAATGGGCGAATAAGGTGAGGGGTAAACCTTAAGATCAACATGGGGTTGACACGGTTCAGGCAGAGGATAACTTGGTTGGATAGAGGTTGGGACACTCGGGACCATCGAGGTCGAAAATAACCAAATGGAAAAACCAGCAGTTAACCCAAGAAGGGACAATGTTGCCATATAAGGAGCACCAACATTCCCAAAAGAAGGAAAAGGACCAGGATTCTTTTTGGAGGGGATTCCTTGGTTGGTAAACTCTAGAAACATTGCCATTGGAAACAACCATAAAAAAAATTTAAGGAAAATAAATGTAACCAGGAATATTTCGTGTGCAATTAATTTTTTAAGACAATGAAACAAAACTCCGCCTTTTCATATTTTAAGAGTCAAGAAAAGGACAAAAGGTGATTCTAGTCGCTTTCAATTTGAACGAGCTTGAAAGGAAAAGTGCTCGATGATCTTTTCACTTTTACAGAGTCACAAAAAGACCAAAACGACTACTCAGGAAATCTAAGCAACAAGGTATACCAAGTTTTCGTGAACTGCAATATACACCTTGGTGATCAAATGAAAGAGAAATGACCAAGGACTTGATGTACATGTAGGCAGTCTCCCCGAATGTTGTGTTTGATGTATCATGGTTACAGGGTGGCAGAATTGGCTTCCTATGGATAAAGGATTGCAACCTATGAGGGTCTCCCTTTATATACACGATGGTACGGGGAGCACAAGTCCGTGCTAGTGTTGTCTAAAGCCAGATGGCGAACGACATTTACTAGGTTTAATGATGTCGGAATATGTCACTAGCCTAGACCTCTAAATATTAACGTTAAGTTTCAACTTCCTTAGGTTGATTAAGTGAATTTTAACAGTTTATCTTGAATTAGGTTTCAATTCCAAGGCCCTATCACTGTCATCTGAAAACTTCTATATGTAGCTATATGAGAAAATAAATCTTTCAATTCGATGAATGTTATCTAATTAAGGGAAAAGTCTCAAACAATTATGCAACAAACAGTAATACTGCATACAAAAAATTTTCCCAACTAGATGACTTTCACTATCCAAAAGTAATATAAAACATTCAATTATGCAAATTATGCAACGTAATATATGCAAAATTCTCTTTCTTGAAAACTATGCAATTGTAATCTGTGCACAATTTTATTTTCTTTTGAATGAATAAGAATGCACTCAATGCGTTTTTCGATGAAATGAGAATCTACTTAATGCATGTTTTTAATGAAAGAGAATGCACTCAATGAAACCTTTAGTTTTCAATCATTAAACAATGTAATCTAATTTCAATGGTAGATCTCAAAAATGACTTTTCAATGCATGTGATCTAATGCACTCAACGAAAAGAAAACTTTGAGTCGAAAACTAAATGAACGCAAATTTTCTTAATGCAAAAGGATGCAACAAACATTAAGAATACAATCCTATTTTGAACACTTTGTAATGAAATTCCTAAAAAGGCTACAAGACATATGAGTTCAATCATAAAGAGGATTTCCAAAGCGTGAGCTCAAAACAAGGCATTCATTCCCTTTTACATCAAGCAACCATACAAAGAAGACTTTTCAGTTGAACCGTGAGCAATGTAATCTACGCTCACAAGCAAACAAGAGGACCAAATGAACTCGGAGAGATGCTTGAGACTTGATCACTCAATCAACCAAAAATCAAACTGAAATAAACTAGAGATAGCTCACCAAGCAAGGAGACTGACTCAATCAGCAAGGCAATGTCCTGCGAAGCATGCAACCATGAAATTAATGCACAATCAACCAACCCAAAAACCAAGCCAACGAGCCAATCAAACCAACTTGAGTGAAGGAGAGAACATGTAAATCATGCAGAGAAAATGACCGGAAGGGCAAGACACATTGGTGAAATACTTGGGGAAAAAACCTTAATTTTTCACACACCCTAGAATTGGCATGACTTATGGGGCTAAAACTAGCGCCAATAGCCCATTGGCGTGACTTTATAACTGAAAACTAACACCAATCGGCATGACTGTTAGACAAATAAAAGTGCCAATGCCTCAAAAAGAAAAAACAAATAATTTCTCCTAACCAAGGCCAAACTCACCACTTCAAGAAAAAACTAAAATATTGTAATTGATTAAAAACATAGGAACAACAGGGAAATGGTTGTTCGACTAAACTTGTCGAATGACTAAGACCTCAAAGAGTGACAAACTCAAAGGAAACTCCCCAGCTGAGTCGCCAATCCATTGTCCAAGTAAACCCCCTCTGTGGACGGAGGCGATCCGTCTAGCCCTAGGGTAGGTCTAGCAACTACAGGAACATACTAACATCTACCTTCCTAGATTTTAAATGAAATCCAATGCAAGGAAGATGACCTACCTATTTTTGATGCTATTTTTCCATATTTCGTCAAAGCTTCTTGATCTGTCGCTCTCCTCAAGCTTGATACATGCTGCTACCAATGTCTAATTACCTGTACAAACAATCAAGACACCACAACAAGCATAAAATCACGACAAACATAAAACAATTACAACCTATCTAACTGATCAAGGAATGCTATAAATCTCATTATAAATGTAAACAAGAGTGGAAGATAAACATCAGTTGCATTTTATTAGGATAAAGACAAGGGGAGTTTACAACTAAGCCTAAATGTTGAGAGGCTCCTTCGGCGGGTCTGTATCCAATCACGTTTGCAACACCCTCATACACAAGGGTCTAAGATCTCACTATGTTCTTAACACACAAAAACAATCACACTCTGCACTATTCTCCCAAAGCTATAATTGCTTCTCCTCTCTAGCTAAATCTAACTAAGGCAGTAGAGGTGAAGGAGGTTTCCTTATATAAAAATGGAGGAGGAGGTTATGGGCCCTCAAATAATGGGGAAAGAGCTTATCCTTTGCAGTAGTTCCTATTTCTTGGGAACAAGAAGCCCAAAGGGGAATTCCTCGACCATATCCTCAAAACAAACTTCCAGCTCGCCGCCTCGTAAAGCTTCTAGTCACAAAAGCTTCTTTTCTATTTTAAAAATTTTCCAAAAGAGGATTGGCACGGGTCTTAGTGCAAATCTTGACTATCGGCGTAGGTCAGACAGTGAGACAAAGTGCCAACCTTGAAAACCGGGTTTTTATAGGGATCTTCTAGAAAATTTGTGAAAAGAGATGAATTGGTAGACAAAGTGTGGTTCAGGGGTATGTATTCCATGCTTGGAAAGTACACAAGGGTCACTGTATAGGTCCTCTAGGATCAAGGAACGGGGAATATAGGGACAGTGACGAATTTCTCGGTAACACCTATTACAGTGGTAGATTTGCAAGATCGATTCTTGTAGTGAAAGAAGATCGAAAAGAGTGGAAAGATAGAGATCAATAAATTCAATGGACAAAGTTTTGAGTTGTGGAAGTTGGAGATGGAAGATCTGTTGGTGGACAAAGATCAGCGGATCATTGTAGATCCAGGTACGACACTAACAAGAATTTTGGTAGAAGACTAGGAAAATTTAGATCAAAAGGCTAAGAGAAAAAATACGATTGTGTCTCTCATATTTGGCATTGTTGAATGTATAAGGGGAAGTTATGGCAAAGGATTTGTGGGACAAGTTAGGGACTTTGTATCAATCTAAGTATCTGGTGAATAAATTTTTCTACATAAAAAGTTGTATACATGAGGATGAAGGTTTATGGAGACTCAGTGACAGATCATCTAAACGCCTTTAATACTGTGTTAATTAAGTTATTATATGTTGACATTAAAATTTGAGACAAATATAAGTGCATCATTTTGTTGTGTTCTCTATCAGACTCGTGGGATGGTCTGGTTGTTGGTATAGGTAGCAATACAAGTACCTTTAATTTTGATGAAATAGTCTCATCTTTGTTGTCGAAGGAGATGAGATGGAAAAATATGGAGATCTAGAATGGAGATGCCTTATCTATAAGAGGATGGTCCCAAAAAAAAAAAAAGGTTTAATATCTAAATCTCCAAGAAAATTTTTAAAGGTATGTTGGAAATGCAGAAAAGAAGGGAACTGCAAAAAGGGTTGTAAATCTAAAGCTCCTAAAAAAGGAAAGGGATATGATGATGCTACTTCTACAGAGGAAAAAACCACCTTAGATGAAGGTGGGGATGTGTACTTGGCTTCTTTTTCAAGTTCACATGTAGATCATGAGGCATGGTTGATTGATTTAAGTGCACCTTAACACTAGTACAAAATGGCTAATTAGTTACTAAAAAAGCAACTAAAATTTGCATACAAACAACCATTTTTCAGTCGGTGACCAGTACTAGTTAATTTACAGTATCTTATAACATGACCAACTTTTAGTCGTTTTTAGCTTAGTCATTAATTAGTTGTCTCAATTTTATCAAGGAAATCAAACCAGAGGATCTGAAAAATCACAATTTTTCCAATATTCAGATACAGTAAAAAATATATATATATTAGAAAAGAAAAACCAAGGAAAAGAAAGAGAACTAATATGTTCCCTAGTGGAGTCGCCAATTTTTTATGCGAACAAATCCCTCTTATAGACAAGCCCCTCTTGCAGATAAGAGCGATCTCCATAGATTATTAAAGGAAAACTAGAAATAAACAGACAATTGAATAGCTCTTTCCCTAACTAACTTTTTTTAAATCATCAAAACGAGAGGAGGAGAGTGGCGCCCTTACCTATTTACGAAATTCTTGATGGATATCCCCAATATATCCTGATATAGCTCATCAATGCTTGATTAGATATGCAATCATAGAAATAGAAGAGATCAGAGGCATATGAAATATAATGATTTAAAACAAGATTAATCTAATGATTAAGGAGATTAGAAATCAAAACCATCTTAATGAATACATAAATGAACATAAATCATTTATCATTTCAGTAAGACAATACAATGATAAAAAGGATTCATTTTTATAAATTTAGAGATAAAATAAGAGCCTTACAACCATGCCTTGATGTCATGAGGTTCCTCCCAAATGCCTCAAATCCTGTCCTTGGATCATAAGTTTCCCAATATAAATTCACCAGCATAAGACTACCTTTTGTGAACTCCTTGAACCATCTAGCCTCTTTATAGGACAAATGGACGAGGCTTTAGATCCAAAAGAGAAAAATCACATCCACTAATAGTGGGATTCGGGTTCCTTGATGAAATTGAATTAGCTCCATGTTATGAGGGGTAAGGCTCGAATAGATATGACCAAAAAGCTTATTGTTGGGATATATTCAAACAACAAGGCTTATAGAACTTATTTTTTTATTTTTTATTTTCATTGAGTCACGTGCGCAGTGTGCAATGGAAGACATAGCGCAAAATTTCGCAGGTTTCAATCAAAGAAACTGCACATGCGCAGAAACTGACTAGAAAAAACACGCGGGTCATACTAAATAGGTTAAAAGGCTATGTTACCCAAAATTCATAATTTATTCAAGGGTTTTAGATGTTTGAATTTCAAGGGAGTGCATTGAAAAATGTGTATAAATGGCGAGAGATCTATTTTAACCGTTAAGTGTCATGGTGACAAAATGACATGTAACAATTTTCACTTGCATGCAGCCCCTGGTTTGTGCATTAGGCTTCAAGAGGGTGGTGAGGGGGTGGTAGGGCTCTTCTTTCTAGGGCACCTTTCATGCATTTTTATACTTATATGTTCATTCCTCTTCTTATTTTCGGGGCTTGCCATTGTTCTCCCTCTTCTTTTTGTTTTTCCTGATCCACTCCTTTTGGGAATTTCTTCTCAAAATTACCATAATAATGGAAATTCTTGCATTTGAAAGGTATTTGGTCATATTCCACTAGTTGGATAAAGTTCCAGTTTCCAATGGTTACTTATATTTCTTATGACAAACCTTTCTCCATATCAACTTCCACGTATATTTGACCACATGCATACTTGTATCCATTCAATTCAACTTTGTCTATGTATTTTCCAAGCATGTTCCCAACGTTTCTAAAGGCTTCTTTGTTCCAAAAATGGAGGGGAAGGTGAGGAAAATTCACCCAAGTTGAAACATTTTTCGGAACATCATTTTCTAGATTAAAATTGGGATTCTATTTGTCCAAATATATCCCTTCGATGCCCATGAGTAATTTTCCACTTCTAGATATTAAATATTGGTCTTCTTTCTTTTCAAGAAGGAATAAGAAGAATCCTCTTCCACAAAAAATTTTAAGATGTAGCCTTTGATGAATGGTTTCCAATTTTCCTCCACCTACTGGTTCAATATTCTCGAGGAAGGATAGATCCCCATGAATTGACCAATCAAACCCTTTTCAACCAAGAATAATGGCGTACTTTGGGATTGAACTGAGCAGACTTGGATATTCGGAATAGATTCCAATGTCTTCACAAAATGTGAGGGTTTTGGATGTTGGACTTTTGGGGATACATTGACCAAAGTGTAGAAGGCTATATCAGGTGGAAGTGGAGGAGGAGGGGGGATGGAAGGTCCCCCATAGATGCAGTCATCGTTTGTTGTGCACACTTCACTCAAACTTGACTCTTAAAACCTAGGAAAAATAGCCTTGCTCTAGATTCATTAAAAGAAAAAAGAAAAAAATTATGTAAGAATAAATATATAAATTTAGTTTATGTATATATATATATAGAGAGAGAGAGAGAGATATTTGTTGGGTGTGTTATATGCCAAGTGGTTTCCCCCCTATACGGGTTGTGGGGAAACGCCCCGGGATTTTTTTATTTTATGCGGACCCAAGGATGGGGGCATACCCAAAGATGGTGGTTAAACCTACCCATGGTTTCGTGGATGGATTTTACACATGGTTTTGGGCACAACATATTTTTTCCCATGGTATTTTATAGATTTGGTCAAGGGAACTATTGTTATGTTCTAATCAAGGGATAATGGATTGGGGTTTTACGAATGCTTCAACTTGTAACAATAAAAAGAATACAATGAAAAATAAATCTGGTTTTCTCAATTTGGGTTCCAAGAGAAAATATATGTGTATATTTAATGTTCTCACCATTGTGTGTGTGTGTGTGTGTGTGTGTGTGTGTGTGTATATATATTAAGAAATTGTTTGTAGGTCATTTTTGTACATGGTTAAATTAATCTACATTTGGTATCAAAGCTATTTTGGCTTCAAGGGGATGCCTTTGCAACTGAGGGGTTTGTTGCTCGGGCTTGTGGTAGACCCTATTACAGTGGTAGATCTATGAGATTGATTCTTGTAGTGAAAGAAGATGGCAAAGAGTAGAAAGATAGAGATCAAGAAATTCAATGGAGGATCTATTGGTGGACAAAGATCAGTGGATCATTGTAGATCCAGGTACGACACTAACAAAAATTTTGGTAGAAGACTAGGAAAAGTTAGATCAAAAATATGATTGTGTCTCTCAAATTTGGCATTGTTGAATGTGTCAAGGAAAGTTATGGCAAAGGATTTGTGGGACAAGTTAGGGACTTTTTATCAATCTAAGTCTATGGTGAATAATGTTTTCCTACGGAAAAAGTTGTATACCTGAGGATGAAGGTTGATAGAGACTCAGTGACAGATCATCTAAAAATCTTTAATACTCTCTTAATTAAGTTATTATATGTTGACATTAAAATTTGAGACAAAGATAAGTGCATAAGTTTGTTGTGTTTTCTACCAGACTCGTGGGATGGTATGGTTGTTGTTATAGGTAGCAATACAAGTACCTTGCATTTCGACGAAATAGTCTCATATTTTTTGTCAGAGGAGATGAGATGGAAAAATATGGAGATCCAGAATGGAGATGCCTTATCTGTAAGAGGGTGGTCCCAGAATAGAAACAAAAATAAGTCCTCAATTGGGAGATCTAAATCTAGAGGGATATCTCAATATCCAAGAAAATTATTAAAGGTATGTTGGAAATGTAGAAAATAAGGGAACTACAAAAAGGGTTGTGAATCTAAAGCTCCAGAGAAAGGAAAGGGATCTGATGTTGCTACTTCTACAGAGGAAAAAACCACCTTAGATGAAGGTGGGGATGTGTACTTGGCTTCTTGTTCAAGTGCACATGTAGATCATGTTACTATATATATATATAGTAACATTGAAAGAAATATAATGAAAAATCAATCTGTTTTCTTGATTTGGGTCCAGGAGAAATTATCTGTGTATATTGTTATCACCAAATTGAAACTGATGGGCTACTTCAACAATAAACTTGGAGTAATTATTTCAAACCACTTGTAGCTGAAAATTAGCGTTTCCATCCTAAAAGGGATCTCTCAAAAGGATAAAGGATATTCAATGAATAAATTGAAAGCAGATGACTAACTCTGAATTGGATTGAATGTGTTTGTATGCAGGTGAAAAATGTATAGGGTTTACTACCATTGGGCCTATGGAGTCAATGCTAGGTAATTTAGTGACAGTGGCTTTCCTTGTGGAAGTTGATGCTTGTAGATGTTTCAATGAAAGGAAAAAGCACATAGAAAATATTCAATAACTTAATGTTCAAAGGTCCAATTCATAGCATGAGAAACACGAATTTTGAGTAATGAGACATCAAGATATTGAAAGCAAAATGTTAAGAGAGATATACCATAGCTTAATGCTTAAAGGAATTCAGAGCATGATTTACATGAATTTTGAGTAATCAAGCATTAAGACATTGGAGGAAAAACATTAAGCAAGATAGAACAATAGCTCATTGAAACATAATAAGAATCTCAGGTGAAGAAAAGTTGTACTGTCACTGTATATTGCTGAAATCCCAAAGCTTTACAAAGTAGTCTTTTGAAATAAAATTTTCCAACCCTCTTTCCTTCGAAATCCTGCCTATTAATAGGCATTTCACTTTTACATAGGGTCTAAACAGTTGGAAAAACCATCAAACCCTTCACTGTGACACATCATCTAACTAAAAATTAAAAATATGGAAACAAAACAGACATTTTCTAAGTTTAGGAGGTAGAGTTCTAATAGAACTCAACCTCTTATTAATTACATTTTCAACTAAAATGAGAGCATATTTACAACGGATAAGATGATGTGCTTATGTGGCAATGACCATGATCAAGACATAAAAACATCCACTAGATTAAGAAATATATCTTCCTATATTTAAGGAGATGACAATAATGTCCATGAAGCCTTGTCTTTAGGTTGATCTGTAGCATAAGACAACCTCATTTAAGGAGATTACCTTGCTGGCATATTCCATTGCTATCCTTTTTACTTCCCACGTGCTTGGCTAGCCTTCAGCTTCCCTCTAAAATTAAAAATTTTCATCAAAACTGTGTGCTGCAAAAACAAAGTGTTGTAGGCAATTATGCAGCAACTTTTCATAGCGCCTCTATTTTAAGCACTTTTTCAAGTCATTTTGACTTTCTTCTGCCATAAGTATTTAAAATAGGATAGGAGGGCTAATAAAAAAATTTCTCAAAATTTAATTTCAAGTCTAACCACCCTTTTTATCAAAAAGACATCTACAGAAATTCCATAGTGCTTTTTGGGCTTCAAGCCTGGTAGGCGCTACAAAAATGCCTAATCTATCAAAAACGCATGAAAGAGCCCCTTTTTTCAAAAAATTCTTCATTTGATGAGTAGAAACTGATGGGCAACATATTCAAAATAGACAAAATTTTACCCTACTCCTCAAACCTTGTTAGTTTTATCCTTCTCTATCATTTGAAGCTTGAATGTCTTTAGGCTCATTAATGACTATAATTTTCAGGCCTCTATTTTTTAATTCAGCCTGTATCATTTCCATCTTCTCTTGAAGGTCCTTTACTTGATTCTTCAATGAACTTCTTTCAGCTTGCAAGTGCATATTCCTCTTTCTGGTATGTTTGGCCAAAAGCCTTAGGGACTGGGTTCTTTTCAACAGTCTTTTAGCATCACTTATGAATCCTTTAAAAATTGGAAGTTCATTGTTCCAGTTCTCCATCATCTGATCAAACTTAATCTTTTCATTCTTGTGTTTCTCTACATACAATTTTAACTCAATTATTTCTTCCCTTTCTTCTCTTAGTTATTCCATGAGGAGCTCCATTTCTGATTTTTCACCACCTTCTCCTTTCCTTTTCTTTACACAGTGATAACTTCCTTTACTGGAGAGAGATCAATAATTTATTGTATCAAAGGCTCCTTTCTTTTATCAATAGCTTGAGACATAAAAATTTTGGCCAGTTGTGATCTAGTCAATGGTTTTCTTGGTTGGAATACAAACTCTGCCTCTTTTCTAGTGAAGTCAAACTTTTTGGCAGTGATAACTTTCTTTTTCTTTCTGCTCCCTCCAACATCAATAGCCTAGACTAATGGGGATTATTCTATATCTATAGCTTGAAGGATGGCTTCCAAATAACCTTTCTCAATTAATTGACCTTTTGTTTTACTTCTTGTCATCATTCCTTGTTCATTATTGCTACTGCCTTTTAGTTTTTTGCTTGCAGGTGTTGATAGTGGGACTGGGGTTTCTTATGTTGGTCCTGTATCAATCTCCATTGGTTCTTCTTCAACATTCATAAGCTATATAGTATGCTCTAGTTTTGTATTCTCCACCTTTGTTTCATTAACAGATTGTTCATTCTAAATTGAGGGAGTGCTCTTAGGTTTAGGATTCTTCTTAGGAGTCACTACATCCACTTCATATCCACTAAGAAAGAGAAAAGAAGACCAATCTCTGTTTATTTTCCGTAATTCCTCCAATACTAATAACCTACTAAGCCCATGATGAAACACATATGTATCATTGTTTTGTGGCCTAGCCTGCACCTTATCTTCCATCGTTTTCAAGCTTCTAAATAGGTAAAAATGAAGATCAATGGCTTGCTTACCAGTGAAATGCAACAGAATCTTGAAGTGATATTAGTACACCATGTGGAACCTCCCTTCGCAAGTGAAATACTTCTGAATGATCATTAGCAGTTTAGAGTAATCTTCTTTCAAATATGTTCTTTGAATCCCAATAGCTATGTCAGTTCTAACATATTCAACCTTCATGAATTCATCACAATTTTGTAGCTTGAATTTTGTGGACTTAAACCACTTTTCACCTTGTCTTGGGATCTTTGTAGCTTAGGCTATTGTCTCAAGGAAGACAACAAAGCTCAACATTCCTACTTTATATGATGTGCCAGTGAAATTTGTTGCAAAATCCTTTGATATCTGAATATGAAAACCCTGCAACTTTTGGCAGAATCTCATACAACCTATGTTTCTGAAGGCTTCAGCCAAATTTGGCTCCTCGTTCAATAGCTTCAGGTCCTTTGGTTCGAACCTCATACAAGAACCTCCCTTATGTACCTTCTTATTGGTTTCCATATGTCTTTAAACTGTGCATCTCCCTCACTGTTGTGACACCTGCAGGTGGAAGAATAGATAGAGAGCTGCTTGGGATATAGATGAAACTGCTTTGTTGACAAGAGAATGTAGCATGCAAGATTTAAAACTAGTTGTGACAGGTAGGAGCTGAATAGGCTTATGACAAGGTAGGAATGAGTGGAGAATTATTTAAATCAGGGTTAACGGTGGAAAAAGACAAATAATGAACTAGAAAGTGGGAATAAGAGCCCAACAATCATGATTTCAAATGATGCTAACCACAATAATCTAACTAAATAAATCCACTTCCACCTAAACCAATGAGAAAATGCCATGTCATTCCAAACTCTATTTTCCACAGAAAAACTTGTTTCTGCAGCGTTGATAGTGTAAATTCTCACAAATTTTCTACAAAAAGTTTAAGTGTTTCTATAGCGCAATTTGACATTTTGTAGTTATGTGCACTACAAAAACCAGCAAAAATGGATAGGCTGGCAGTTAAGTGAGAAGGTGAAATTTATGATGATATTAAATGCCAACTGATTGAAAAGACATAGTTCATGATGATTTTAAGCCATAGGATAGACATGATTTTCACCCCTCTTCATCAATTGCAAGATCTATTTTGACATAATCATAAAAACTACTGTGACCCTATCAACACAAAAATTTTGCAAATTTTGAGTGTGATAATAGTGAATCCACTGGGGATGGTGTGCCCCTGTGGTACAGGAAAGAACTAGCAGTTCCAGTGCCTCCTCTATTGGGTTGTTCCCATCCTCAAAATGAAAACTTACAACCTTCTTTGACCTGTAACCTCGACATTGAAAAACCAATATCTGCTAAAAAATGGAAAGTAGACATGCTAAAGTTTAAAACTAAAACTGACAAAATGCTTGATCCTCAAGCTTATTTATATACAAATGATCCTACTCTACTTGCTCAACATAAAATCTGAATCAAGTGATCTCACGCTTCCAATGAAGCCAATCAAGAATTTGGGTACTGGATTCGAATGGGCATTCCACTTCTCCGATCACAAAGCCATTCCTGAGATATGATAACTTGTTCCATCATCTGAATTTGTCTACATAACTGAAGATCATTATAAAATTCATTTCTATAGAATATTCCAGCAGAGCTGCGAAAGGATCTTTGAGAGTATGCACAAATAATTCTTGTTGATTAACAAGAAAATATGAGTAAGTATGATCCTTTGATGTTGTTCCTTGTTCAAATTTTTCATTGTAACTCTTGTGACCATTCTCAAATAAAAAAGATGCAATATGTTGATCATTATTTTCATTTGGCAGGAAGAAATACTTAGAATATTCTTGGACACTTTCAAAAGGAACTGCCTCAACATGTACCATAGGAATTTCTAAAGGTAACTCCTCATATGTTTCAACAAGCATACCAATTTGATTGTCTAAAATTTGCTTTTCAAAATTTTCTTCATTTGTTGTAAGTTGATGCAAGGAATGACATGAAGAATAAATTTCTTCCTTCACCTGAACATTATAGCAACTATCTACCATCATTTCCTCATGTTGTTGGAAATTATTATTATATTCTTAATCATCAAAAGACTGATAATCCTGTTGCAAATGTTCATCAAACTCATAGGATGTAACATGATTGTCATAAATAAACTCCTGCTAGGTTTCATTTTCATCCAATAGAGAGGCTACCGTTTCTTCTTGGTGATGAAAGGGATTGTCATGGAGGGCCTCTAAAATTTACTCATCCATGAACTCATCATCTTCATAAAAATTCTCCAAGTATTCAATAAAACTCACAAAATGTTTACAACAGTCTTTCACCAGCAATAAGGAAGAATGACATTCTTTATACATCTCATAAAATGCAACATGGAAATCAACAAGAGAATGTAAGGAACCATTTGGCAGGCTTTCATACCAAGACCATGCTTTTCCTTCTAAAGTGAACATAAACATCTTCATGAGACAATCCTCAGGAAACTAAACCTTAAGTATGTGTACATGCATATGGAATCTAACCAAGTGAAGAGCAACATTGTATTTCTTTTCATCTTTAAATATGGGAAGATAAGTTAACCAATTGAATTTTGGCATAGGATTTGGAAAACTAGGGATGTGAGACTGATTAGTAGGGGCATACATAGCATTCTTTCTTTTAATGTAACTCATCTTGGAACTTCATCAAGCTACTGATATTCAAGCAGTGGAGTCACCTTCCAATTGATTATTTGATTCCATCCGACCGAGTTCTTATGAATTATATACTGAGCCTGCAGAAGTAAGATAAGAAACAGTAGCATCATATATAGAGAGATTCATAGCTAGCTGCTAGAGAGGATGTACCACCAGCAAGAGTTGATTCTGTTGTTTTAAGCAGTTGAACCATACATAATGAATTAAGTCAGAGTAAAAGGCAGTAGTTTACCCGGCGGTTTCAGATATGATTCTATGGTTCCTCTGTCGAGGGTATAGTTCGAGATCGAGGTGGAGGTTGAGGGTCAAGGGTATATCTATCGTGAGTATCTGAGTCGCCAAGGCACAAATACAACCAATATGTGTCTAAGTGCCTATTTCTCTTAGACCTTAGAACTAAAACTTTGTCGTTCTTCCCAGGGAAAATTTACACCTTCGTTCCCTGGCAATGACGCCAAAATGTTATCACCAAATTGGTACTGATGGGATGTGTTAACGGTCAACTTGGAGTAACTATTTCAAACCACTTGTAGCTAGAAATTAGCCTTTCTATCCTGAGAGGGATCTCTCAAAAGGATAAAGGATATTCAATGAATAAATTGAAAGCACATGGCGAACTATGAATTGGATTGAATGTGTTTGTATGCAGGTGAAAAATGTATAGGGTTTACTACCAGTGGGTTGATGGAGTCAGTGCTAGATAATTCAGTGACAATGGATTTCCTTGTGGAAGCTGAGGCTTGTAGATGTTTCAAATATTCAGTAACCTAATGTTAAAAGGAATTCAGAGCATGAGAAACATGAATTCTGAGTAATGAGACATCAAGATATTGAAAGAAAAATATTAAGAGAGATATACCATATCTTAATGCTTAAAGGAAGTCAGAGCATGATGTACATGAATTTTGAGTAATCAAGCATTAAGAAATTGGAGGAAAAACATTAAGCAAGATAGAACAATAACTCATCGAAACATAATAAGAATCTCAGGTGAAGAAAAGTTGTATTTTCACTATATACTATTGAAATCCCAAAGCTTTACAAAGTAGTCTTCTGAAATAAAATTTTCCAACCCTCTTTCCTTCGAAATCCTGCCTATTAATAGGCCTTTCACTTTTACATAGGGTCTACAAAGTTGGCAAGACCATCGAACCCTTCACTTTGACACATCATCTAACTAAAAACTAAATATCTAGAAACAAAACAAATATCTACTAATTAGGAGGTAGAGTCCTAATAGAAATAAACTTCCTATTAATTACATTTTCAAATGAAATAAGTGCATCTTTAAAATGGAGAAGATGATGTGATTATGTGGCAATGACCATCATAAAGCCATAAAAACATCCACTAGATTAAGAAACATATCTTCCTGTATTTAAGGAGATGACAATAATGACCATGAAGCCCTGTCTTTAGGCTGATCTGTAGCATAAGACAACCTCATTTAAGGAGATAACCATGCTGTCATATTCCACTGCTATCCTTTTTTCTTCCCACGTGCTTGGATGGCCTTCATCTTCCCTCTAAAATTCAAAAATTTCATCAAAACTGTGCGCTGCAAAAATAGAGCCTTGTAGGCAATTCCACAGCAACTTTTCGTAGTGCCTCTATTTTAAACACTTTTGCAAGTCATTTTGACTTTCTGCTACCATGAGTATTTAAAATATGTTAGGAGGGCTAATACAAAATTTTCCCAAAATTTAATTTCAATTCTAACCACCCTTTTTATCAAAAATAAATCTACATAAATTTCATAGTGCTTTTTGGGCTTCAAGCTTGGCAAGCACTACAAAAATGCCTAATCTATCAGAAATGCACGAAAGAGCCCATTTTTTCAAAAAAATCACCTTTTGATGAGTAGAAACTGATGGGTGACATCTTCAAAACTAACAAAAATTTTCCCTACTCCTCAAACCTTGGTATTTTTATCCTTTTTTGTCATTTGAAGCTTAAATGTCTTTAAGCTCATTAATGGTTGTAATTTTCAGGCCTCTCTTTTTTAATTCAGCCTATATCATTTCCATCTCCTCTTGAAGGTCCTTTACTTTATTCTTCAATGACCTTCTTTTAGCTTGCAAGTGCATATTGCACTTTATGGTATGTTTGGCCAAAAGCCTTAGGGGTTGGGTTCTTTTCAACAGTCTTTTAGCATCACTTATGGATCCTTTAAAAATTGAAATTTCATTGTTCCATTTATCCATCATCTAATCAAACTTAATATTTTCAGTCTTGTGTTTCTCTACATCCAATTTTAACTCAATTATTTCTTCCCTTGCTTCTCTTATTTCTTTTGTGAGGATCTCCATTTCTGATTTTTCAACCACCTTCTCCTTTCCTTTTCTTTGCACAACGGTAACTTCATTTACTGGAGAGAAATCAATAATTTCTTGTATCAAAGGCTCCTTTATTTTATCAATAGCTTGAGACAACATTTTTGGCCAGATGTGATCTAGTCAATGTTTTTCTTGGCTGGAAGACAAACTCTGCCTCTTTTCCAGTGAATTCAAGCTTTTTGGCAATGATAAATTTCTTTTTCTTTCTGCTCCCTCCAACATCAATAGCTTGGACTATTGGGGATTCTTATATATCTATAGCTTGAAGGATGGCTTCCAAATAACCTTTCTCAATTAAGTGAACTTTTGTTTAATTAGCTTCTTGTCATCCTTCCATGTTCATTCTTGCTACTGACTTTTAGTTTTTTTCTTGCAGGTGTTGACAGTGGGACTGGTGTTTCTTGTGCTGGTCTTGTATCAATCTCCATTGGTTCTTCTTCAACATTCATAGGTTGAACATTATGCTCTATTTTTGTATTCTCCACCTTTGTTTCGTTAACAGGTTGTTCATTATGAATTGAGGTAATGTTCTTAGGTTTAGGATTCTTCTTAGGAGTCACTACATCAACTTCATATCCACTAAGAAAGAGAAAAGAAGACCAATCTCTGTTTATTTTCACTAATTCCTCCAATACTAATAACTTAATAAGCCCATGATGAAACAAAAATGTATCGTTGTTTTGTTTGCTAGCCTGCACCTTATCTGCCATCTTGTTCAAGCTTCTAAATAGGTAAAAAGGAAGAGCAATGGCTTTCTTACCAGTGAAATATAGCATAAGCTTGAAGTGATATTGGTACACCATGTGGAGCCTCCCTTCGCAAGTGAAATACTTTTGAATGATCATTAGCAGTTTAGAGTAGTCTTCTTTCAAATATGTTCTTGGAATCCCAGCAGCTATGTCAGTTCCAACATATTCAGCCTTCATGAATTCATCACAATTTTGTAGCTTGAATTTGGTGGACTTAAACCAATTTTCACATTATCTTGGGATTTCTGTAGTTTGGGCTATTGTCTCATGGGAGACAGTAAATTTCAACATTCTTACTTTAGATGATGTGCCAGTGAAATTTGTTGCAAAATCCTTTGATATCTGAATCTGAAAACCCTGCAACTTCTGGCAGAATCTCATACAACCTACGTTTATGAAGGATTCAGCCAAATTGGGATCCTCATTCAACAACTTTAGGTCCATTGGTTCAAACCTCATACAAGAGCCTCCCTCATGTACCTGCTTCTTGGTTTCCATATGTCTTTAAACTACGCAACTCCCTCACTGTTGTGACACCTGAAAGTAGAAGAATAGATAGAGAGTTGCTTGGGATGGAGATGAAAGTACTTTGGTGACAGGTGAACGTAGCATGCAAGATTTAAAACTAGTTGTGACAAGTAGGAGCTGAATAGGCTTATGAAAAGGCAAGAATGAGTGGAGAATTATTTAAATCAGTGTTAACTGTGGAAAAAGGCAAATAATGAAGAGGAAATCGGGAATAAGAGCCCAACAATCATGATTTCAAATGATGCTAATCGCCATAATCTGACTAAATAACTCCACTTCCACCTAAACCAATGAGAAAATTCCATGTCATTCTAAACTCTGTTTTCCACAGAAAAACTTGTTTCCGTAGCGCTGACAATGTAAAGTCCGACAAATTTGCTATGGAAAGTTTAGGTGTTTCCATAGTGCAATCTGACATTTTGTAGTTATGTGTGATACGAAAACCAGTAAAAATGGCCAAGTTGGCAGTTAAGTGAGAAGGTGAACTTTATGATGATATTAAACTCCAATTGACTGACAAGACATAGTTCATGATGATTTTAAGCCTTAGGATAGACATGATTTTCACCCCTCTTCATCAATTGCATGATCTAATTTGACATAATCATAAAAACTATGGTGACTCTATCAACACAATTTGTTTGCAAATTTTGGGTGTGATAACATATATTTTATGTTTTAGCCCTTGTATATTTTTTATGTTTTAAGACTCGGTTCGCAAGTAATTTTTGTACAAAGTTAAAACCTACATATGTATGGATGGTAGATGAATTATTTTATTAATTTAATTATCAATTTTTTTTTTAATAGTTATATCATTTTCTTAAATAATATGTCATTTATTTTTTACAAAATTATTTTGAAATATTGATTTTTGTAGAAATTATATAACTAATGTATTATATATCCAAGATTCTCCTGATCACACACTATTTTAACTTCATGCACAATACAAAATCTATTCCACCATTGATCATCACATGCAAAAATTAAATCAATTGCAATGCACACATGAAACCATAAAAATTCACACACATTAACATAATTGTTTTACGGGAAAGCCTGAAGCTAAAAACCCCAACTATCTGTATATAATATATGTCATAGATATCATGTAACAATCCTCATACAAATTTGATCATGTCAAGCTCTCAGTACAATACAATCTCTACACACTAATCAGGTCTGATCTAGCAAATCCATGCACTGATCTCTGCCACCTGCTAGCCTGCCTCTACTGCGCAATCCCTGCTGAAGAATGGCTCTGAATGAACTCGAATCCACCTGGCTTGCACTGCGCAATCCTCATTTGCATCTATACTAAGTGTTGGATGCAATCAATGCATCACTATAGTCGCAACTGATAGTCATCTTGCCCTTTAACCTATCTCTCCACTGGTCTCCACTGAAACTGTCCATGCACTATAGTTAACTGATGTATTCTTCAGTTGATTAATGATTTAATATTTAGTGAATTAATTATTAATTACTTCACACCACTGTCACTAGTGTATCAATCAGTTAGACTAGATACAACTAGCTCAACTGAGTCTAACTGAGTTATACTGAACACAACTCCAACAACTACTTCTATAACTCCACCAAACTCTGTCACATGATTTCTAACTGAAGTCCTCATGCATTAGCTCCAGTAAACCCTCAGGAATAGCGTAATTCCTTCTGTCAGCTGTTGTGCCACATCTGTGCACTTAACTGAAGTGCTCCAAGAGAATAAGATAATGTTTAGAGTCCAAATATTATTAAGAGCTAATAATATTCGACATATACATTTTAAGAGCGCGATCTAAATATATTCGGGTCAATATGTCTAAAAATAGAAGTCCATATTTTTTTCCAACTTGACCAACCATCCACAAATAGCATCCTGCAACTCATAGAATATGATCGACATGTCTAAAAATAGACTTTGCGCCAAAAATAGCCTGCGGGCCCACTTAGTCAAGGTGACTCTTTTCACTAAGCTCATCATCTTGTTGAATCTCAACACTCCCTCTCAATAAGATAGGGATTATCTACCACCCTGATCCTGTCTCTATGGTATTTGAATTTTCTCCTGGTGAGCGCCTTCGTCAGAATATCTGAATCCTGATCCTCCATAGGAATGTAAGAAAGAAACATGATCCTCCGCTGCACACAATCTCTGATACGATGGTATCGAATGTCAATATGTTTAGATCTATCATGAAATACTGGATTAACCGAGAGTTTAATGCAACTCTGATTATCACAATATATCATAGTAGGATCTAAATTAGAACCAAACAACCGACCAGGATCTTCCTCATCCATATAGCCTCACATGCAGCCAAACTTGCTGCCATGTACTCGGCCTCCGCTGAACTGTGTGCCATGGATCTTTGTTTCCTACTGTACCACGAAACTACTATAGATCCGATATTGAAAATCCCTCCAAATGTGCTCTTTCTGTCTGTTGGGCTTCCTGCCCAATCTGCATCCGTGAAGCCATGCGGCTTCACCTCATCCGACTGTCTGTACCATAATCCATATGCAGATGTGCCCCTGAGATACCTCAGGACATGCTTGCGTGCCTTCCAAAAGAGCTTGGTAGGTTTAACCATCGCTTGTGAAAGCTGGTTCACAGCATAGCATATGTCCGGTCTTGTATTGACTAAATACATGAGCGAACCAACCAGCCCCAGCCGATAAGCGGTGGTATCCATTATCTCTGCCGATGTATCTATCTTTCCTCGCTTAGGGAAGAGGTGTCGATGAGCTTGCGGCCTTGCATATTGAACTTCTCCGGTATCTCCCGGGCATACTTGCCTTGAGACACAAATATTCCACCCTTTTGTTGCCCAATTTCCAATCCTAGGAAATAATGAAGGAGGCCCAAGTCCTTCATCTCAAACTCTTTTGCAAGATCAGCCTTGCATGAGAGTATCAACTGTTCATCACCCGTCAAAATCAAATCATCTACATAAAGTACAGTGATTAGCAACTTACCCTTCACCACAATCTAGTATAGGTTCGGATCCACCTCACTCTTGCTGAATCCAAGAATGGTAAAATAACTGTCTATCCGTGTGTACCATGCACGAGGTGCTTGTTTCAGCCCATACAGCTCTCTTTTGAGCCTGCACACATGCGACTCGCTGCTGAAGATTTCGAATCCTCAGGCTGATCTATGTACACCTCCTCCTCAATGACTCCATTGAGGAACACAATCTTCACATCCATCTAATGAATGTGCCAACCCATCTGCACTGAGAGAGCAAGGATGGTCCATATGGAAGAATACCTTGCGACAGGTGCAAAGGTTTCTTCATAGTTGATCCCCTCGATCTGTGAGAAGCCCCGGGAAACAAATCTTGCCTTGTACTTCTCGACGCTCCCGTCATCAGCTTGCTTCACTTTGTAGATCCATCTCGAACCTACCACTGATTTCCCTTCCGACCTTGGGACAATCTCCCATGCACTGTTTCTGACAATCGAACATAATCTTCCACCATGGCATCTACCCATGTGGGATCCTCCACAGCTTCCTCGAAAGAGGATGGTTCTGTCATGATACACTTGCTCATCAGAGCCATGTATCCAGTAAATCGATTAGGTAACTGTCTCTGTTTGTGCTGTGATTTAAGGGCTCCTACATTCTGTGCTGCATCAAGATTCAGTCGCTCAGCTTCTATAGTGCGCTTCTTCCCTCTGATGGTTGGCGATGCATGAGTGGTTTCTTCCACTCCATGAACCTCCTCTTGTGTCTGATCCACATCCTGAGGCTCATCTTTAGGAACTAGTAGCTCCTCATCTGCATGCAAGTGTAGCTCCCTCTCAAGCGACAACTTCATGGCTTTCTCCTCATGAAATTTGATATCCTATCGCACAACAGTCTTCCAACTGTATGGAAAATACACATGATAATTGTGGGGTGTTTCTGTGTACCCCACAAATATCCCAACCTCTACGGTTGACTCCAGCTTCTTCCTGGCATCCTTCGTCACATGAATGTAAACAGGTGAGCCAAAAATCTTTAAATGAGAAATATCAGGCTTCTTACCAGAAAACGCCTCTTCGGGTGTACTCATGCCAAGTACTCTATGAGGACAACGGTTTTGCACATAAAATGCAGTGTTGCATGCTTCTGCCCACAAGTGTATGGGAAGGCCCTGATCATGCAACATCGCCCATGCAGCACCCACGATCGTTCTGTTCTTTCGCTCCGCGACCCATTCTAATGTAGGTTATGAGGCACTATGAGCTCTCTTCAAATTCCTTCTGTGCTACAAAATTATTTGAATTCACCAGAGATGAATTCACCACCATTATCGCTCCTAAGAGCTTTCACCTGCTTCCCCGACTCTTTCTCAACCAGTGCCTTGAACTCACAGAACTTTGAGAATGTCTCGCTCTTCTTCTGCATGAAGAAGATCCAACACTTACGAGAAAAGTCATCAACAAATATCACATAATACCTGTGCTTTGCTGTCGAAGCTATTGATAAAGGTCTACACACGTATGTGTGAATTCTCTCAAGGATTGTCGTGGCGCAACTATCCTTCTCATGAAAAGTGGTCTTCACAAATTTTCCCAAAGCACATCCCTTGCACTGATCTGACTGCGCAAGTGTACCCTTGGGAAGCCCAGTAGAAATCTGCTGCAAAATTTTCAAAGCGCCATGGTGAAGATGGCCCAATCTCCTATGCCACAATTCGCCCTCATCCCGGCTCACCACTCCTGCTTTGCCTACCATTGCTGCACAACCACCTACCTGCAATTGATAAAGGTTCTTAACTCGAACCCCTATCCTCCAGGTTTCACCAATTGCTTTACTACACAAGAAAGCCTTTCCGTTGCTAAAGACAACATCATAACCCTTGTCTTCCAACATCTCCACAGAGATCAGATTCTTCTTCAATCCTGGAACATGCATGAAATCCTTCAAGGTGAAAGGTTTTCCAGACTCCCTCTCAAAATAAATGGTCCCGATACCAGTCGCACTGTATCTACCATCATCGCCCATCTCAATGTGCACTCCAAGATCCTTTTCATCCAGATCACTAAACAAATCTTTGTCTGTCGGTCCTTGTGAAGGAAACGCACCAGCATCGAGGAAACACGACGGTCACATCCCCGCCAGAACGAGCGTGCGATCGGCCGAAAAATCCCGGCTCAAGCTGAGGCTAAGGCCTCGACTACGGAATGCTGTGGCTTTGCTTGTTTTCTTCTTCTGTGGACAATTGGTGGCATAATATCCATGTTGATGACGGTCGACAGAAACAACCTTAGACAATTCATAGCCTTTCGTATCGGATGGAGAAGGATTTTTCTTTCCCTTCCCTTTCCTTGCTTTGGCAGCCAAAGCACAATTTTCTTCATCTTCATTCTTCGATGAAGATCCATCCCTGGTACCCCGCCTTATCTCCTCCTACACAAGATCTGACCAAAGTCGCTCCCATCCTAGCAGTTTCTCTCGACCATTGACAGAGTCCTCGTAGCTATGCCAACTCTTCAGAATCCCAAGGAGAGCCAAGCTCACCAAGTCTTCTTCATCAACAGTAACCCCCACACTTCCCAGCTCATCCCTGCACTGGAAAAACTTCGTGAGGTACTTGGGTATATTGTCGCCTTTCTCCATTTTTATTTTCTTGAGTTTGTCTTTAAGCGCCAACTTCCTCTGGTTGCTTCTGCTTTGGAACAAGTCTATCAATTTTTTCCACATCAAGAATGGAGAATCTTTACCGTGAAGGCTAGACACAATGTGATCCTTCACACCTTCTAATAGAATCCTTCGACATTTTGTTGTCTTCTTTTGCCATGCGTCAAGTGCGGCGGCATCGCTAGAAGCAGGTTTTGGAATTTCTGCATCTATCACTACTACATTTGGCGGAAATTCCGACACCTGTTTCCGACGCTTTTGACCAAATGTCGGAAATTTTCCCAAATTTTTTCCATCCCGCCCGAAACCGTCGCTATACCGACGTCTATAGAAAAGAGTCGCAATACCGACACTTAAACAAGTGTCGCAATTGCGACGTTTAAAGGAATACGTCGCAATTGCGACACCATGGCCCAAAGCGTCGCTATTGAGATGACTCTAAACGTCGCAACTGCGACACAATGTCTAGGTGTCGCCATTGCGACGTTTGGAGGCACCGTCCTAATAGCGACGCCTTTTCCGCCGTCGGTATAGCGACAGTTATTTTCACGCTACATAAAAATACCAAACTTATATGGGCCCTACATAAAAATTCGAAACTTATATGCACGCTACATAAAAATGTTTCGTATTTGTCACAATAGCTACGTTTGATATTACGCGCGCATTCTCTCTCTGCTCTTGTAGAAAAGCATTTGCCCTCAGCATTCGCGCTCAGCTCTTGCAGAACAGCATTTGCCCTCAGCATTCGCCCTCAGCGTTCGCCCTCAGCTCTTGCAGAACAGCATTCGCCCTCAGCTCTTGCAAAATGGTAAGTTCTTACTGCAGGCCCTTTCTCCTATAGTAGGGTTGACTCTATTTGGGTTTTTGGTCAATTCCATTGGATTGTGTTAGGCTGTAGGGTTCTCTCTAGATGTCAAGAATCAAGATTCAATACCCTCTATTATCTTCATCACCCAATACAAGATTTAAATGTTTCCCAAAGAAACGCTTATTAATTTGGCAGCCATTATTTCTCCCTGCTTTAAAAACCCTACATTTAAATGAAAACAAGCATTGCATTTCAACTACAAAAATCTATTAGTGTTCAAATGTACATGTGTGCTACATTAACGTCTGATATCATGCGCACATTCGCCCTCCGCTCTTGCAGAACAGCATTCGCCCTCAGCATTCGCCCTCATCTCTTGCAGAACAGCATTCGCCCTCAGCATTCGCCCTGAGCTCTTGCAGAACAGCATTCGCCCTCAGCATTCTCCCTGAGCTCTTGTAGAACATCATTCGCCCTGGATTCGCCCTTAGCTCTTTCAAAACAGCATTCGCCCTGCATTCGCCCTCAGCTCTTGCAGAACAACATTTGCCCTCAGCATTCGCCCTCAGCGTTCGCCCTCAGCTCTTGCAGAACAACATTCGCCCTCAGCTCTTGCAAAATGGTAAGTTCTTACCGCAGGCCCTTCCTCCTATAGTAGGGTTGACTCTATTTGGGTTTTTTTGGTCAATTCCATTGGATTGTGTTAGGCTGTAGGGTTATCTCTAGATGTCAAGAATCAAGATTCAATACCCCCTATTATCTTCATCACCCAATACAAGATTTAAATTTTTCCCAAAGAAACGCTTATTAATTTGGCAGCCATTATTTCTCCCTGCTTTAAAAACGCTACATTTAAATGAAAAAAAGCATTGCATTTCAACTACAAAAATCTATTAGTGTTCAAATGTACATGTGTGCATCACTTGTGTAGGGTATTCCTTTTCCACTTTCACATTATCCAAGAATGTGTGCAGTATAGTTCATATTTTTTGTGATTTAGATTGCCTTTAAAAAGGAAAGGTAAATTATTTCCCATGGAAAAAGAAGGTTTTCCATTTTTATAGGTTGTTTGGACTTACGTGGAAAAATTTATGGTATGCCTTTCATATTATGTAGTTTAAATTTGAATTACCAGATTATTCTACATGAAAATATAATTACCTATGTGATGTCCTTCATCACTAATTAAAATTATAGGGTTTCAATTTCCTAGACTCTAACTCATCTGATGCTAAATTCTAGGTTCTCATTCGTGGATCACTCTTCCATTGATTTCCTTTCCCTCTGGATCTTGTCATACTTTAAAAGTCATCAATGATACATATATTATTTCAGGTATCCCAAAAGGCTTTATAGTAGAACATATTGTGAAGTTTTTTTGACACTTGAGGATTATTTTTAGAACTCCAACGTGGTCTATGCTATAGAGTTATATATCAAGCAACTTGTCCTTAATAACCACACTATGAGGTAGGTTCAACCAGTTTGAACTTGTTGGGACATAGCATATGAAGTTGTGTGATGAGTCCATATCACAGGTCTATTATGGTGAAAAAGGTGAAGACACGTAATGATAGTTATTATGTTAACATTACTAGAAACATTTTCGAAATTATCCATGCTATCAAGATGTCAAAATTCCAGGCATTAGGTGTCAATACTCGTAGCTAATAGATAATAATAATAATATAAAAAAATCACAACTTTATTCTCGAAATATGATTGTTACACATTGGTAACCTAGTTCATGAGTTACTATCACCCAAAGATTTCAAAACAAACTTAAAATATAAATTAAACCAACATGAGAATCCAACTAAGGGTTTCTCGACAAAATCATGCCATAACCTGGCATTTTGAAACCCAAATTTGAATCCATCATAAGTAATACAATGCAAACTCGGATGGATTTTCAATGCATGTTTGCATGCTACACTTATTCTCTGTCTAGATATCATTTTTTAAATGGAACCATTAGTCAAGCCCACAGTCCTTTTTATGTGAAAAATTTCAGCTCTATTTGAGCTCTCTTTTGCTCCACCACCTCCATAAACCAGTGTTACACGGGGTCTCGCCCCCCCACCTAGGGGTCTAGATTCCTCGCCCCCTCGCGCTCCGGGGTCTTGGGGACTTCTAGGGGATGTTTCCCTCACGCGCCCTCACGTCCCCTCACCGCCCCTTTTAGTTTATGGTTTCGTGTTAAAAGTTGATGTGCCACTTAGCATATTTGAGAATCCAAGTGATTCTGATTCAGATGGTGACATGGTTGATCTTGATATATTCGTGCAGAAGTTGGATGCAGAGACTAGTGGGGTATTAACTTGAGCATTTATGCTCATTTATCATTATGATGATATCATTTGATATTCATATGTTATGTTTTATGTTTTATGTTTCAGACATAACTTATTTGCGTTTAAGTTTTATGTTTCAGACTTGAGTTGTAAACTTCAGCTTAAACTCTATTTTGAATCTTGATATAATATGTCATATGATATCTTAAACTTTATTTTCATTGTACATTGTTAGTAGTTACATTAATGATTATATAGTTACAAACTTACAAACTTACATGCATGATTGTATGGTGTATGTTTTAACTTTTAACTTTTAAATTTGTTTCAATTATATGATTCATCATTCATCGATTTGTAATTTTATCATTTATGATTTATATTTCATGATGCAAGTGTATGATGACTTTATATACATTCCTTGCAAAAATATAGTTACATTTTAAATATTAAATTTTATAATTTTTATGACCCCGACGTCCCCCCACGTTTCCTGAAAATTGGTAGGGAGCTTTTGCATAGGCCGCTCCCTCGTCCCCTCGCTCCCACCTCCAGGGGACTTGGTGGAACATTGCCATAAACATATGCAAAAATATATCATGATCTTGGAATCCATTACATATGTATGTGCCAATGTTCCATAATCTTGCCCCATCATCAATTTAAGAAATTTCCATTGACTATCAAATTATGGAGGGGGGGAACTTTTTGCTGCAACATTTGGCTCAAAATCGGGGACCATCTTCGTATGAGGTGAATGAGAACTATAGATATTTGAAGAAGTAGATTAGTGCCTTTTCCTCTGGCCATGGAGTCATATACAGTCATCCATCACACAAATTTGTCTTTGTTCATTCTCACCTTGAAAGTTGAAAAATTCATGCCCTAATTGAAACGACACTAAATTTGAAAGATATAATAAAAATGCAAGCTAGAAGTGCCCTATTAATACAAAGGGAAAACCTTCCTACCTACCCTAACCGAGATAAATTTTGATTGAATAGGAAACATGATATTTCCTATGGAGTTGATCCAACAACTTGTTAAATGTATGGGACTAAATCATGCATTTGATTTCCAGGAAACATGCGCATGAAGAGAAAAAGTGCAGAATTAATGGAAAATCCATACATGCCACTTATAAAAACTACACCAAAAGGTCAAAAAATACTTAAGGCCTTAACTTAATTTGAATCCAAAAATGACAAAACAAGATTAGTGAAAACACGAGAGTGGTGTGGGTGAACAACATAAATAAAAAGTGAAGATACCTTTCCCCAAGATGCCTTTGTCACCGTTGTATGAAAACATGTTTTCCTTTCCCTTTATACATGCAAGTGAATGCATTATAGGTATGGTGTTTTCTCAGAATAGGAGAAGCCTACTTAAATATATCATTCATGGATTGAATGTTTGGGTGCCTTAATGTGCAATGACATGTTTCCAGGACTGAATTCAATGCAAGGCATATTTGAAACTCTAACTCTGTCTTCCTGTGTCTTATTAGAAATTATTTCAGTTTTCATTTTGTGTTTTCAAGTTAGATATTGTTTTCAAGTTTTTACATTTATAATTTTATTGCAATGTGGCAGACTGATCAGAGCAGTGCAGGAACAACCCCGAGACGGGATGATCGCGGAAAGAGGCCAGCGGAAGAACATGTAAAGTGCCATCATTGCTCTATCTTCAGGTATTTTAGTTATTTACATAATTGAAATAATATTAATTTTGTTCAAATATGCAGACACCTAGCCATGGTACGCCCGATGATTCCCTCTTTGAGGAAGAGCTTTCTTCATCCCTATCTCCAGTGTTCTTGTTGCAAAAAAAGGCACGAGATGCAAGGTCGGAATTTAATGCTTTGATAGATGCGCCTCAAACACCTGAAACAGAAGAGAGGATACAACATCTTATGAGGCAGCTAAATAGATATCAGGTAATAATAAAAAGTCAAAAGGATATTTTTTTTGTTCTGCATGAGATGAATTGTGATAGTTTGATTTTTGATTTTTACATTGACTAAACTAACAAAAAGTTCTTTTGTATGTAGCGTCTTCTGGCATTTGCTGAACCCGGTGTTGGTGGTAGTGGGACACAAGGGCAAGAGATTGCCCAACAACCCTCTCGTACACCTTCTACTCCTTTAGGTGTTAGCCAAGAAACACACCCTGCCCAAGCTGACACCCAGCCAACTGCTGAACGTGTTGGCAATGATGAGGCTGATATGGCCAGCTACATTATTGCGTTTCCTGGAGCTACACGTGTCAGCTCCATAGGGACCATTAATGGCACGTTGTTGGTGAACGATGAGGGTGTCCCTATAAAGCATGTACAACTCCCAGGTAAATTTTAATATTTTAACTATTTCATGTACTTTATCTAAAACATATTTATCATGATTTTTATTTTTAAATTAATGATAATATCTTCTTTTTTCTTTTGGTTTTATTCTGTGTAGGAAACAATGAGTTCTACAGGATTCTGGAGAGCCATGCGTTGGTAATTTTTGGCCCAACCATACGTACAGGGTGGAATTCCCAGAATTCCAACCTGAAAAAAGAACTTCTAGATTATCTAGAAGCCTTTTTTGGGGTCGGCACATTTGACAGAAAAGCGGTGGCTCAGGTAGCCGGCAAATATTTGAAATATACCAGGGACACCTATAGGACGCAATTGCAATTTAACCCTAGATATGAGCGTCCTCTCGCAGTTTCAGAGAGTGAGTGGAGAGCACTCATCCATGACGGAAAAGAGAAAAGGGCAAAGAAAGAAGGAAAATGCCAACTGGACCCGCAAGGTAAATTACAACTTTAATTCAATAGCTTTAATTTTCTTTATGTCTAAAATAAAAGTGTGCTACGTCATATCTGACTTCAATCTTTTGATGCTAGGTTGCCCGACACCTCAAAGGCAACCAAAGCTAGGATAGAGAAAAAGGGCCATCACAAGCTCGGCCAGGGTGGCTACTTGAAATTAGCTGCAAGAATTGTAATTAAGTAGCTAAACATCTTATAATTAATTGTATCGCCTTCCAACGTTTTTGTAATCCTATCCTATATGATTAAAAATACACAATCATATATAATGTAGGGTGATGACTTTGGAACAATAACTACAGAGGAAGATAAAAATATTGCTTTCCGTTTTGGCTATCAAGCTGTAGTTGAACGTCGCAGAAGCTTGGGGCAGTCCCAAGATCTACAATGCCTGATAAGGTAAAACATTAACCTTTCAATATTTTTGTTTTCGTCCATAAATTTAATGTCTAACAACTTTGTTTAAATCAGGGGAGCAACACTACCAACGAGGCAAATAACCCAGTTTTAGAGCCAGATGTAGATGATCCTCTCGTGCAACCCGATCATTGTAGTGGGGACCAGGCCGACAATGCTGCTATCAGTGAGGGCCGTGACGGTAATTAATTTCCACTTATAATTTTTTCTAATTATACCTTGATGGTTGTCCTTATAACGTTTTTTGTTTAAATGACAGAGAATGTTTTCCTTGAGGATCTTACCACCAGAGAGGAAGACAGGGCAACAGTCCCAACGGCGACAACTGGTGCACCAGGTAAATAATCTCATTGCAATTTTTTTTATTAATATTACCGAACTAGTTCAATGATATTTAAAAACCGATAATTAAAATTTAATTATTATCTGTTTTTGGAGGCGATGCCCCGTCACTGGATGAGACCAGACATCGTGACAATGCAACTAGGTCAGCGGCGACAACTGGTGCACCAGGTAAATAATCTCATTGCAATTTTTTTTATTAATATTACCTAACTAGTTCAATGATATTTAAAAACTGACAATTAAAATTTAATATTATCTGTTTTTGTAGGCGATGCCCCGTCACTGGATGAGCCCATACATCGTGAATACGCAACTAGGTCAGCAGTGCGGGTTGAAAGGCACGAAACAGGAGCAGAGCACGATGATATTGATGATGTAATTAGGAGCTTTAAAAATAGGAAGAAGAAAAAGAAAACTTGACAATGTAAAATATTGTATTATTATAAGACAAACGTTACCATACTTGGAACGTTTTTTTGCGTTATATAAAAAAATCATTTATCATACTATTTTTATGTCAAGCATTAATTGCAATGTTTCCCTGCGTACTTTTTGTTGAATTGTTTTTTATTAGTTATTGAATATTTTTTTTTATGCTCATGAAAGTAAAAAATGAAATATAGATTGGGTATTGGGGAATTGAGAGTGATGTGAGGGGGGGGGGGAGGGGCCATAAGAGCTTCCACCTTCACGTGGTTGGCCCTGTTTAGTAGAGAATAATTTATTGGAGCGATTTAATCTTGGAGCAAACCACCCTCGATCCAGTGTAGCAACAAAAAAGTCACTGTTGACTTAGTTGCTACTCTTTCAGATCGTGGGAGGCTTGTTCCAAGTTCATGCGACTCCAATAAATTGTTCTTGAAATGAAGAGGAGCTTATTCAGGTATGTTTTGACATTTTCAACATATGTTCTAAAATTATCATAAGAATGCATCTTAGAGTAAAAAATACTACATCAATTACTTGTATTTATTGTATAGATAATGATGGATTTTGATTGACTTGGCAGTGCAGGTACAAATCCTCTTGCATCATGAGCAATACAACTTGTCAAACAGGGTCATGTCCAGGATATTTTTGCTTGTGCGCTTGACCAGGTTTGTAATGTCACATTTTGTAAGTTCCTTTATAGTTCACAATTCAATATTAAGCTTGTTCATGATTATTATCTAGGTTTTTTGTATGTGTTTTTTCATCTATTTGATTGTAAGCAACTCTGCATGTTTCCTGTTGTTCACTATGATTTATCCCATTACCACTCCCAGGATGAATCTGACTTTATTGTTACATAGGTTACTTTATTGTTACTATGATTTCTCCATTTACAATTTCATAGGTTACATCATGTAAAGTTGTCAATCTCAGGTTGGTGATGAGCTTTAGTTCTCCAGATTTGGGGCTTTTCTGATATTTTCTCCCTCATGTCATCCCCGCATCACCTCGTTATTTGAGCATGCCAATTTTCTACCACTTGTACCAATTGGCACATGTCAATCTCTGAGTGGTGCCACATTTCACCTATTTTCAGTGAGAGTTTAGGGTTTCTCTAACATAGCTTCAGAAATCCGATTCAGTGCCTGCTTGAATATTGTCACATAATACTTATGGTTTGGATTGATGAGCATGTTCTTAATGGTTGGTTGATTCATAAGAACCACCCATAAATCTCCCTTCCTCTAACACACAGAAAATAAAAATTTCTTTGACAGGAGACAGAGTTTCAATACTTTGAAAACAAACTTCTATTCCCTTCAATAACTCAAAAAAAAAAACTATTACACTACTTCCTCACTGAGAGGGATTACAAAATTATGACTGCTACAAAACGCAGTGCATAAAACCAACTCACTGTCTGTTCAAAACAAACATACTCGTCTCTAAGACACTCTGCTGTGTTTTTCCCTTTCGCGCTGCTGTGCATACACACTTAAAAAGTTACACTCAATTTTTCACTTTTTACACACTGCTATGTAATAAAAAATTTACGTACTGTCTATAAAAAA
Organism: Pinus albicaulis; assembly: GCA_034641835.2. NCBI lineage: Eukaryota > Viridiplantae > Streptophyta > Pinopsida > Pinales > Pinaceae > Pinus > Pinus albicaulis. Next base: position 558,405,757 of record CM076572.1, read on the forward strand.
AACTACCAAGCTTTTTTGACCTTTTTATTTTTATATGCCGGAACATATAAAACATATTATAATAAACCCTCTTTTAAAAAAAATAAAATTAAAACTAAATTCTATGGCCCACCTTTCATTTCGTATATGATATATATATAACATATGTATATATTAAACTATCAAAACATTAAAGAACCCTTTCCGTCGGACTTCAAAAGTCTAAATAGATTGAATTTCAAACCAAATTCGCGTTCCAAAATGGGATGCCGACGTCTGCCTAATTTTAACTCGAATTCTCAATCCAATGTGCCCTATAAAAAATTCGGGTCCGGTTTTCAAGTTTTCAGATTCCCTTCAATTTCATGCGATCCAATATTAATGCTCCATGTGTCCTCCTTTTGAATTTACAAAACTGTCGGGTAAATTTCTGTTTGTTTAATTTCTGGTTGGTGAATTGCGTTAATGCTGGCTGTTGTGTTTAAATACAATCCTGTACAGAAATATGGCTGTGGCCGTCTACAAAAAAAACTTGCAGGAATTTTAAATGCTGAATTAAATTTTTGGATGGCATGTAAGCAACCTCCAAAAAAAAATGTTGCTGCTGCATCCGTCCTTCTGCTGCAGCAGTTGAGGTTAAAATTCAACAGCACATGGTTTAATAAGTGAGGGTGTAAAGGTAACTTTTTGTCGATGGTACTGGATTAAGATCATCTATTCATTTTTGTAGGGTCTTATGGTGTTTGTTTTTTTAGTTTTGGGTTGGGTTTATTGAGTCTAAGATAGTTTTTGAGTGAAAAAATTGCTATCAGGTATTAAAAAAATTTGGTTCTTTTGTCAAAATTTATGAGCTTGTTAGGAAATACAAAACTGACAATGGTTGTATCTTAAATTTGTGGAAAATAATTTGAAATGAAACCTTTTTGTTTAGGTTTTTGCAACAGGTGCAAACCCCGTTCAAATTACTAGGGGCATTGACAAGACAATAAAGGCCCTTGTTTCAGAACTCAAAATTTTTTCAAAGGAGGTAAACGCTTGCCTTTTGAGTAGGCTGGTTTTCCTTTTTGCTGATGGTTTGGTGTATCTAATTGAATTAGTTGCCTAAGGTATTTTTGGCTGCAAACTCCTTTTCATTTTTCATACAGTATTGGCCTTGTGGAATACATTTGATTGTGTGGTCTTGTTAGATCTACAACATTTGTAGTTGTTTAGTCTTATGGCCGAGGTGCACTTTATTATGGAAATAGTTGATGCAATATTGTCATTTAATCCTTACTGCAGGGTAGCATGTTGAGAAGTTTTTTGTGAAACATTTGGTATTCAAAATGACACTTGATCCTATACAGCATCATGCACTTGACTTCAAAATTTATATTCAAAGTGTGCCAGAGAATTCTTGCAAAATTTCAAATATTTAGGTTGTTTTAAACCATTATCTTTTTCATGTATTGGATGCTGAAAATGTGAAAAAGACTTTGGTATGAAACCAACTGATGAATAATTTCCAGCACAACAACCACTTCCAAGACATGATTTATAAGTAGAACAAATGTGCTTATGAAGCATAGAAAGATATCCTTGATGCATTGTCAATGTTTGGCTAGGGTTATTTTTGGAGAAAATAACTCCTTATTCCTAGAATAGTGATCTTCAATACAAATAAATGCCAGAGAAGAGAGATCATCGTGTGACGCAAAAAAACTGAAATTGGACCCCCAAGGAGAGCTGGTGTGTCTACAATCGCTCTGTCAGCATTTTCCCTTGGTGTACCCCGTTCTTTTCCTCCAGCCTGAGTCTTAATTGACTTCTTCTTTCTTCGGGTTTATTTATCAAATTCGCAGAATTTGATAAATAAATACTATCCACAATGGTTGGACTTTAATTTATATTCCCGACTTTATATTATCTCCAATCCTTATAACCAATGTTTAACTTTCAACACTTTGTATTTATACTCCACGTTTCTTTTTAAATAAATAACTTGTAATGAACTTTCGGCTCTATATTTCACCACCCAACCTTACAACAATCACGCTCCAGACTTATGCTAATTATCCGCCAATCATTTAATTAAACAATTTCATTATACTCCGGCCCCACCTATATATATCAATAACCAATCAAACACTTGTATCGTACCTGGCTATCCTCCGCACACCTTAGTTAACCTCCGGGCAAGTTCAACGTGCGACCACCGTCCGATGGCCCTTCTCCAAATCAACAACTCTTGGCAATTTCGCTCGCCTTCCAACGTCGGGCTTTAACGTGCGATGGCGTGGGTTAAACGGTTGTTTTCCGGGGTCACTTCGCCACGTGTCGCATTCCCTATGGAATCGCTCGCGAATAGGAAATACCGCCTACTCCGCAAAAGCCGTGCGATATGGGCAACCCGCTTTTGTGATTCCGCTCGTGGTTTTGGTAGAGGGCTTGACCACGAGTGCAAGTCTGGTTCCGCTATCCTTTTGTTTGTTAACTCATGTCCAATCCTCGGGTCAGGTTCTGAAAGCACAACAATTTTGTCTCTTTATTAAGTGGGATTTTAATATGTGTATTATCAAAGAAAACCAACACAAATTTTATAAGAAAATTGTTCAAAAGTCGAGCCCGCCGGACTTCAAACGGCGATAAACCATAATTCAAACCAAATTCGCGTTCCAAAATAGCCTGTTGACGTCGGCCAATTTTGTGACGCGAATTTCTTATCAAATTCGCCCTAATATTTTACGGGTCTGGATTTCCACTGCGCGAGCGGCCCAAACAAAGATCCGCTCCAATCAATTTTTGCCACGTGTCCTCAATAAAAACTTGCCCTGCTCCCGGCTGCGGGTGCATTCGATGGCGTTTAAGGTGATGGGACATGGATATGGCGATTTCATATAATTCGCATTAACATTTAACGCTGTTCAATTAAGTTTTCACATCAAATCTAGATTAATTAATTTTTAACACTGTTCAAGATCGGACCTCCACTCCTCTGAGCGATTCCGCACGCTCCAATTTGATCCGGCCTTCGGCTCTCATTATTAATGATCATAGATTCATTATGACGGGCGTCCTTTGATTGCATTGCAGACGGGTCGACATACAAAATGGCGTTTAGCCATGGTTTTTCAGACAAGCCGGTTGGTGGATTACACTGCCTGGTAACTGTGACGATAAGGAGAAGTGGCCAGCGGAACTTCTGCCTAGACTTTGCTGCATATTTCCATTTCTCTCGGTTCTGTCTCTGTCTGTCTTCCTCTGTTAATTGGAATTCTGCTTCTTCGTCTCTTGTGCCCACTGCGCCCGAGATTGCACCCATGCCTCGCGTGTGTCATAGGATGCGTCACACAGGGGGAGCACTGTGAGGTCAACTCGCGCGCTCCTCCAAAGACTCCTTGCCGTAGATGACTTCCGGCTACCCGGATTATTACTTAGGTCGATATCCAAATACTAGAGTGGGCGGGGTCGGGTAGGAGTGGGCGGGTCGGCTTGTAGCATCCGGCCACCGTATGGATTCCCTGCTCCTGGCTTCCCACCGCTAGTTCACCTTCTCCCACGACGCGCACTGCGCAATTTTCCATTGATTGCACTCTCAACCGCCCGCGAATCACAGCTGTAGTCACCGTGGTCTTCCGCGAGGAGGCCCAAACGGAGGAAGAATGCACCCGTCCGGCGGGTCTGAGCTCGGAAAAAGCCGGACAGCATTCGGGCCTTCAGGAGGGGAGCCGTGGCATGCATGTGGAGGTAGCACCTAGCGATCCTGGACCTTCCGAAGGATGGTGCCGAATCGTGGAGGAACCAGCGGAGGATTAGTTTGGTTAATTTGTTTTTATTGCTTAGCAGGCCCAGTTAATTGGGCTGCTTTTAGTTTATTTTACTATGCTGGACCTTTAAGTAATATTTTTGAATTCTGTAAATTAAACGTTCAAGACTGGTTTCCCCGTATGAGGGCAGTCTTCTTAATTTTTTGATTTTTTGATGACAAATTTTCCATGAGTATGGCCAGGCAATGTTTTTGACTTCGGTGTAATTTTATTCACAATGTTAATAGATTAAATTTACTTAGAATTCTCACATGATTAGCGTTTTTCTTGATCTGTTCAAGGATTTTGGGTACTTTAATTTGTATTTGGAACAATGGATGTCGGTACTCTATCTGTTGCTTTATTGTTCTACATACTGCTATTTCACTTTCTTATAGATGCCTCGGGCATATTTGAATGCTTTCTCAGATTGTCGATAATCTCCATGTGGACCGTTACTGGATTTTATATCATGTCCCCGTATGTGACATGGGGTATTTTTCTATCATTGTCTGGGGTGGGACTTCCACTTTTCTGGATGGATATTTGGGTTCCAATCTTCAGATGTGAAAATGTAATGACTTCATGGACTGTTTTACTTCATATAATATATTCAAAACAACGTTTTTTCTCTTCTGAAAAAAAAAATGATTAATGTTTATCATTCTGCCTTCAAAACTAGCGATGCTGGTCTATGTTGTTGGTTTATTGATATGGTCTGATGGTCTTTTTATATTTTGGACATATCACACTCCTCACATGATTAGCGTTTTTCTCTGTTCAAGGATTTTGGGTACTAATTTGTATTTGGAACAATGGACGTCGGTACGTACTCTATCTGTTGCTTTACTATTCTACATACTGCTATTTCACTTTCTTATAGATGCCTTGGGCATATTTGGATGCTTTCTCCGATTGTCGATAATCTCCATGTGGACCGTTACTGGGTTTTATATCAAGTCGCTGTATGTGACATGGGGTATTTTTCTATCATTGTCTGGGGTGGGACTTCCACTTTTATGGATGGATATTTGGGTTCCAATCTTAAGATGTGAAAATGTAATGACTTCATGGACTGTTTTACTTCATACAATATATTGAAAACATCGTTTTTTCTCTTGTGAAAAAAAAATGATTAATGTTTATCACTCTGCCTTCAAAACTAGCGATGCTGGTCTATGTTGCTGGTTTATTGATATGGTCTGATGGTCATTTTATATTTTGGACATATAACACTCCTCACATGATTAGCGTTTTTCTCTGTTGCAGGATTTTGGGTACTTTAATTTGTATTTGGAACAATGGACGTCGGTACTCTGTCTGTTGCTTTACTATTCTACATACTGCTATTTCACTTTCTTATAGATGCCTCGGGCATATTTGGATGCTTTCTCAGTTTGTCGATAATCTCCATGTGGACCGTTACTGGGTTTTATATCAAGTCCCTGTATGTGACATGGGGTATTTTTCTATCACTGTCTGGGGTGGGACTTCCACTTTTCTGGATGTATATTTGGGTTCCAATCTTGAGATGTGAAAATGTAATGATTTCATGGACTGTTTTACTTCATATAATATATTCAAAACAACGTTTTTTCTCTTGTGAAAAAAAAATGATTAATGTTTATCACTCTGCCTTCAAAATTAGCGATGCTGGTCTATGTTGCTGGTTTATTGATATGGTCTGATGGTCTTTTTATATTTTGGACATATCACACTCCTCACATGATTATGATTAGTGTTTTTCTCTGTTGCAGGGTTTTGGGTACTTTAATTTGTATTTGGAACAATGGACGTCGGTACTCTATCTGTTGCTTTACTATTCTACATACTGCTATTTCACTTTCATGGACTGTTTTACTTCATATAATATCTTCACTTTCATGAACTGTTTTACTTCATATAATATCTTCACTTTCATGGACTGTTTTATTTCATATAATATCTTCACTTTCATGGACTGTTTTACTTCATATAATATCTTCACTTTCATGGACTGTTTTACTTCATATAATATCTTCACTTTCATGGACTGTTTTACTTCACTATTGTAGGGTTTTGGGTACTTTAATTTGTATTTGGAACAATGGACGTCGGTACTCTATCTGTTGCTTTACTATTCTACATACTGCTATTTCACTTTCATGGACTTTTTTACTTCATATAATATCTTCACTTTCATGGACTGTTTTACTTCACTGTTGTAGGGTTTTGGGTACTTTAATTTGTATTTGGAACAATGGACGTCGGTACTCTATCTGTTGCTTTATTATTCTACATACTGCTATTTCACTTTCATGGACTGTTTTACTTCATATAATATCTTCAAAACAGCGTTTCTCGTCTTTTAAAATTTTAATTTTTTTTTTTTAAATTGAACCCTCCGTCGGTCTACCGACGCCTTGTAGACGTCGGAACTGCGACAACCAAGAAACGTCGGAAGAGAGACAGCATGAAAACGTCGGAAGAGCGACGTTCCAAACGTCGGAAGAGTGACGTCTAAAACGTCGGACCACGTTTAGTCGGAATTGCGACAGTTTACAAGCATCGGAAGAGCGACGCCAAAACATCGGACCACGTTTAGTCGGAACTGCGACGGTTTATAAGCGTCGGAAGAGCGACGTCCAAAACTTCGGACCACGCTACGTCGGAATTGCGACGGTTTATAAGTGTCGGAAGAGCGACGTTCCAAACGTCGAACCACATTTCACCGGAAGTGCGACAGTTTACAAACGTCGGAGGCGTGACGGTTTGTGAGACGTCGGAAGAGTGACGCTTGTTCGGAACGACGGAAGAAGTGTCGATAGTGCGACACTTTTTACTTGCGTCGGAACGGCGACGGCATGACAAACCACGGTTTGTCCGCCCCCGAACTGTCGCTCTTGCGACGACTATGTGTCGGAATAGCGACGAATTGGCCGTCGGAATTTCCGCCAAATTCTCTAGTGTATGAACTCCTTCAACCCATTATCATCCAGCACCACCTCCATCCTATCCTTCCATGCAATATAACTCGAGCTGCCCTCAAGGACATACTCCAATCACAATCCATTGAAATAAATTTCAATGAATGCTCAACTTCGACACCAAGAAAACACTCCAGCAATTCGAATTCCACCAGCACAAAACTCAACCGCTTCAATAATTGCAATTTCTCTGATCAATAACACTCTGATACCATGTATAAATTATATAAATAATGTGTTATATATCCAATATTCTCCTGATCACACACTATTTTAACTTCATGCACAATACAGAATCTATTCCACCATTGATCATCACATGCGGAAATTAAATCAATTGCAATGCACACATGAAACCATAAAAATTCACACACATTAACACAATTTTTTTACGGGAAAGCCTGAAGCTAAAAACCCCAACTATCTGTATATAATATATGTCATAGAGATCATGTAACAATCCTCATACAAAGCTGATCATGTCAAGCTCTCAGTACAATACAATCACTACACACTAATCAGGTCTGATCTAGCAAATCCATGCACCGATCTCTACCACCTGCTAGCGTGCCTCTACTGCGCAATCCCTGCTGAAGAATGGCTCTGAATGAACTTGAATCCACCTGGCTTGCACTGCGCAATCCTCATTGGCATCTCTACTGAGTGTTGGATGTAATCAATGCATCACTATAGTCACAACTGATAGTCATCTTGCCCTTTCACCTATCTCTCCACTGGTCTCCACTGAAACTGTCCATGCACTGTAGTTAACTAATGTATTCTTCAGTTGATTAATGAGTTAATATTTAGTGGTGTTAATAGGTAGTCCCCTTTCTCACTAGTGTGTCAATCGATTAGACTAGATACAGCAAGCTCCATTGAGTCTAAGCGAGGTTAAGCTGAACACAACTCCACCAACTACTTCTATGCTCACGAACTGTCACTTGAGTTCTGCGTTCTCATGCATTAGCTCCCGGTAAACCTACAGAGACAGTGTATGCAATTCATACATCATCTGTTGTGCCACATCTGTGCACTTAACTAAAGTGCTCCAAGAGAATAAGATAATGTTTAGAGTCCAAATATTATTAAGAGCTAATAATATTCGACATATCTATTTTTAGACTGGCAATCTAAAAATTAATTCCGCCCAATATGTTTAAAAATAGAAGTCCATCTATTTTTCCAACTTGACCAACCATCCACAAATAGCATCCTGCAACTCATAGAATATGATCGACATGTCTAAAAGTAGACTTTGCGCCAAAAATAGCCTGTGGGCCCACTTAGTGAAGGCGACTCTTTTCACTAAGCTCATCATCTTGTTGAATCTCAACAATTTTTTATTTTTTACTTTTTATTATTGTTAAAATTGTTAATATAAGAATTCTATTTCTTTTTGTTATGTTGTTTTCGTTTTTTTTATTTTACATTTTATATGAATTTTCTACATGGTTTTATTTATTTGTTATTATATTCTTTTAGATTTTGTTTTTTTTATGTCATTCCCTAATATAGCTTATTTGATGTTCTTTTCATATTGGTTGATTTAATAAAAAACATGTTAATGTTCATATTTTCTCTTCCAATAAATCTAATGTTTTTTCATATCTAATTCTATTGGGTATAATCATGTTTTAACTCATACTATCTCTTAAGGATGATACTTTTTCCTTCCAAACAATTTGTTATGAGTGATTTATGTATTTTTTTTTCATCTTGTTCCACCAATTTATAAATGTAATTTGTCTTTATGCAATATTTGTGCATGCCTTTCACCCTGGGTTCTCGTGGATATCTAATCCCAAATATTTATATTTTTTGGATTATCTTTAGTGTCTAGCCTTCAATATCAATTTGTAGTTTTTTTTTTTTGCTTTAATTTAACAACATTAATACCATATTAGGTTTTTTCAACCTTTCACATAATTTATCTCTTAAATCAATGTAAAAGGACATTTTGAAATCAACAAAACAATATTATAATTATTTACCATTGATATTGGTGATTTTATCATGTACTTAAAGCTTAATTAATGATAGAGTGTTCGGATGGAAAAGTTGTGGCCTTTTGTCCTTACCTTTTACATATTTGCTTCTATTTTTCTACATAATCCCCCTATGACACATTATTTGATCATAATGGTTATATCACACTTCTTTGTGGCACATATTGTGTAGGTGCTTGTGAAATAAAAATGGACACCTCTATTTTTTTAGCGTTTTGGAATTATCTTTTATTTATTTACTCTCTTTTTTTCCCCTATAGTCCTTCATATAAATTTGACACAATTTAGTTTTACAATAATAATTATGTAATTCCTCTCTTGTGGCAAGTGTGGTGTGAATGTGCGTGAAATCACAATGAGATACACCTATTTTGGAGCATTGTGGAATTGGCTTTTACTTATTTTCTTGACACAAATTGGTTTGTTCATAATGGTCATATACTTCCTCTTTTGTGGTACATGTTTGAGATCACATTCACATGCACATATTTTGCAGTTTCTTAAATTTTCTCTTTGGGAAACTCACTCAGGTTGTCCATTGCTTTACTCATTTGATTTTTCTTTTTCCATAATCCCTCCTTCGATTTTGTCATAATGGTTATATACAAAGTTGCATAACAAGGCAACAATTTCACCTAAACATAATGTTTTCACCGGAATCACATGTTTTTTTATTTTGCAAAATCTTGATTTAGAAGCATTTAAATAAGGTAAAAATAGATTCAACACCCTAAAAAACCCCCAAGAATTCTATAATATGACAATTATAACTTACATTTCCAAAAATTTCAACCAGATTCTTCCAAGGACATGCCGAAAAAATATATATTTTCAGGGTGAAATTATGGCCTATTTAGATACTCTGTGATCCAAATTTATGTAGGAACACAATAGAATACACATATAACGATAAACACAAAGATGCAGTGGAAATAACACTTCATTTCATTAATATCAAAGAACTGAAATTTGCTTACAGACATAATGGAAATAAACTAGCTAAGGTGCTGGTAGCTTATCTCTAAGAAGAGATGTGGCAACTACAGGCCTATGAACTGTGTTCCAATGAGGCTCGAGGGTCTATTTATTATAGAGAAACAATGGAAAACCCTAAACATCCAAAAGCCTAACCTTAGGAGATGAAGCGCCAATATTGTGGGCCCCGTTTGGGTAAATTGGAGTTTCAACTTCCCGGGGTCATAACTTTGGCATACTATCTTTGTTTGATGCACATGATACATCATTAGAAAGATCTATCCAAGGACTACAACTGCTAGCTGCGAATATCGATTCCGAAACAGAATCATATTCGCCGGATATGATTTCGTTTCAAAATCAATATTTGCGGTCAGTAGTTGTAGTCCTCGGATAGATATTTCTAATGATTTATCATGTGCATCAAACGGAGATAGTATGCCAAAGTTACAACCCCGAGAAGTTGAAACACCAATTTTCCCAAACAGGGCCCATAGTTTTGGCGCTTCATCTCCTAGGGTTAGGTTTTTGGATAATTAGGGTTTTCCATTGGTTCTCTATAATAAATAGGCCCTCAAGCCTCATTAGAACATAGTTTAGAGGCCTGTAGCCGCCACATCTCTTCTCAGAGATAAGCTACTAGCGCCCTAGCTAGTTTATTTCCATTATGTCTGTAAGAAAATTTCAGTTCTTTGATATTAATGAAATGAAGTGTTATTTCTGTTGCATCTTTGTATTTATGGTTATATGTGTATTCTGTTGCATTCCTGCATAAATCCAGATCAGTGGTATCAGAGCAGTCTTTTTTTTATTGGTCCTTATTTGCATGTCCCCAACGAGGTCGCGGTATAAGGAGTTAGGGCTCAATCTGGTTGAACCTTTGCAAGATCAGCCTCGCAAACCCCGACGATTGCCCAAGGGGGACGCAAAGAAAGATGAGGGAGCAGGAGATCCTATCAAAATTTTGCTCGAGGAGGCCCTCGAAAAACAAAGGAACACAATGATGGATAACTTTGCCCAAATCCTTCAACGACTACCCACCGGTGGTGCATTTGCATCCAACAGCCACTTTGGAGGCATGACTCCCTTTAAGGTACAATTAGACTTTTACATTCCCATATTTGAGGGTCAAATAGATGCAGATGTTGTAGATAGATGGTTGAATCTATTAGAAGGATATTTCTTGGTTCATGACTTTTCCGACTAGGAGAAGATTATTTTTTCACTCCTCAAAGCTACCCTTCGTGTCAAGGACTGGTGGGAAACCTACTGCGAGAAAAAGGACGAGACAAAACCCTCTCCGTTCTCAACCATACCCACTTGGAATTCTTTTCGAGACGCCATCAAGGAACAATACTATCCAGTGGGGAGCTATGAGGACAAGTACATACAATGGACCACGTTGTGGCAACAAAGGGATCAAGATGTGCATGAGCTGACGAATCTGTTCCATACTTCACGCACAAAGTTGGGTATCAAATATTCAGTGAGAAATTTGGTGCTAAAGTATCGAATTTGTCTACATAGATACATTCAGGAGGAATTGGAGTTCCTCGACATCTCCTCGCTTGGTACGGCATACCGGTATGCTACCAATATTGAGCATAAATTCAAACAGAAGAAGCGAGACTTTGGATATGCGAATCAAAAGGAAGGGAAAGGGGCCCCCAAACCGCAGAACAAAGGACAAAGCCAAGGTATGGCGGCCCAAGAAAACCTGCCAAAGCCACAAGCAAAGAACAACACTGCAAAGCCAAAGAAGGACACGGGAAAGTGGTGTGAGTTCCATAAGAGCACCACTCACAACACAAGTGAGTGTCGAGCAAAGCATTCGCTGGTGGTCGAGATGAGGGCTTTTGAATCAAATGCATGCTCTGATTCTGAATCAGAACTTGACAAGGGGAATGAAAAAGGGAAATATATTATTGATGTGGAGCCCAACGCCATTGTTGCCACTGCAAAGATCCAGAAGGAGGAACCAGAAGATCCAGAGGAGGAGGAGCGTCTCTTCCACTCCCAGATGTGGGTAAAGGGTTCCTCGCTATAGTTCATTGTCGAAATTGGGAGCCAAAAGAACCTCATTTCAGCAGACGCCGTGAAGCGGTTGGGCTTGCTGACCACAACACACCCACAACCATACACCATCGGGTGGCTTCACCAAGGATGAGATCTCCGCATCAGCCAGCAATGCGGCCATGTTTCCTATAGAATCAAGCACTTCACATATGAGGTATTATGTGACATTGCTCCTCTTGATGTTTTTGATGTATTATTAGGCCAACCATACTTGTGGAAGCGAGATGATGTGTATGAGTCCCGACCACGAGTTGTTATTGTTACTATGGGAAATAAGCTATATAGGATACCAAAGGTACCACTGCCTATCGCTATCTCTTTGGTTACTTCAAAACAATGTAGTAAGCTCATTTCCCAAACCAGGAAATTTGTTTTCCAGATGATCCACCCCCAGAGAAATAAGAAGATTGTGGCCACGACCTCCAGACAGGACTCCTCTGCACGACAACAACAAATGGACAAGGTTTTGGAGGAGTACGGGGACACCTTCACCTCACCCATAGGGGTTCCTCTGCACTGTCAGGTAAAGCACCCCATTTCTTTGACCCTAGGTGCGTCGCTACCCAATGGACCGATCTATCGGCGCTCTATTCTGGAGAACGATGAAATCAAGAGGAAGATTGAGGAGTTGCTGCAGAAAGGTCACATCTGTCAAAGTTCATCTCCATATGGGAGCCCGGTCATGTTGGTATAGAAGAAGGATGGGACTTGGAGACTCTGTATTGACCATCGGGCATTGAACAAAATCATTGTCCAGAATAGGTACCCGATCCCATGGATTGATGACCTTCTGGACCAACTCAAAGGGGCAAAACATTTTAGCAATATCGAATTGAAGTCTGGGTATCACCAGGTACCAATCAAACCCTGTGATGTGTGGAAGACGACCTTCAAAGCCAAGGAGGGCCTTTTCGAATGGATGGTCATGCCTTTCGGGTTGACGAATGCTCCCGCAACCTTCATGAGGTTGATGGACGATATCTTACGGCCATTCACCAACTCATTTGTAGTGGTGTACTTGGATGAAATTCGGATCTTCAACCAGACTTGGGAAGAGCGCCTCCACCACATCCAACAAGTCCTCCAAACACTGTGGCAACACAAGTTGTGTACTAATTTGGAGAAGTGCACTTTTGGCATGACCCAGGTTCAATATCTGGGATACATTATTGATGAAAGGGGGGTGCATGTGGATCCCACCAAGATCCAAGTCATTTGGGATTGGCCAGCCCCAACCACTCTAACAAAGCTTCGCAACTTTCTGGGTCTTGCTAATTTATACCGCCGGTTCATGTTGGGATTCTCTCATATCACTTGGCCATTGAGTCAAGTCAACAAGGGAGGAGCGAAAGAAAAATTCTTCTGGTCGGAATCTCAACATAAGGTGTTCATAGAATTGAAACATCGCCTTTGTTCTGCCATAGTGCTCACATTACTACACTTGCAACAACCATTTCAGATCAAGACAGATGCCTCTGACTATGCTATTGGGGCAATTCTTACTCAACAGGGGCATCCAATGGCATATCATAGTGAGACATTGTCCAACACAGTTCGCAAGTATCCCACTTATGAAAAAGAAATGTATTCCATTGTACAAGCTTGTCTATAATGGAAGCATTACATTATGGGGAAGGAAACAATCATCCACACAAACCACCGACCCCTGCAATTCATACAGATACAAGGGAAGTTGCAGAATGATCGCCATCAGAAGTGGTCCACATATCTGCAATAGTTTTATTTGAACATCAAGCACAAGAAGGGGAGCACCAATAATGTTGCAGACTGCCTCAACCGACCACCGATCGTGGCGCTAACCACTGTTCTCAACTCTTGTGGGCATGAGACTTCTGATTGGCCGCTTCTCTACAAGAGCGATCCAGAATTCAGCCACACATACAAGGCACTCTTAGGGGGTACGCAAGTTCCAAATTTTCACCTCCAAGATGCACTGTAATGTCACCTGGGACACCTTTGTGTTCCTTGAAGCAAGCATGCCAAGATGATATCGGAAGCACACTAAAATAGATTCGCTGGGCATTTCGGGGTCGACAAAACAGTGGCAGTACTACAAGAGTATTTCTATTGGTTGAACCTTCGACAGGATGCCAGGAAGTACATAAAATCTTGCACTGCTTGCGCCGTTGCCAAACCAACCATCAAGAAGCAAGGCCTCTATACTCTGCTACCTACCCCTAGTCGACCTTGGGAATCCATCTCCATGGATTACATGTCGGACCTTCCTTCTTTTAAGCATGGAAACGACTGTGTTTTCATGTTCATCGACAGATTCTCGAAGATGGCCATTATGGCAGCCTACAAGAAGAATATCATAGCAGAAGCCACTTCTAAACTCTTCTTTGAACGAGTGTGGGTGCACTTTGGGATCCCACAGTCCATCATATCAGACCGGGATAGCAGATTCCTCAGCACATTTTGGTTCAGCCTCTGGTCAATGTTGGACACCAAGCTCACCAAGTCCACAACTTTTCATCCCCATACTGATGGCCATACAGAGGTCATCAACAGGATGATTGTACACATTCTGCGCATGTAAAATTCAAACCATCCACACACATGGGATGAGAGCCTCCCCTATGTACAACATAGTTATAACTGGGCTCTCCATAGCTCAACCGACCACAGCTCCTTTCAGGTGGGCTTGGGATTCCATCCGCTATGTCCCATTGACGTAGCCATGCCATTTGTGGCTACTCAGGCCGATTCGGCTCATGACCAGTCTAAAGATGACAAAGAGAGCATCTTCATCAAGCGCATTCAGCACATCCGCCAACAGGTTCATGACATGTTGGAAAGAGCCAATGCTAAGTACAAGCAATGACATGATTAACATCGGGTGCCACACAAATTCCAGGTGGGGGATAAAGTGTGGCTACATTTGCAGAAGGAGCGCCTCACTGGACCCCACCGCAAGCTTCGCCTGCTCCAATATGGGTTGTACACCATCATCAAGGCTACAGGGAACAATGCCTTCAAGCTAAATATTCCACCATTCCTTGGTCTGCACCCAGTATTCAATGTGGACCTTCTTCATCCCTATTTCCATTACAAGGAAAAGGCCCTCTAGCGGAGGTTATAAAGGAGGTTTTTAGTGTTACAAAATTGGCCAAAATTGTCAAAAAAACATTTTCTACAACATTCGTTTATGGTTATGGAGGTTTTGGGGGAGATTTTAATAAAAATTCACCACAACTAAAAAAAATGGGTGGCCGGAGGTTATTACGAATGTTTTTTCATTGGTGCACTACTCTGGATTTAATGCACGGGTGTGTACATGAAGACAGCGCCCCGGGGTTGTCTCAGTCGAACGAATGCACCGAGACGATTAGGTGTAAAACCGCACTGGGCATAGTGTTGGTCATACAACGCACAAGGTCGTTCTAATTGGTCTTGGGATTTGTGAAGTGCCCATAGTTTGTATCAATGCACTAGTGTGTATACCTTTATGATTTACCGATGCATCGTAACACAGAAAGGCATCGAGATTTATAATTGGTATCGGTATTCGTGCGGTGCCCATTGATCGTAAAAATGCACTGGTGCTTATAGACATGTAAACGCCCTGGTACGCAGTATCACATAAATGCACTGATATTTATAACTGGCATCGGTATTTGTGTAGTGCCCATAGATCGTACAATGACACCGGTGCATATAGACACATAAACGCACCGGTCAACAATTACTGACACACACTGGTTTTCATTTTGTTTTTTTTAGAAACATCGACCTGTGACAGTCCAATTATTGTGATTGTTTTAAATTAATTATTCATCAAAATTTGACACACCTTATAACAATATTCATATTAATTACATTTTTATTAATTCATTTGAATGTGTTGTTTGGATTAATTTTTTATATCATATCAGAATTATTGTGTTTTTTTTAAATTCATTATTCATCAAAAGTTGACACATATATATCTTATAACAATATTCATATGAATTAAGACTGCGCTTTCGCTCTGTTAGGTTTCCAGCGACTGTGTCGGCGGCCTCGGCCCTCTGGGCGTCTTGGTGGGCTTTGCTGCCCCCTTCCGTGTTCAGACCCCTTCTTTGCTGCGCTGCGCACCCCTGGCTGGGCGTGTGGTGCCCCTCTGTGCTGCGTTTTGGCCCTTTGAATTGGTTTTGGATTTGCAGGGGCGCTGAGGGAATGGATTGAGTTCCTTTGCTTTGATCCTTTGCTGCTGCCATGGGTGAACCCGGGGGTGGGGATTCCTCTCCCACCCCTCCGCTATCGGCTGAAGAAGCCTTCCGTCGCCTATTAACTCAGAAGGGGAAGAAACGTCCTGCCCCTGAGGTTCCAAAATTCATTAAAAAACTTGATGAAGTCCCTGAGATAGCCCTGCAAGAAGATCAGCCGATTAAAATTGCGCTTGCCCTAGCTGACAGAGGGCTGGTCGGGCAATTTATGGGACGTTGGCCATCTACAAAAACCACGGATGACTGGATTCAACGCAACTGGAGGCCTCAGCTGAAAAACAGTGTGATCTGTTATGCGGTTGGAAGAGGTTTCTTCATTTTTGAGTTCACCACCAAAGAAGACCGAGATTTGGTTTTCAGAAATGGACCGTATTTCATGGGAAATCAGGGTTTGTATCTCAATAAATGGACCCCTGACTTTGATCCCTCAGTGGATGTTCCTAAGGAAGTACCAGTCTGGGTTCGGCTCCCTAACCTTCCGATCCACTGCTGGAGCTATCAATCATTGCAAAGGATTGGGAACAGTCTGGGTAGATTCATTGACAAAGCAGACAATAAAGGTCAATACACCTGTGCAAGAATCTGTGTGGAAGTTGACTTAGAGGCTGGTCTCCCTGAGGCGATTAAACTCACAGTGGGAGAATGGCATCACTATCAAAAGCTGGACTACGAGCAACTACCCTTCAAATGCAGAATGTGTCATGAACACGGACATTTCCAACGGAACTGCCCCAAATCTCCGACCGAGACAAAGGAGGACGAAGAAGGATGGAAAGAAATCAAAAGAGGCAAGGCTATCCCTAGGCCATCAGAGAAGAAAAATTCTGGACCAGTAGGAAAGTCTCAGCCCAATCCTAAGGCCAATAAAGAACCAATTGTGGGATCTTCCTCTGGTGGAAACGCAGAAACCATCGGGGCTCAAGAAGAACCGGAAGACTTGACGAAGGAAGTAAAAGAAAATGGTGCTGAAATAATCACCCCCCCAGCATCAGGAGGCAATGAAGGAAATATAGATAAGGAAGACCATATCAGCCTGGCTTCCGAATCTGATGAAGACTCAGAAGGAAGAACCTACGAATCAGACAGCTCACAAGCCACCCCTATCAAATCAGCCAGGGGTCGAAAATCCAAGAAGAAACAGAGAGAGGAGAAAACTTATCTGGATGTTCTCCAAGGCTCTCAAAAAACTCTCAAGGGAATGATGAATACGAGATCAGGGCGCAAGCACGGCTCGGCTCCAAAAGGAGCCACAATCTCCCAAGCCAATAAATAATGAAGTACGTCTCCTGGAATTGCAGAGGATTAGGCAGCAGGCTAAAAGAAGATGCCCTGAAAGATATAGTAAGAATGTATTCGCCTGAAATCCTTCTCATCCAGGAGACAAAGTTGGAGGAAACTCCCCTCCTCCATGCTAGCAAAACCTTCTGGCGCAAAGGCTTTGGTTGTGCTGTCAGTGCAAGAGGCGCATCCGGTGGAATCGCTACCTTCTGGGATAGCTCTATCTATGACATGATCCAAAAAGACAGCTCCTCCCATTGGCTGCTCACGAAGCTCCTCCATAAAGACTCCGGACAACAAGTAAGTATGTTCAATATATATGCTCCTGTTCTTCCTTCTGAGAAAAAATTCTGTTGGGACTCGATCTTGACCTATCTTTCGCTGCATAATCCTGAAAACATTATCATAGCTGGTGATATGAATGTCACTCTTGCTGTAAATGAGAAAAAGGGAGGCTCCCTGGTCAGGGACCCAGCTAGAGAATGGGTTGAAGACCTCATGTTGGGATGGGAATTGGAGGATATCAAGCCCACAGCCGGGAAGTTCACCTGGTCTAACAAAAGGGTGGGGCCAAATCATATTGCAGCTCGGTTGGACATATTTCTGGTCCAGTCCTCTTTCCTAACTTGCGGTCTAACGGCCTCGTCCAAAATTCTGCCAAACAGCACCTCTGATCACAAACCAATTATTCTCGAGCTGTCCACGGATGAAAATCTTGGCCCTATCCCCTTCAGATTCAGTTCACTATGGCTTCAGCATGAGGGGTTCCAAGAGATGGTTTCAGATGCCTGGAAAATACCTGTTCATGGTTCCCCTTTCTACGTGTGGGAAGAAAAAATGAGGGGGCTCAAAAAAAGGCTCAAAGAGTGGGCTAGAACGCTGAAAACTCCCTCCTCCAAACGAAAGATGGCCTTGGACAGTCTTGCTGCCCACCAAATATCATTGGAAAACTCAGTGGTTTCCCAAGATCTTCTTCAGAGAGAAGTTGATCTGCAAAAAGAGTTCCATAAAGCAAGTAGGGAAGAAGAAGAACTCTGGAGGCAGAAATCCAGAGCTCTCTGGTTACAAGCCGGGGACAAAAATACTAGCTTCTTCCACAAACATGCTGAAGCTTGCAAGCAATTCAAAGCTGTTAAAGAAATACATCATCAAAATGCAGTAGTTAAGGATTTTGAAGACATCAAGCGGGAAGCTCACTTTCACTTCAAAGATCTCTACTCTGCCCCCGATGATCCTCCAATGGATCCCCATGCCTATCCGATGAATTTGATTCCTCAATGTGTTCAAGATGCTGACAATTCTATGCTGACTGCTCCAATCAGTATGAATGAACTTAAAAATACACTGGACAGTATGGAACCTGACAAAGCTCCTGGTCTAGATGGGTTCCCTGTTAGATTTTATCTTTCCTGTTGGGCCATAATAAAAAATGACCTTTTGAGAATGATTAGGAAATCTCAATCTTGTGCAAAGATCGGAGGCGGCATCAACTCAGCTTTTCTGGCATTGATTCCGAAAGAGAAAGGTGCAGCTGATTTCAGCAGATTCAGGCCAATCTCGTTGTGTAACTCCAGTTACAAGCTGATCACTAAAATTATAGCCAATCGCCTCAAGAAAATCTTACCGGCCATTATCCCTAAAAACCAAGGAGGATTCATCAAAGGGAGAAAGATTCTTGACAACATTGTGCTGGTACAAGAAGCTGTTCAGTCAAGCTATCACCGAAAGGAGAAAGGTATGGTGATTAAGCTTGACTTGGCAAATGCATTTGACAGAGTAAAGCATGAATTTCTGTTTATGGTTATGAAGAAAATGGGTTTCTCTTCAGCCATCATTAACTGGATAAAAGCCTGCATTGCCTCTCCTTGGATAGCGCCTTTGGTTAATGGTCGACCTTCAGATTTTTTCCAAGCCTCTCGGGGCCTAAGACAAGGCTGCCCTTTGTCCCCGCTTCTGTATGCCATTCAAGCCTCTGTTCTAAGCTTTCAACTGGACCATAAACAACAGACTCAAATCCTGCCTGGTCTCCGTATGGTTCATCAGGTCAAAGATATAAACCACGCCCAATTTGCAGACGACACTTTATTGCTGGGGGGGGCAAGCATAAACTCTGCTAAATCCTTCAAGAAGGAGCTGGACATTTATAGAGAGGTCTCGGGCAGCAAGATCAACTTTCTAAAAAGCACAATCTATAGCTGGAACTGCTCGGTTAAGGAATTAACTGATATCGCAAGGATTCTTGATATGGAAGGGTCCTGGGCCTGGGACTCCTTTAAATACCTAGGGGTTCCAATTTTCAAGTCCACTCCTAAAGCTGCCCATTGGCTGCCACTTCTGGACAAGATTAAAGGCAGAATTCATGCCTGGGGTGCTTCATGGCTGAATAATGCTGGAAAGATCATTCTGATGAAAGCTGTTCTCTCAAGTCTTCCGTTATATCAGCACTTTATCCTCCTTGCCCCAAAATCCTTCATCAACAAGATGGAAGCTCTCCTAAGGCGTTTTCTGTGGGAAGGGGGAAAAAATAACGAAAGAAGGCTGCATCTTGTTAAATGGGATATTATTAAAAAGCATTTTACGGAAGGAGGTCTTCAAATTCGAGATCTGGCCGCCCAAAATCAGGCTTTGGGAACCAAGCTGCTATGGGACATAGTCTCTGGAAAATTAAGTTGGAGCAAGAAAGTCCTGTGGAGAAAATATTTTCATGGGAAGCGCCTTAGATGTTTGGACCAGCTTCCTAGAACCTCTAAAGGTTCTCCTGTGTTTAAACTCTGCATCAAAGCTCTGGATCATTTCAGTCATAAGCTGTATTGGATTCCAGGCAATGGGCAAAAAATAAGAATCTGGGATGACTCTATTCTGGGTGATCAACCTTTGAATCAGATGGAAGATCTTACCAATATCAAAGACTGGCTCCAGGCTCGCAATTTAAACACCCTCTGGGACATCTCCTCTTGGACGGAGGATAGACTTTGGGAATGCTGGCATCTGGGGGAGGTCCCTCAGAGGCTGGAAGGTGAAGCCTCAATTCTCTTGGATAAACTTCAAGGGAAAGCTCCCTTAAAAGCTTCAGCAAAGGACAAACGAGGTTGGGGTTCTGTCTCAGGTTCGTATACAGCTTCTGAAGGCTACAAAAGTATTATGACCATTCCGAATGTTCCTCCAAATCCTGCCCAATGGAAATTTATTTGGAATTCCCCCTCTCTTCCCAAAATTGATTTCTTCTGCTGGACTTTAGCTCACAATAGCATTCTCACTTGTGACAATCTCCGCAGGCGCGGTATGGAAGGTCCATCCTGGTGCAATCTTTGCATGTCGGATGAAGAAACAGCAGATCACTTGTTCTTAACCTGCCCCTTTGCGCTAGAATTCTGGAAGGGGGTCCTCATGCTAAATTCGGATAAAATCGAGCTCCCTAGGAACATACCAAATCTTTTCCAAACCTGGAGAAAATTATCTCCATTTGGTCTTTCCAAAAATCTCCTTCTCAAAAATTGCTGGTTGTGGATCCCCAAGATTGTTTGCTGGAAGTTGTGGCTGGAAAGAAACAACAGACTATTCAGAAACGAACGCTGCAATTCGCCCAGAGTCATCACCAAAGTCAAAGCTCTTTTGGGTGAAATTCTAGAAGCCATATCTGCCAATAAGTCTGGAAAAGCTCTGAACAGAGAGGAAGAACTCTGGTTGAATGGACTGGTCCCTAACCATAAGGACTGTTCCACCCTTTCTGCAAGTGTCCATTCCAACTGGGAAATTAGACTGGAGGAGCAAGAGTTCATCAAATGGAGGTCGACACTGAATGAGCACTGCCTATTTTTTGACGGGGCCTCCAAAGGCAACCCTGGTATCACAGGAGGCGGGGGGGTTCTCTTGGACCCTGATGGTTCTGATGTGATCCGGTTTGCTTGGGGTCTGGGCAGGGAATCAAATAATAGAGCGGAGGCTCTAGCTCTGTGGCAGGGTCTTCATCAAGCAATCAAAGGTAACTTCCTCTCCATTTCAGTCTTCGGGGACTCCAGGATCATTATCCAGGCGCTGAACACCAAAAAGAACCCCTCTCAGATCCATTTATCAGCTATTCTCAGGAAAATTAGACTTATCTTGTCCAAATTCCACAAGATCTCTTTCTACCATATCCCCAGGAATTTAAATGCCCAGGCAGATATGGAAGCCAATCTTGGCGTTCTGCGAAGTAAAAGATCACTATCCGTCAACTATGTCGACTCCTTCTGCAATATTCCTTAAGTCCTGTATTCTCTGGGCCAAATTTCTGCTGGGTTTTCCTCGGTTCCCTAGGCCCTTCCATTTCCCCTGCTATCTGAACCGCAACATCTTTAATGATATTCTGAAAACAATCCTGGTTCACTCCCTTATGAAGCAGTCTGATCCTTCCTATCATCTTCACGATCTTTGCTATTTTCTTGTTCACTCTGCTGTAAGCATCCGGATCAGAGGCAGCTGTGTGATCCACTGCTGCATTTTCAACAGAAGCCAAAATGCTCTTTTCACTAGCCACAGCGCATTCAAAGGCAATAGAAAGAAGGACTCCTCTTACGATGCCCTGAAATGCCAAACGAAGGTCCTGAACGTTGACCCGGAGAGATTTCAAGCCACCAGCTCCACTCTGCCAGCGCTCATCTGCAGACTTGTCGGCAATCTCAGAGCTTCTTATTTTGATCCCTTCTCCCTCGCTCCATCGGATCACGTCAACACTGAGCGAAGAAATCTGCTGTTGGGTTTTTGCAATCACTGCTACATTGTTTACTGCCTAAGGAGGGAAAATAGGCTCTGCGCTATCAGCCAGAGCAGTAATGTAATGGCAAAAGGCCACTGTTTTGGCGCTCTTTAATAAAATTTAACCCTTCCTGTCTAAAAAAAACAATATTCATATGAATTAAATTTTTATTAGTGCATTTGAGAACGACAATGGAGAACGCAATAGAATAAATTAAAACATATTTTATGATTATATATATATATATATATATATATATATATATAAGACAGTCTTTATCATACAAAATAGGACAGTTATTCATATCCCTTTGTCTTTCAATTGGGACACTATGTCCATTACATTAAACAAAATGTTTGATTTCACAGACATATTTCAAAAAATAAAATGCCTTGCTTTGATATCCAAACATAGTGATCATCATTCTTCGCTTGAATTGTTGTCACTGCTAGAGGTACTTCCATGACTTGGGTTATTTTCAAGTATGTTTTGTTCACGGCGTTGATTGTTTTCTTCTTCTTCACCTTCCATCTACAAACATAAAAATAAACTGAAATGAGTGTATATAAATTGGTGAGAGTAATGAAAATTGCAATATTAAATAATATACATCAATGTAAATCGAAAAGAAAAATGACGTACCATAGCAACAATTGACTCATAAACTATACACATTCTTTCAAAACCATGTGCCATGCCATCTTTCAAAATTTCATCTGTTGTCGCAGTTCCATACTTTGTTTCCTGCAAGTTTTATACCCCATAAAAAATCATATATTTAATATAAAAGATTTTTTTGTTCTATTAATTATAGACGGAGCTAATTAAAACAAGATCGATAGATGCTTACAAATTCGACAATCAAATTCTGATATGCCAACATATACTCACAACCCATATTTAACCCAATTTCAATCAATTCGTCTGATGGTTCTTATTTGTATGTTAGCACATGTTTGAAGACATTCAATGATGATTTTTGTAAAACAACTTAAAAAATACAAAAATGAAATCTAGTTAAATTGTTATAAGGAAGTAACAATTACTCACAAACTTAAAGATCAACCCTTTTCTTCCTTGTCGTCATGTTTTATGTGCTGAATGGATTCCATTTTCTTTTCTTTTCTGCAAGAAAATTCTTGAAAATTAATATTTAATGCTAAATTGTTTATTTATTGTACCTAATGATCGAAAAATTCAATGATTACATATTACATTTGAAGCACGTTGTTGTTGAGATGGCTCCTCCTGTGATGCAATTTTGTCCATTTCTTTTACCATCTCCTTATACACATTTTTGGACATTCCTATTGGCATATTTCTGATATCAGCTCGTTCAACTTTTGAGATTTTCATAATCTTCCTAAAAATGTAACATAACAATAAAATATTTAATTTTTATATTGATATATGAAAATTAAATATAACAAAAGTGATATTTATAAATAATTCTAGACAAACATTTAAAGGAATATTACTTTTTCATTCCTTATTTTTTGTTGTTGTACATTTTGGTTCTTGGAATCATTGGATTGATTTTTGTATTGTAAGTGGAAAGAATGTTTATACATTCGTTCCACTAGATTCCTCAAACTTTTGTAAAAGTTTTTCCCCCTTTTGTTAACTTCCAACAGCACTCCAGATGAGCTAAGGAGCAATTCATTTTCATTTGCATGTTCTATTTTTCTTTTCTTTTCTTAGAACAGTTGCATTGGGTATTATAAACGCACCGCAAAAATAGTGTAATAGACCGTATAATGTGTGGGGTATTATAAACGCACCGCAAAAACGGTGTAATACATCGTACGGTGCTATTCTCGTTAAATGGAGCACTGGTGCTCTATTTCAGATATGGCGTACGGATTTAGAAAAAATATTTTCAATTTTTTTACTACACAGTACTTGCATGGTGCGTTGTATAATAAACTGCACCGGTGCGGTAGCGTACGCATGGCGCACCGATAAAGAAAAATCCATTTTTTCCAAAAATTCACGCAATGGCCGAATGGATTGGGATCCGACTATGCAAGTCGTCCCATGGGTTGGACGTCAATCTAAAATGAAAAACCCTAATTCTGAAATCATAGAAACATGGAGAAGAAAGGGAAAAAACAAAAAAATGAAGAGTCTAGGGTAAAAATGGATTAAAAAAAAAAAAAAGAAGAAGAAGAAGTTTAAAAAAAAATCAAATTTAATCACGAGATGGTTTGAAATTCTATGATACATGGTTTGAATCACCAGAGGTTTGGTTTCTGATTGTCTGAATATTTTTGTTCAAACGTATTTCGCTGCTCCACAGTGCCCTCGTGCTCTCTTGCTCCAGGTCTGTCTCCTGCAAATATCTGGCTGAAAATTTTAGCAAAAATAGTGAAATAATGAAAAGTGTTTAGTATTTAAAGAATTATTTTATGAAATTAGATTTTCGAAAATATTTTGCCGCCCATTTTTCAAATTGCCGCATTTTTTTTTCACTTCAAGAAAATAAAGTTGCGTTTTTTTTATTTGCATTTATTTGTTACCGGTGCGGAAGAGCTGTGAAGCACCAATGCGTCTTCGTAATACGGCGCACCGGTGCGCGTTATGATGATAAGTGCACCGGACTGTATAAAGTTCTTTTTTTGTATGTAAGATCATAATAAAATAATGATAATTCTAAAGTACATGAATTTATTTTCATTATTTTCTAAACTTTATTATGTTACAAAAAATTGTATTATTCTAGATTTGTTATTTTACAATTTTTTGCAAATTTACAAATTTTAATATTTTAATAAAATCATTTCACATTAATACAATTAAAATTTTCACATTAATAGAATTAAAATTTTACAAATATTTTACATACAATTACAATTACAATTTTACATTAATTTCACATACATGAATTAGGATTAGAATTACAATTACAATTTTAATTTTACATACAATTACATTTACAATTTTACATAGAATTACATTTATAATTACAATTACAATTTTACAAATATTTTACATACAATTGAATTAAAATTACAATTACAGATACAATTACAATTTTAGAATTTTACATACAATTACATTTACAATTTTACATAGAATTACATTTACAATTACAATTACAATTTTACAAATATTTTATATACAATTCAATTAAAATTACAATTACAATTTTAGAATTTTACATACAATTACAATTTTACAATTTTTCATGTATACAATTACAATCATTTCACAATAAATTAAATATTACAACAACAATTAAAATTTTACATTAATAAATATTTTACATACAATTACAGTTAAAATTACAATTAGTACAAATACAAATACAACTTTACAATTTTACATACAATTAAAATTTCAATTTCAATTAGAATCACGACATAATATTTAATAAATATCATGGTCATTTAATATTCAATTAATTAATAAACATCATCACGATCATGATAAACATCGTACAAACATCATATTCGACTAAAAAACACATTCGAACATAAAATTAACATTATATATTAACATCATCACAACACAAACATCAAATATACATCTCATGTCAAATAACTCATGATATCACATATACACATCTATCTGCAAGCTAAGCATTAAATGAACATATCTAACATGACCTAACAATATGTGCCACATCACGATGATCACCAACATGTAAATTAAGTACCACTGCAACATGAACATAAAATACATGGACCATATATATATATATATATATATATATATATATATATATATATATATATATATAAGTGAATAATGTTAAAAATATACAACTGTAATATAAATGTCATGGATCAGCTGGTGGTAGTATAACAACATCGATAGCAGTACAAGTGGAGGCCTGCTCAGTAAAGGCTGCAGCCTCGATGGTCGATGGTTGAGCCTGCTCATGATCATGATCACTAGTACTAATGGATGCATCAGCTGGTGGTAGTACAACATCAATATAAGTAGTAGTAGTGGAGACCTGCTCAGTAAATAGTGTAGCCTCGACGGTCGATGGCATAGGCGCCTGCTCATGATCATGACTAGTACTGATGGATGTTGTAGGCTGCTGACTGGACGTGGTCGATGGTCCAGCCTCATCTCCATGATGACTGCTAGATGCTGCTAGTGGAGCCTCATGCTCATTAGGCACGGCACGAGGTGAACAATCATGAGATGCATGTGAGTCATTGCTCGCGGACTGTCCATCACGTGCCGTGGCTCAACTACGCCTATAGCTACAGACAGTTCTCCTTAGTTGCGTAACAGTTGTCGTAGCTCCTACGACATGCTGCATCAGGCCGTACATGTCATGCAACATGCCTCTCCACATTCGTAACATCCTATCATCGTCTTGTATGTCTCTGTAATTAGCGGGCCTGATGCCCGCATCAACAATAAATGCACAGAGTTGGTTTCCCAACTCCATCCTATATCTAGTCTCAGGTCGACTGAGCCTAGCAAAAGGCGGTACTGGTGCACCATAAGCAGGAGCATTTCTCTCTGTTGCACCAGCCTCATCCTGATCATGATCATCCTCAGCATCGGCCATGTCCTGATCATCATCAAGATCCACACCTGGATCATGTGGTGGATCTGGCATCTCCTCACCATCAAAAGAGCCAATTTCTACAAAATATATACAAGTACACAACAATAATTAGACAATTTCATTACAGAATTTAATAAAAACAAGTTAAAGAACATGTTAGAATAAATATAAATAAAGCAGTAATATTACCTCTATCATCCGGCAGCTCATCATTTGTGAAGAGGATGTTGGAACACCCTCGCCAATCTAATCCAGCATAAGGACATGGGACCATAATGAAGGAATGCAGCCCGTCAACACTGACTAGTAATTCCAGTGCATCATGCGATATCTTGGCTGGAAACATAGTGTCTCTCGTCTTGGGCATCATCTGCCCCCACATGTGCATCCGGGCCTCGAACATCGACATATGAGGCTGTCGAACAAAACTAGGTCTCATCTCTGGAAACCTCTCAAAAAATAAACAAAACAGCTCTGAAGCAAAAGGGAAGTTGACCCTCCCTTGTGCATGAGCACGACATCTATCTAAGGCCGTACAAAACTACCGCAAAAAAATGGCAGACCACCTGACAAGTCGTGGTTGTTGTATAAATTTGATAACTAATATGTTATACACTGAGATTCTCTTTATCACGCACTATTTTAACTTCATGCACAATACAAAATCTCTTCTACCATTGATCATTAATTGTGGAAATAAAAACAATCGCATGCACACATTAAAACCATAAAAAATCACACATATGAACACAGTATTTATGGAAATGCTTAAAGCCGAAAACCCCCAACTATCTGTATATTATATGTCATAGAGATCATGTAAAAATCATTATACAAAGCTCCTCACAAAGCTCTCAGTACAATCTCCAATTGCTACACACTAATCAGGTCTGATCTAGCAAAACACATGCTCCAATCTCTGCCACCTGCTAGCCTGCCTCTACTGCGCAATCACTGCTGAAGAATGGCTCTAAATGAACTCGAATTGGTCCAGCCTTGCTCACGCAATCCTCATTGGCATCTCCAATCACTGGTTGTTGCAAATCATGCAAAACTATAGTCACACTGCTCTTTCACCTACCTCTTCACTGGTCTCCACTGAAACTGTCCATGCATTGTAGTTAAAACTGTCCATGCACTGTAGTTAACCGATGTATTATTTAGTTGATTAATGAGTTAATAATTAGTGAATTAATTAATAATTAATTCACACCACTCTCACTAGTGTATCAATTAGTTAGACTAGATACAACTAGCTCAACTATGTTTAACTCAGTTGAACTGAACACAACTCCACCAACTACTTCAATAACTCCACCAAACTCTGTCACATGAGTTCTAACTGAAGTCTCCATGCGATAGCTCCACTTAACCCTCAGGAATAGCGTAATTCCTTCTGTCAGCTCCTGTGCCACATCTGTGCACTTAACTGAAGTGCTCCAAGAGAATAAGATAATGTTTATAGTCCATATATTATTAAGAGCTAATAATATTCGACATATCTATTTTTATACTGGCAATATAAAAATAGATTCCGCCCAATATGTCTAAAAATAGAATTCCATCTATTTTTCCAACTTGACCAACCATCCACAAATAGCATCCTGCAACTCATAGAATATGATCGACATGTCTAAAAATAGACATAGTCTAAAAAGAGACTTGCGCCAAAAATAGTCTGCGGGCCCACTTAGTGAAGGTGACTTCTTTCCACTAAGATCATAATCTTGTTGCAATCTCAACACTCCCTCTCAACAAGATAAGGATTATCTGCCACCTCTATCCTGCCCCTGTGGTATTCGAATTTTCTCCTGGTGAGCACCTTCGTCAAGATATCAGCATCCTGATCCTCCGTGGGAATGTATGAAAGTAACATGATCTTCTGCTGCACACAATCTCTGATATGATGGTATCAGATTTCAATGTGTTTAGATCTATCATGAAATACTGTATTAACCAAGAGTTTGATGCAACTCTGATTATCACAATATATCATAGTAGGATCTAAGTGTGAACCGAACAACCCGACCAGGATCTTCCTCATCTATATAGCCTCGCATGCAGCCAAACTCGCTGCCATATACTCGGCCTCTACTGAACTGAGTGCCACAGATCTCTACTTCTTTCTGTACCAAGAAATTGTTGTCGACTCGATACTGAAAATCCCTCCAGATGTGCTCTTTCTGTCCGTTGGGCTCCCTGCCCAATCTGCATCCGTGAAGCCACACAGCTTCACCTCATCTGACTGTCTCTACCATAATCCATATCCCGATGTGCCTCTGATATATCTCAATACATGATTTCCTGCCTTCCAGAAGAGCTTGGTAGGCTTAAATTGCTTGTGAAAGCTGGTTAACAACATAGCATATGTCGGGTCGTGTATTGACCAGATACATAAGCGACCCCACCAACTGTCGATAAACAGTGGCATCCACTACCTCTACCGATGTAGCATTCTCTTTCTTCCAACCACCAGGAAGAGGAGTGTCGATAGGCTTGTAGCCATGCATGTTGAACTTCTCCAGTATCTCCCGGGCATACTTTCCTTGAGACACAAACAATCCATCACTGCGCTGCCAAATTTCCAATCCCAGGAAATAATGAAGGAGGCCCAAGTCCTTCATCTCAAACTCTTTTGCAAGATCAGCCTTGCATGAGTGTATCAACAATTCATCATCTGTCAAAATCAAATCATCTACATAAATTACAATGATCAACAACTTACCCTCCACCACAATATGGTATAGGTTTGGATCTGCCTCACTCTTGCAGAATCCAAGTCCGGTGAAATAACTGTATATCCGTGTGTACCAAGCACGAGGTGCTGTTTCAACCCATACAACAATCTCTTGAGCCTGCACACATGCGAATCACTGCTGAAGATATCGAAACCTTTGGGCTGCTCTATGTACACCTCCTCCTCAATCACTCTGTTGAGGAACACAGTCTTCACATCCATCTGATGAATGTGCCACCCCATCTGCGCTAAGAGAGAAAGAATCGTCTGTATGGAAGAATACCTTGCGACAGGTGAAAAGGTTTCCTCATAATCGATCCCCTCAATCTATGAGAAGCCTCGAGCAACAAATCTTGACTTGTACTTCTCAACACTCCCGTCAGCTGCTTGCTTCACTTTGTAGATCCATCTCGAACCCACCACTGATTTCCCTTCCGGCCTTTGGACAATCTCCCATGCACTATTTCTGACAATCGAATCATACTCTTCCACCATGGCATCTACCCATGCAGGATCCTCCACAACTTCCTCGAAAGAGGATGGCTCTGTCATGATACACTTGATCATAAGAGCCATGTATCCAGTATACCAGTCAGGTGACTATCTCTGTCTGCGCTATGATGTAGGTGCTCCTACAACCTTCTCTACATCCTGAATCAGTCGCTCAGCTTTTGTAGTGCGCTTCCACCCTCTGATGGTTGGCGCTGCATGAGTGGTTTCTTCCACTCCATGAACCTCCTCTTGTGGTTGATCCACATCCTGAGGCTCATCCTTAGGAACTAATAGCTCCTCATCTGCATGCAAGTGTGGCTCCCTCTCAAGCGAACACTTCATGGCTTTCTCCTCATGAAATTTGATATCCCATGCACAACAGTCTTGCGACTGTCTGGAAAATACACACGATAGTTATGGGGTGTATCAGTGTACCCCATAAATATCCCAACCTCTATAGTTGGTTCTAGCTTCATCCTTCGTCACATGAATGTAAACAGGTGAGCCAAAAATCTTCAAATGAGAAATATCAAGCTTCTTACCAGAAAACACCTCCTCGGGTGTACTCATGCACAGATCCTGTGAGGACAATGGTTTTGCACATAAACCGCAGTATTGCATGCCTCAGCCCACAAGTGTATGGGAAGGCCCTGATCATGCAACATCGCCCGTGCAGCACCCACGATCGTTTTGTTCTTTCGCTCAGAAACCCCATTCTGCTGTGGGTTATGAGGTGCTATAAGCTCTCTTTGAATTCCTTCTGCACTGCAAAAGTCCTTGAATTCGCCAGAGATGAATTCACCATCGTTGTCGCTCCTAAGAGCCTTGACCTATTTCCCCGATTCTTTCTCAACCAGTGCCTTGAACTCACAGAATTTTGAGCATGTCTCGCTCTTCTTCTGCATGAAGAAGATCCAGCACTTATAAGAAAAATCGTCAACAAATATCACATAGTACCTGTGCTTTGCTATCGAAGCTACTGAGAAAGGTCCACACACGTCTGTGTGAATTCTCTCAAGGATCGTCGTGGCACGACTATCCTTCTGGTGAAAGGTGGATTTCACAAATTTTCCCAAGGTACATCCCTTGCACTGATCTGACTGCGCAAGAGTACCCTTAGGAAGCCCAGTATAAATCTGCTGCAAAATTTTCAAAGCTCCATGGTGAAGGTGGCCCAATCTCCTGTGCCACAGCTCACCCTCATCCCGGCTCACCACTCCTTTTGCCTTGCCTGCCATTGCTGCGCAGCCATCTACCTGTAATTGATAAAGGTTCTTAACTTGAACCCCTATCCTTCGGGTTTCACCAGTTGCCTTACTGCGCAGGAAAGCCTTTCCCTCGCTAAAGACAACATCATATCCCTTGTCTTCTAACATCGCCACAGAGATAAGATTCTTCTTCAATCCTGGAACATGCATCACTTCCTTCAATATGAAGGGTTTACCAGACTCCCTCTCAAAGGAAATGGTATTGATATCGGTCTTACTGTATCTACCATCACCGCCCATCTCGATGTGCACTCCAAGATCTTTCTCATCCATATCAGTAAACAAATCTTTGTCTCCTGTCATTTGAAAAGACGCACCACTATCAAGAAACCACACTGAACCCATCACACTTGAGACCAAGCATGCGATCAGTGAAAAATCCAGCTCAAACTGTGAGGCTAAGGCCTCTCCAGCTGTAGATCCAGCAGCCTACTTATTTTTCTTCTTCTGTGGACAATTAGTGGCATAATGTCCGTGTTGGTGACAGTGAAAGCACTTCACCTTGGACATGTCCTGCTTCTTGCCTTTCACACCGAATTGAGAAGCATTCTTCTTGCTCTTCCCCTTCCTTGCTTTGGTAGCCAAAGCGCAATTTTCTTCATCTGAGTTCTTTGATGAAGATCCGTCCCTGGTATTCCGCATTATCTCCTCTTGCACAAGATCCGACCAAAGTCACTCCCATCCTAGCAATTTCTCTCGACCATTGACAGAGTCCTTATAGGAATGCTAACTCTTCGAAAGCCCAAGGAGAGCCAAGCTCACCAAGTCCTCGTCATCTACAGTCACCCCCACACTTCCCAGCTCATCCCTGCATTGGATGAATTTTCTGAGGTACTTGGGCATACTGTCGCCTTTCTCCATTTTTATCTTCCTAAGTTTATCCTTGAGCGCCAAATTCCTCTGGTCACTCTTGCTTTGGAATAAGTCTGTCAACGCTTTCCACATCAAGAATGGAGAAGCCTTACCATGAAGGTTGGACACTATGTGATCCTTTACACCTTCCAACATAATTCTTTGACACTTTTTTGTCTTCTTTTGCCATGCGTCAAGTGTGGCAGCATCGCTAGAAGCAAGTTATGGAATTTCTGCATCTATGAACTCCTTCAACCCATTGTCATCTAGCACCGCCTCCATCCTGTCCTTCCATGCAATATAATTCGAGCTACCCTCAAGGGCTTACTCCAATCGCAATCCATTTAAAGACATCTCAAATTCGACACCAAGAAAACTCTGCTGCAAATTCGAATTCCACCAGCACAAAACTTAACTGCTTCAATGCTTTGCAATTGCTCTAATGATCAATATCGCTTTGATACCTTGTAGAAATTTGATAAATAATATGTTATACACCGAGATTCTCCTAATCACACACTATTTTAACTTCATGCACAATACATAATCTCTTCTACCATTGATCATTAATTGCGGAAATAAAAACAATCGCATGCACACATTAAAACCATAAACAATCACACATATGAACACAGTATTTATGGGAAAGCTTAAAGCTGAAAAACCC
The DNA here is from genome assembly GCA_034641835.2 of Pinus albicaulis. Lineage (NCBI taxonomy): Eukaryota > Viridiplantae > Streptophyta > Pinopsida > Pinales > Pinaceae > Pinus > Pinus albicaulis. The sequence continues at coordinate 558,438,336 of CM076572.1, forward strand.
CCAACTATCTGTATATTATATTTCATAGAGATCATGTAACAATCATTATACAAAGCTCCTCACAAAGCTCTTAGTACAATCTCCAATTGCTACACACTAATCAGGTCCGATCTAGCAAAACACATGCTCCAATCTCTGCCACCTGCTAGCTTGCCTCTACTGCGCAATCACTGCTGAAGAATGGCTCTGAATGAACTCGAATTGTTCCAGCCTTGCTCACACAATCATCATTGGCATCTCCAATCACTGATTGTTGCAAATCATGCAACACTATAGTCACAACTGATAGTCACACTGCTCTTTCACCTACCTCTTCACTAGTCTCCAATGAAACTGTCCATGCATTGTAGTTAATTGATGTATTATTTAGTTGATTAATGAGTTAATAATTAGTGAATTAATTAATAATTAATTCACACCACTCTCACTAGTGTATCAATCAGTTAGACTAGATACAACTAGCTCAACTATGTTAAACTCAGTTAAACTGAACACAACTCCACCAACTACCTCAATAACTCCACCAAACTCTTGTCACATGAGTTCTGCATACATCTCCATGCAATAACTACACTTCACCCTCGGGGAATAGCGTAGCAACTCCTTCATCATCTCTGTGCCACATACGGCCACGCAAGCGCGAAGTGCTCAAGAGAATAAGATAATGTTTAGAGTCCAAATATTATTAAGAGCTAATAATATTCGACATATCTATTTTTAGACTAGCAATCTAAAAATAGATTCTGCCCAATATGTCTAAAAATAGAAGTCCATCTATTTTTCCAACTTGACCAACCATCCACAAATAGCATCCTGCAAATCATAGAATATGATCGACATGTCTAAAAATAGACATAGTCTAAAAATAGACTTGCGCCAAAAATAGCATGCGGGCCCACTTAGTGAAGGTGACTTATTTCCACTAAGCTCATCATCTTGTTGCAATCTCAACAGTTGTTGTACTAAATAATCAACATAATATAAAAGCGAGCAACTAATGTGTTGCCTGTCACTGGTGTTGTACGAAATGGTCGAAATGATAAGTGAGAGGCACTGCACGTCCTGTCTACCAAATGCACCTATACGTAACTAACCTCCAAGTACCTGAAACTCTGAAGGAGATAGTACATGTGCTCCAATGTATCTCTGGGAGTAAACTAACTGAATCCCTGCTACACAACCAGCTGGAACGTTTGGGAATGAGGGAAAATCCACCCCTTTCCTCGAAAGTCCTGTAATAAAATAAATATCCTCCTCAGTGGGTGTGTACCACTAGTCAGGGCCAACCTAGAAAGCCTGTCGGTGAGCATTCCACCTGCAAATAAGATATCTCAAAAACACACTATGGGCCTTTAGGGAAGTAGCCTTCTCGTAGAACTTGAGGAGACCTACCTACCTAAGGATCCCCTGGGTATCTACTGTAATAGGGCGAGGGTATGTAACTCTCTCCCTCTCTTGGGCCTCCCATTGGCGAATCATGTCATATTGTTCAGCCTGTTTTCGCTGTTGTTCCTCCTCTTCTCTCTGAATCATTGACATATTAAATAATTTTTTTATTTATTAAAACATACATGTATTTAAGAATATACATATATATTTTTCTTTTGAAAAAAAAAACAAACAGACCAGTCGGCGCGCCACAAAAATGGTCACGCACAGGTGGCGGTGTGACTTAAGTTTGTAGCGCACCAGTGCCGGTGCCCCTAATGAAATACAATGCATCGGTCTCGGTGCAACTGTCTATTTTTCAAGCACCGTTGACAATATCTAAGTTCAGAATGTGGTGCACTGACTGAAATATACGCCCCAGAGTGTATAGTCGTGTCAGCGCACCGACTTCTTGACAATTACATAGTCGACGGTGCGGTCTTTTACTCGGCCGCACTGTTGACCCTCTTGGAATGCATAATGCAGTGCGCTGACACACACCGGGGGCAGATAATTCCGTCAACGCACCACACTGGGATTCCCATGGTCAACAGTGTGCCTAGCTAAATGAGCGCACCGCATTTTTTTTTAATTTAAAATTATGCGGGGCTCCTTTCGATACCACCCCGAAAATGGTGCTGATACCGTTAGCACCGGTGGTGGTGCAGCATTTAAATTTTACAGGCAAAAGCGCTATCCGGTGCGAGTCGAATAGCTCAGGTGCACTGCGCGACAATTTTTTTTCTTTTTCTTTTTTAATGGTTATTTTTAAGGTTAATTCAAATTCTAATCCGCTAAAAGGCTTAATTATGGAAAAACTAGAAAAATACCTGTACATTTCGCCGTCGAGGAGGCATATTGGCTGTAAAATTTGCAAAAGAAAAATTTCCCACCATTTTTCAAAATAAAAGCTGGAGATTGGTGGCCAATGCAAAGCAGCAGTGCTGCAATGGGTACAATGGAAGCATCGATGTCAGGGCGGCTCAGAGAAGGGGAAATGGCACCAGTGCTTGAGAGCTCTAGAGCACTGAGGAAAGTAAAAAATGCGGCTTTTTTGCCATAATTTTTTTTTTTTTTTTTTAACCCTGTTCTGGTGCGCGGGGTTTTATAGGCACATTGGTACGCTTGCTTAAAACCGCACCAGGCGGTGTCAGATTTGGTGCATTGTTTATAATGCACCGGGGCGGTTCCCTAACACCGCACTAGGATGTCTCAGTTTTGGCGCGATGTTTTGATGATGCACCAGGGCGGAATATTCGTAAAGCATCAATGCAGAATAGTCGTAAAGCTCTGGTTTTTTGGCCTTAATTTTTTTTTTATTTAACGCTATTCCGGTGCGTGATTTTTATAGGTGCACCGGTGCTCTTGAATAAGAATGCACCGGCATGTTTATGTTTTGGCGCGGTGTTTTATGATGCACCGGCGCGGAAGAGTACTGAAGCACCAGTGCGTGACTGTAATAGGATGCCCCAGGCATGTGTGTACGTCGCACAGGCTGTCCAGTGTGCCAATGTTTTGTGCGCACTGGTGCATTCTATGGTAGAGCGCGCATCAGTAATTGAGAGCTCAGGAGCACTGGAAAATGAAAAATCTGGGTTTTTTGCCATAATTTTTTTTAAAATTTAACCCTTTACCGGTGCGCGTGGTTTATAGGTGCACCGGTTCTGTTTCTTACAAACGCATCTGTCGGTTTGTGTTTTGGCGCGTTGTTTTATGATGCACCGGTGCGGTTTCTTTCTACCACACTGGGTGGTTTCAGTTTTGGCGCGGTGTTTTATAATGCACCAACGCAGAAGAGTTGTGATGCACCGATGCTATATAATAATACGATTCACCGAGTGGGTGTGTACAAAGTGCATGGTGTCCAGTGTGCCAATGTTTTTGTATGCACCGGTGCTTTTGGTATTCCAGAACACCGGGGTAACGTTTAATGATAAGCGCACCGAGTGGAAAACATTCACAAAACCCTCCGCCTGCCAACCTTCTCTAGTAACCTACGCTAGAAACGGATGTATGGGGTATTTTTCTATGGGGTTCCTCAAAAACATCTGCTAGAGGGTCTTTTCCTTGTAGTGTTCCCACCTCTACTAGACACCTCTGACATTGTAGAACAACTCACACCAACAGAGTTAAACCCAGACTACATGGACCATGCCACCATAGATTGTATCATGAACATGCAAATCAAGAAAACTCTCCAACAGAAGATCCAACTATATCGAGTTGTCAAAGCTGGCCAACTCCTGCACTAAGGCAAGTGGTTCACTAGGGACCAAGTTCAGCATAAGTTTCCTCATCTCGAGGAACTCAACGTAATGGGGACCATTGATTCCTAAGGGGGGAGGAATGATCTAGGTGGATATTGGTGTCCACCCACCTATTCCACTTGGGGCCCCACCATTGCCTCTTTAATTTTTTCAGTTTCGGCATAACTTACTATTTTTAGCAGTTTTTCGGAACCTAAACTTCCAGAGACATTTTGGGCCCTAAATGACGTTTTTTGGGAATCAAGCCTCCAACAAAGGCGTGATTCCCAAAAAATGTCGTTTAGGGCCTCAAAACGACTTCGAAAGTTCAGGACCCGAAAAACTGCTAAAAATAGTAAGTTGTACCGAAACTGAAAAACTGAAAGAGACAATGGTGGGGCCCCAAGTGGAATAGGTGGGTGGCCACCAATATCCACCTGGATCACTCTGTTACATGCTTCCTCTTCCGTGGTACATGTGTGAAATCACATGAACCTACTTTGTAGTTTCTTTTTTTAAATTCGAATGAGTATATCTAGAGAATTGGTAACTTCCATAATCCCTCCTACTAGTCTGAGACAAATTGGTTTGATATTAATGGTTATATGCATCCTATTTTGTGGTGCATGCATGAAATCACATTCACATGCACCTTTGGTAACTGCCACAATCCCTCCTACAAGTTTGAGACAAATTGCTTTGATCGTAATGGTTAAATACTTCCTATTTTGTGGTACATGTATAAAATCACATTAACATGCCCCTTTGGTAACTTACACAATCCCTCCTACTAGTTTGCCACAAATACATTGGTTTGTTCGTAATGGTTATATACTCTTTCATGGTACATTTGTGAAATAAAATTCACGTGAACCTTTGGTAACTTCCATAATCCCTCTGAGTTTGAGACAAATTGGTTTGATTGTAATGGCTATATACTTCTTCTTTTGTGGCAATGTGTGAGATCACATTCATGTATTAGAAGTAATGCTTCCATGTGTTGTCATGAGTTTTTATTGAGAGTTCCCAAGCGTTAATCTAGAAGTTGTTGTTTCCTATGTATGAGTTGTAGTCATGATCTAGAAGTGTGGAAGTAAAATATTTATGTCCTATATATGTGTAACTGTCATGATCAATCAATATATCACAATGTGTTTTGGTGTTGTGTGTAATTGCTCTTTGATCTCTCTATTTTTCTAACATGGTATTAGAGTTGGTTCAGTCCTGACTCTCTCACAAGAGGGGTTGAGATCATGCAATTATAGCCATGATACTCCTTTGTACCTAGAATAGTTTAATAGAGTGTTTGATTCATTATCTGTGTGAGACTTTTTTGTGAATATTTGGTTTGTGTGTGCATTGTGGATAGTTGCATGCAAAGGATTATTGCGAAGATCTAGTGTTGTTGCTGTTGTGTGAAGTTTCATTATGGAAAAATATTTGTAAAAGAAGAGGAGATATTCTTGTGAAGAAGCTAGATCAGCATAGATTTGGTTTGATCTACTGTGAATCTACAATTGAGAGCAATGTCTACATTTTTAAATGGTGGTTCTCAAGATTATTATATGGTGCAAGATGTACAACTGCGACATGCAAGTGGAATGTCAACATTTCTCATTCTAGATATGAAATAATAAAATATTATGGTATTTTTTATTGAGAGATCGAGATCCAAATGTTGCAGATATGATGGCAAACAATAATATTCAGATTTATTATGTTGTGTGAGTTGAAGTAGTTTTCTATTATGGTTATCAAAAGGGTTGGTGGTTCTTAAACTGGAAGCCCCGGTGTTCAAAACATCAATTATTGTGTGTTTTTATTAGTTATAAAAAGGGTTGGAGGTTCTTAAACTGTAAGCCCCAGTGTTTGAAACGTCAATTCTTGTGTGTTATTAAGGTCAAGTTGTTTAATTAACTTTTGAACATATTCAGTATCGAGACCGCCATCCTAGAAACTAAGAGATAGTCGAAAGCGAAATATACGACAGATGATGGTTGGTCCATAAGATGGTTCATTACTTGACAAATCTTATTGCGAAAGCCCCGATGAGTTGAGGTGTCAATATTGTTGATCTTTCAAATTTCATTAATGATGGCCAAAGGCGGTTACGTTTTAAATGGAGGTCAAGTGACAACTCGAAGATGTGGTGGTGAAAGAGCGGTGTTTGCGAGATTCTAGAGTGGATGTGACTGTTGATGAAGACCAGTCAGACATAGATTATCCATGTTGTTGTAATATGTGTTTTCAATTTTTTCCATGTAAGTATTAAGGGAAGGTATTGGAATTAATGCTTCCATGTGTTGTCATGAGTTTTCACTGGGAGTTCCCAAGTGTCAATCAGGAAGTTTTTGTTTCCTATGTATGAGTTGTAGTCATGATCTAGAAGTGTGGAAAACAAAGATGTATAATTATATCTGTGTAACTTTTGTGATCAATAAAGATATCATTGTTTGTTTTGGTGTTGGGTGTAATCGATCTATGATATCTCTATTTTTCTAACATGGTACTAGAGTTGGTTCAGCCCTGAATCTCTCACAAGAGGGGTTGAGATCATGCATTTTTATCCATGATACACTTTTGTACATATATTAGTTTAATAAAGTGTTTGATCTATTGTTTGTGTGAGTATTTTGTGTGAATATTTGGTTTGTGTGTGGATTATGGATAGTTGCATGCAAAGGAGAATTGCGAAGATCCAGTGTTGTTGTTGTTGTGTGAAGTTTCATTGTGGACAAATATTTGAAAAAGAAGAGGAGATATACTTGTGAAGAAGTTGGATCAACATAGATTTGGTTTGATCTAGTGTGGATCTACAATTGAGAGAAATGTCTACATATTTTAAATGGTGGTTCTCGAGATTTTCAGATGGTGCAAGATGTACAACTGCGGTATGCAGGTGGAATGTTGGCATTTCTCATTCTAGATCTAAACTAATAAAATATTGTGGTATATTTTATTGGGAGATCGAGATCCAAATGTTGTAGATCTGATGGAAAACACTAATATTCAAATTTATTGTGTTGTGTGAGTTGAAGTAGTTTTCTATTCTGGTTATAAAAAGGGTTAGTGGTTCTTAAATTGGAAGCCCTAGTGTCTGAAACATCAATTCTTGTGTGTTTTTATTGATTATAAAAAGTTTTGGTGGTTCTTAAACTAGAAGCCTCGGTGTCTGAAACATGAATTCTTGTGTATTAGTAAGGTCAAGTTTTTTTTATCAAATCTTGAAAAAATTCTGTATCCAAACGTCCATCCTAGCAACTGATAGATATCCGAAAGAGAAATATCTGACAGATGGTGGTTGGTCCATAAGACAGTTCATTACTTGATGACTCTTATCGCGGAAGCCCCGACGAGCTGAGGTGTCAATATTGTTGATCTTGCAAATTTCATCAATGATGGTGAGAGGCGATTACATTTTAAATGGAGGTAAAGTAAAAACTCGAAGATGTGGTGGTGAAAGAGCAGCGTTTGCGAGATTCTAGAGTGGATGTGAGTGCTAATGAAGACCAGTCATGCATAGATTATCCTTGTTTAAGAGTCAATCCATAGAGGTTGGTTGAATTTAAAATTATTTGTGGAAAAAACGTGTTATCCTTTTTATGACCAACATTTCGAACTAAATAGCCGAGTCCATCATTAGGGAAATGTAATCTGCATTTGGAGAAGAGAGAGCGTGAATGCATGGAGCAATTAATAGTTTATTAAGGGAAATGTTTATTGTTGACTTATTTATGATGAATTAATTATAATTTAAGGAGTGATTTAATTATGGTTGATTTTAATTTTAGCATTATTTATATAAATGTTTTAATATTAAATATGATTTAATGATTTAAGTTAAAAGAATATATCTAATCTCACATTCGAAGAGCTGGAAACGCAACGACTGATTTTCTAGAGAATTAGGGGTGTAATCATGAAGGACAACAACTAGACATCACCTGGGATAGAATGGCTCAAGAGGTGGGGCTTCGAACTCTGCAGGGGATAGGACAAAGACAACAGCAAAAACCAGAATCCCCGATCGGGGTGCCAGGTGTACCGAGAAAGGAATGAAGTGGAAGGAGGCCGTGCGGGCCACACTGTGAGACCATGATGACACACGGTGAGAGATGTGGTGGCTTCAACCATGCCATATAATGACGACATTAAATTCAGATGGCAGAAAACTCATGTTGTCGGACAGGTTTTGAGGAAAGCGTCGGTGTTGGAGGAAGAAAAGGCAAGCTAAGGATGGTAAGCTATTCCCTTCGCGGATGTCTGTTGAGCAGGTAGTCAGGCAAAAGGTTGGTGAGCAGAAAAAGGAATTGGTAGCAACTGCGTGTCGCCTCCTCGGGTATGTTCTTAGTCTCCTTAACAGTATGATTGTCTCTACGGTGAAAGAAGGCCTTGGTCCGTTGGTTTCATGTCTTTTCTCTGCATTTGGAATGGTAGCGATTCACCCTAGTTTTAATAAGATGTATGTTTCTTAGGCTGGTCTATTGAATTCTACATGAGATGTTATGGTTGTTAGGCCATGGACATCTGACAACTATGGGTACTGGGTTTTAAGTTTGCATGGCAATTATGTTTTGGTATGCCTCCATGGTTTTAAGTTTGCTTGCATATTCTGTTTTGTTTTCGCTAGTCATGTTAATTCAAAAAATTTGGGCATGAAGAATGCAGATAAGGTGGCAGGAGAAAGTGTGGGGGAAACCTTGAATCTCGATTTGTCTTGTCTTTAAATTGCTTGAATGACCTTGCATGTTTCTTAATTAGCCTTGCATGTCAAGATTACAAAGTTTTTTATCAATTCCAGGACTTTTCTTGTTAAATTCTCATCTTAGTATACCCAATTCATAGTTATGGAAGTCAAATTATGAGTCTCCTATCTCAATTTCACCGCATAGACAACAATTTTTCGAATTATAGTGTTCATGGCCATAGTGATGTAGGTCAATCTCTTTGCCCCGTTTTCCAATTCCATAGTTCAGCACGACAATTTCATGAAATTGCATGCATGGAATATAATGATACTTTGGGGGGTAGAGTTCTTTATGGAAATGTTGATAGCGTCATAGGAAACTTGCATGGTAAGCTAAACTCTGGGCTAGTTTTTGGGGGGCCTAATTCTATTGCCGCACATAGGGAGGGTTCATTCTCTGGTTGCATATGTGAAGCTTATCAGGTTTCTTTCTCGGGTTGCATGTGTGAATCTTATCAAGTTTTGTTTGGGGGTCACTGTCTGGTCTCTGTCCCAGTGTTTTTGGTGAATGGGAACATTTCGCTGCTGCAAGGCTCCCTCCTGCGTGTTAAGAATGTAACTCCTTTGTGGAAGGGTGAGGCGCCTTTATGGGGCCCTGTTATAGAAACTAAAAGCAACAAGAGTTGTACAACACTCTCAGGTCAGTCCAATGAGTTGTCACGGTTTGCAAATTTTATAATGCTCAGGGATAAAAGAAGAGGGACAGATGAATCTCAGCAAACGATTAATATTGGGGTTGTGACCCTCAATAAGTAGGATATTATCTTCTGTTTTCTAACTAAATTCAATATTGCAATTATGTTTCCTTCTACAAGTCTTCTTAGTACCTCTACAGGTTATCTTAGAACCTTGGTGTGGCCTAGGAAGACAATTCAGTTGTTGGCCGAACATCACCAAGGCAAAATGGTGAAAGGACAATCTACGAAAAAAGAGGTTAAGGATAAAGGAAAGCCGGATAAAGGAAAGTCAAAAGCGGGGCCAAGTAGGAGGGGAAGGAAGTCTGGGAAGGAAATAATGGAGAACCTTTTCCACGCCTATGGGGTAGGTACACCTAACCACATGAAATATTTGATTTCAGGATGGGAGCAAGATCCAAAAAAAATTGGAAGAAGACATCTCTGACGAAGAGATGGAGATGCTGACAGACCCGGGGAATACCAGGGGCATACTGTCTTTATTTAAACAGTCCATCCATATATATTGGACAATGAAACGCTTATTGCGCAAGGCCATTGTTAATGTTCAGGAAATAGGCGGAGATCCGAAAGCAGCCTCTATTCTAGCTGAAATGCGCAGGGACATCCAGGAAATCCATATCTCGCAACACCACCAAAATGTTCACCTTGGACGAATGGAACATCAGCTGCAGAGTATGAACCAAGTCGACATGCTTGGGTCAAGTGTCAAAGTCCCAACGCCAATCGAATCATCAAATGACTAAGTTTTATGGTTCCTTGTTTTTGTTTTGGGATGCAAAGTATGAATAACATTTACTTTCTACTTAAGTCTTTAGATATACTAGATAATAGATTTGTTCTGTTAGCTAGAGACAAATTTAAACTTTATCAATTTTGGTTGGCCTATGACTCTCTGAGGTGGCCAACATACCTGATTTCTTATGGGCAGGTTAAGACCATCTAATATATATTATAATTGGAACCTGATATTTTAATTTAATGAATGAATAAAGAAGCACTACCAAACTTTTATATATATATATATATATATATAATATAAAATTAAATATTTATAAAAAATTAAATTTATATTACTTTTATTAAATTAATAACAATAAAAATAATATAAATTTAATCTACTATAAATATTTAATTTTAAATTAGATATATTATTTTAACTTAAATCATAATTAATATTAAAACATTTATATAAATAATTTTAAATTAAAATCAACCATAATTAAACCACTCTTTAATTATAATCAATTCATTATAAATAAGCCTACGATAAACATTTCCCTCCATAAACTATTAATTGCTCCATGCATTCACACTCTCTTTGCTCAAAATGCAGATTACGTTTCTGTGATGATGGACTCACTTAGTTAGTCTGGTTATAAAAAGGATAGTAGGTTTTTTTTTCTTATTGTAATATGTTTTTTTTTAATAGTTTTTATATATATGTAAATGTTGTGATTAATAAAGATATTCAAAATGTGTTTTGGTCTTGTGTGTAATTGTTGTTTATTTTTCTATTTTTCTAACATCACATGCATTTTTGGTAACTTTCATAATAATTCTTATAAATAAATTTGTATACTCTTTTATGGTACATGAAATAAATACACGTGCACTTTTGGTAACTTCCAAATTCCTTTAAGTTTGAGATAAATTGGTTTGATTATAATGACTATATACTTCCTTTTTTTTGGCACATGTGTGAAATCACATTGATAAGGGTTTTTGGTATGTTCCATAAACCTACAAACCTACGAGTTCTAGACAAATTGGTTTGATCATAAAGGTTATATACTTCTTCTTTTGTGGTACATGTGTGAAATCACATTCATATGCACCTTTGGTAACTTCAATAATTTGTCCTAAGAGTTTGAGATAAATTGGTTTGATGGTAATATTGTACATGCATGAAATCACTTTCATGTGCACTTTTGGTAACTTCCATAATCCCTTCACCCGAATTCACCATAATAACCTTTTTCACCCCTAGGGAACTTGAATGATGCAAATTAAACAATTTAAACTCAAGTTTTTAAAAATCTCTATTGGATTTTGATTAAAATTAACCAAAAAAAAATGTTGTGAAAAATGTCATTTCTTTTGTAAGTTAGACTATGTCATGGTTATATACTTCCTCTTTTATAGGTTGTGCATGAAATCACTTTCACGTGCACTTTTGGTAACTTCCATAATCCCTCCTACAAGTTTGAGACAAACTGGTTTGATCATAATGCTTATATACTTAGTTTTTTTGTCGTATATGTGTAAAATCACAATCACCTGCACCTTTGATAACTTACATGGTGTTTGGTGTTATAGTGGTAGCCATTAAGTTTGATATTGAGTTTAGCTTAGATTAGGCTACTCTAGTGAAATCTAAATCATAGATAAAAATAAAATAAAAAATTACCTCCATATTTACACGACCAAAAAATAAAGTGATTACTTTTAATGATGATAAAAATAATTCCAAAAAATTACAAAATAAATGCATGTTATTGTAATTTCACACATCTACCTAATACATGCCATAAAAGAGATTCGACATAAATTATACTAGATGCATAGTTACTAGAGTAAATTTTTTAGCTATTATTATAATATAAAAACGAATTTTACAATCTCCAAATTAAATATATTAATAATTTATCATTTATTAAAAATCAAAATATATATTAGTAATTTATAATTTATCAAAAATAAAAACATGGTGACTTTTATGATTTATTAATATTTTATATTTTATTAAAAATCAAACATGGTGCCTTATTGGTCAAAGTAGTTTTTATTATAAGAATGTTAACTTTTCAATCATAATAAATTAGCTTATTTCTTTATAAAAATTAAAATCTAATAAAAGTATAATAAAATATTAGGAATTTGGCTTCTGTGATCCATAAAATGTGTATAAAATATTTTGGTGAAAATCACATTCAAGTAGATTTTGTCATCATCAAGACAAAAATCTGATCTAGGACCCAGTTTAAATATATAAGAAAGCTCCAACTAACCACTGTAAAATAACAACTAGTTTGACTAGAATAAAAAAATTAATTTAAAAATTAAATAACAATTGTATAATTTTGAGATGTAACACTCGGAATATCCACAGCCTTCATTTTTGACTAAAAATGAAGGTTGTGGATATTCTGAGTGTTACATCAAAAATGAAGGTTGTGGATATTCCGAGTGTTACATCTCAAAATCTACACCACATAAACCTCCAATCTATAATTGTATTATTAAAAAATGAAGGTTGTGGATATTCCGAGTGTTACATAAAAAATGAAGGCTGTGGATATTCCGAGTGTTACATCTCAAAATCTACACCACATAAACCTCCAATCTATAATTGTATTATTATTTATTTATTTTTGTTCAATAATTATATGATTTATATATAATATAATATTTTTATATTCTTACTTAATAATGATATGGCATTATTAATTACAATAAAATATTTTCTTATTTACCAAACAAAATTATATTATATATAATAGATGTAGTGTTTTTGGATCCATTGCATTTAGAAATATTAGGTTGAATATTGGGTTGAAAAGTTGATCTAATATTTCACATGGATCCGGACCTATCCCATCAAAACATTTTGAATTATATAAACCTAAACTCAAAATATAAATAGTTAATAAAAATAAATATAAATAGTTTAATTAGATAGGAAAAGTCTGGTAATTTCACTTGCAATACTTACAATGGAGCAAGTGTAGTAGATTATGTAATTTGCTAGCATAGTTTGTGTGAGAAAATGGAGGAAATGTTGATTGGAGATCAAATTTGGGACTTGAAATCAGATCACAAACCAATTTATTTAAGTTTCTCTTGGTCCGGAAAGAAGCAATTAGGGTCAAAAACTCGCTGTGTTTAACAAAATCCCCCAACGGGTAGAATTCTTTTGACTCCAGAGAATTGTAATACCTTCAAAATAACGCTAGAGAGACTCTTCAAGAAGGAGGAAATCTCATTTCATGGCCTTCATAGTCATGGATTAACACATTTAATTCAAAGCGCACTTGTTAAGTGCAAAAGAGCAAAAATTAAGAAGTATGAAACAAACTACTTTCCGGTTAATGCTTGGTTTGATGAGGAATGCAAAAATGCAAGGAGAAGGTGGAAGGAATTAGACATGGATAACATAAAGCTCAAAGCTTACAAGCAGATAGTAAGAAAGAAAAAAGTTGATTTCATGGTTTCAAGGAGAGAATAACTAATCTTCCTTGAGAAAAATAACCCCAAATTATTCTGGAAGGAGATCCAACCGAAAAAGGTGCAAATTGAAAACAACATTACAACTTCTAAATGGTTCGACTATGAAAGACAACTTTATGAGCAGGATCCCAAGGTTGACCCTCCTCCCTTGGTCAACATAGACACAAAACTCTTCACCGTGCAAGAGGTAGAGACGGGTATCAAGAAGTTGGGCGTTGGAAAAACAAAAGACTTAGATGAACTCCAAGCAGAGTATCTAAAGTGGGGCTTAAAAATTCTTTCACCTCACATCACAAAAATTTTCAACAACATCATACAACAAGGGTTCCACACAGATTGGACAACTAGTATGGAAATACCTCTTTTCAAGAGTGGTGACGTCAATAATCCCTCCAATTATAGAACCATAATGATAAACCCCTTGTTTGCAAAGTTATTTGGAAGCATGTTAGAAAATAAATCAGCAAGTGGGCATAAGAAAGAGATAAACGTGCTAAAGGGAAAGCAGGTTTTAGACCTAAACATTCCACAGTTGGTCATTGTATAACTTTAAGGCACATCGTTGAAAAAGTTTGGGAAAAAAGAAAGAAGTTCTATGTTGCTTTGTTGATTTCAGAAAAGCCTTTGACACGGTTCCTAGGGATAAGCTTTGGGGCAGAATGGAGGAACTTGGGGTTCCCAGGCATTTGAGAGTAGCTGTGCATAGGCTGTATGAAGAGGTGAAAGTCAAAATTAGAACTTCAGCAGGCATTTCTGAAAGTTTTAGAAGCGATATCAGGGTCAAGCAAGGTTGCTCATTGTCTCCTACCCTTTTTGGGTTATATATTGACAAGCTTGAAGAGTGGCTAAATTTGCAAGGGGGTGACGGTATCCATTTGGGGAAGTTCGTTATAAGTCTTCTTTTGTACGCGGATGACCTTATATTGGTTGCTAAATCGGCTCTTGGTTTGCAATAGCACTTACATTCCCTTGAGCATTTTTGTAGAAGGGTTGGGATGCAAGTCAATATTAGCAAAACGAAAGTAATGGTTTTCTCTAACAAAAGAAAACATAACCAGCATAAGTTATATTTTGAAGACAACATTATGGAAGAAGTTGCAGACTACAAATACCTTAGAATTGACTTAAACAAAAATTTAAGTTGGGATGGTTGTAGAAAGAAAAAAACTTTAGGGGGTTGGAAATCATTTTATGCTCTTCAAAACAAGTGTAGAGATGCAGAGCTATGCGACTGGAAAACCACTCTAACTCTTTTTGGACTTCTAGTGATTCCGGTGATTCTCTACGGTCATGAACTATGGGCTAGTAGCACAACTGAGATGTAGTGGAAACAAATTGAGAAAATTTAGAAGCGTTTGATTACAAACAAATTCAAAATTAAAAGTGCAGTTCCTTATGATATCTTGTTAAGTGAAACAGGGGCTACTCCTATTGAAGCAATTGCTATGGTGCCAGTCATAAGGTATTTGAAAAAAATTGAGCAAATGGAAGAGGGTAGATGGCTTAAGGTTGTAATTAGTGACAGATTGTGAAAAAGAAAGGAGTCTTGGATGCGGCAAAATAACAAATGGTTTAGTAAATGAGGTATTTGCTTGAGCATGTGTCCTACAAATAGTAAAGAGATAAAAACTTTTGTTATGGATAAGTTCCACAAACCTACTTGGGAGAAAGAGCTAGGAAGAAAGGAAAAGTACTACATTGAAGACTTTAACCCCACCCATAACCATCAACAAAAAGCGTACATAAAGACTAATATTTCATGAAAGTCTAAAATTCTTATTGCTCATATAAAAAAGGCAATCTTTTCTATAGACTATTTTTAATTTCATGAACATTAAAAATACTTTCATTCTTTCTTACCTAATACATCAATATTTACCAAACATAAATACACCATCATACTTACGAGCAACAAAACATGTAATTACCGACCAAAATACAAAATGGTTACCGACAGCCAACTTTGACACTTGGTAGATACCAAATTTTGCGATTTTCAAAAGTAAACTGACTCAGCAGCCTTAGTGCTTATTAAATACTTTTTTCTTCCCAAAAATATGACCAAATACGGCACCGGGACACGAAACAAATGTCACCACGTATGCAGGTTAAGTAACTTTTAAACCCTCGCAGCGAAAACGGTAATTAAAGTTTCCCGTCAATTGATATTTCAGATTGACAGGAAAATGACCGAAAAAGTTCAGGCGACCCCCGTTTTCCTCGGTCCAGAATTTATCCCGCCATTCTCTTACGTAAAAAAATATTAAAAAATGAAAACACACATCTATAAATATGTATACATAATCAACCGGCTGATACGGTACTGCCTGTTAAACCTTGAGCTGTCTTTGTGCAGAGTTGAAAAAGAGCATCTTGGGACTCGGGACTCGATCTGCGGTCACGCGCTCCTGTACACAGACGCATTGCCTCTAGTCGGCCGAGGTATGCCAGAGCAAACCCTCTGTTCTGTACAATTTCAAGTGTCCATTGTATGAACGGTTAATTTTGATGGGAGTTTTGCAGGAATGGAGAGTCTACCCGATGAAAAGGCGAAGGCGCCAAAGCAGAGGAAGAAGACAGATTTGGGAAGTCGACTGAAGCTTCGGAGCATTGCTATTCAAAAATTTCTTTTCGACGAAACCACTGGCTCTGAGAAAAGCATCCGAAACGCCTGTGGTGATACTCCTGATACGAGTAAAGCGCTTAGGATGTACGAGGATGCCGTATATTTGTATTTATTTTTCATAAATTTGTTTTTCACCTTTTTAGGGTTAAAGATTCGGGCAAATGGAAGTGCTGATGTAATTCTTTTTGCAGGCTAGTGAAGGATAACAAAGTCAAACGATTTGGCAGTGGCGGGAGATCCAATCCTTTTATATATATGGTCAGAAATAGGTTTTTAGCATTATTTTTTGGTTCCTAATTGCTTAATTTAAAATATACAAATCTTCACTACGATTTTCTTGGCGTTGCAGGCTTTGATTCCGCCTTCCACTCGTGAGCTTGAACTTCTAAATGAGGCACAGGCCATGGATTCAAACGATTTGATTCCGCCTTCCATTCGTGAGCTTGAACTTCTAAATGAGGCACACGCCATGGAATCAAACGATTCAATCGGAGTAATGGAAACTCCGTCAGATATTTTCTTGGCGTTTAAGATTTGATGTTTCAGAATTCCTATGTACAATTGTTGAACCTTTTAACGAATTTTTGTGAAGACTGAATTAAATAGGGCATGGAACTATAGAAAGCCATATGCTCTGTTTTCAAGCCTTGATAAAGAAGTTTGTTTACCGTACTTCGATGGCTTTCTGGTTTGACAAAACCATCGTTTTCGTTTTTATTTGGTCTTAAAGGAACCTCTTTCATTTTCTGCTTTCTGGTTTGACAAGGTTTGAAATAACCTTTATATCTCTCTGTATTTCTCTGTATCTCTCAATTTCTTCAAGAATTGTGAATCATTACAATTTTTTATACAATGGTTTTCGAAAAACAGAGTCTGAATTCTTTTTTCTTTTATTTTGCACATATATTGTTCAACTCGTAATTTTTAGTACCAATGTGTGTATTTTTGGTAGCACATTTAGAAACCACTTTCTTACAGTGTACAAAGAGTGCGTAGTGCTAATTAAAAATAAAATAACTGTGTTAATAATGATATAATTCTTTTTTTGTTAATTTATATGTTTAAATTTTACTCTTCCTTTTTAAAATTATACGGTACTCAACAACCCAATATTAGAAAAATGTCCAGAAAGAAATTTGAAGCCTTGGATTTCTTCTGAAAGCATTAGACAACACTGTTCAGAGATATTCAGAGATTGTTGTAGGGCGGTTATCCTCAATCAAAAGATAAATCGGAATTTCAAGATGGATCAAAAAAATTGGAATAGAGGTGCCAACGGCATCGGGCGCCAGCAATATCCCGAAGGGCACACTCTCTGGCAACAACTGCGGCTTTTTCGAGAGTTCGTCAACAAGAAATCTGTGTTCTAAATATTACAAGGATCTCATGAAGGAGGCGGCACAAGCTACCCCCTGCAACGGCCGCCGTTGAGCAGTCATTTGCCGCGGGTTCTTCCATGGAGTAGGAGGTGCGCACCCTCTTGCCCCTAACAGTCATTTGCCGCGGGTTCTTCGATGGAGTAGGAGGTGCATCCCCGCGCCCCCTTTTGCAAAGCAGGTGCTTCCGTCCAGCAAAGCCGTGCACAGATTTCTACAGCCGCAGCCGGAGCCGGAGCCAGAGCCTCACCCTCCTCAACCCAGCTGGCGGCAGCGCGGTCATCAGTTCCCCTCTGCGGCGTCCTGCCGAAACCCCTAACCGGGGTTTCTCTTGCAGGAAACGGGTGGGCCTAACCGGCTTTTAATGTCGATGCCGAAATACTTTCTGTGGCACACATCTATATGCCGAGAAACATAGCTGCTCCTTCGATTTCAAGGCCGCTGGTCGTGAAGCGATCGCTGTCGTCGAGGCTTTGAAGATTGACAAACTTTAACAGGATTTACATGTTTTCAAATTATAAATGATAGAACGTTGAGAAAATCTTGAATTATGTTACAAAATGGTGTTTTCATTGTGAAAATGGTATTGGAGGACTGTAATATTCCCTTTCTTGATCCAGTGAAAGTGGATAGAATTGATCCATGGTATTTTCCCATGGTATTGACCCATGGTATTTCTTGTTAGTATTGACCCATCAACCCTATAAAAGGAGAGAGAAGCTAGGCATTTAGAGCATTCTAGATTATCTATCTTATTATGTTTGGGTTGAGAATCTGGCATGGCCAGTTCTATTATTGATCCTGGGACAAAAACCCCACGGTGATGTTTATGTGGTGAATCCATCCAGGTTTCACAAGTGGGCTTCAGTTTCTTATATTTGTCATTGTCAAGCCGCTGTGCATGCCATTTGCAGATTTTATGGTCTAGGCATGTATTTTACTTCTAGTGAATAATATAAATAAAATGGTTGCATTTCTTTTGTTCTGGTTCTTGATGAAAGATTGCATTAAATGAGAACACTAAGATGTTTTAGATCTATCAATTTTTTTTTGAAATCTTACAGTGGTATTAGAGCTCTGCATCCTGCCAGCCTGAGAATTTTATGTAAGGAACTTCGGTGAAATTTATTTTTCACCCTAGCCAGCATTTCTCACTTCGGTGATATTTATCACCCTAGTTGGATTTTTATTTTTTTTGTAAATTATTGGAAGACATAAGTGAAGGGAAAATTATTTATAAGTTTGCGGGTTAAATTTGTGAAAATATTTGAATGCATATGAAAAATTAATATATTTCTATTCGGGTATGGGAGAAGATGGACCGCCTTGAAGAAATTTTGAAAAACAACCAGAAAATCCTTGATGTATATGGTCCTTTAAGAAGGCCGTAGTCTTCCCAGGCAACGTTTTGGCCCGGATTCTGGCAAAGATTTTTAAAAAATCCGGCAAAGATTTTATCAGAATCATGTTTTCAGTTGTTAAACTTTAGTATTTTGAGTGCTTTAAGGGTTTTTGGTGGTGCTGAATCCATTTCTGCTATCAAAAATGGATTCTAAACACTCCAACTCCCTGATTTCTTGAATTTTAGTTGCCCGGATTCCGGCAAAAAACTGTCGTTCGGGCTATATTTCGTTGCTTGGGTAGACAACTCCTTTAAGAAGCCATATTTCCATAGACCAAAATGATAATCAAAGCAAGAACAAAATCAACAGCAAGAATGAAATAAGGAGGTGAGGACTATGCTTTATCTGCAAGGGACCTTGGGCCCTTAACCATTCCTGTCCAGGTGATAAGAAGAAGGAAACAAAGTTAGAACAAGAGGAGATTACTTCAAATCATGGGAAATATTTTGTAGATGGGTCTATTGATCTTTAGGATGGTGAGCAACATCGTGACATTATTCAGGGAAGCTTGCAGGACAACAAACATTTGGAAGTGCATGAGGAAATTCTACCTAATGCCATTGATGAGGTTGATTCCTATACAATGGAGTTCGTAGATCCCCAGGGGAATATTCATGAAGAATATGAACAATCAAGTATAGATAAAATTCCACCGATGCATCTATGTTCGACAGTTGAAAGGGATGAACATATGGCCTCCACAAATGAAGAAGACTTGGAAGATTCGAGTGAGGATTTAGCGATAGTGAACCAACATGATGAGTATGATCACGAGGAGCAACATGACAAACATAATGTGCAAAATGGACCATTCCTAGAGAGTTGGTCAAAGGCTCAAGTTGAAGATGTGGTCGTGGGGCATCCAGTGCTGTCAAATACAGAGACATTTAGCAGGGCACTAGAATTGCCAGTAGAAGACTTTCGAGAAAGGATCAAGAATTTCAAGACAAATCTTATGTTGTTGAAGCAGAAAGTCTGGATAGTCCGAGACACTGCCTTACAGGAGAACAGAAAAATTGAGGAACTCATAGGGGTATGTGCCGAATCAAAGACCAAGTTGTCTAGTGTTGAGGAACGACTCAAATCTCTCATAAGGCAGCAAGAGGAGTACAATTGGGAGTTCCAGAGCAGCCCTCTACAAGAATACATAGATAAATCTTGCAACGCCAACAACCCACCTTTATACATTGGGAAGAGCAGGGCAAAGTTCTCCAAATACATCATGTTGGGTAACCAAGTAGAGCAGCATGAATCAAGCATCGAACAACATCAACATAGTAGATTTGCAGATATTCATTCTTTCGCAAGTATGGATTGGCGAGAGATTATGAGTTGGTATTCTATTAATGGGTTGATTATTTGGAGGATACCCATAGCCAAGGCAAAATTACAGCTTGAACCACTTGGTGCAGACAGCGATGGAGAGTTGAAATGGTACCATAACCCACAGGTCCCAGGATTTAGGTGGCATTGAGATCTGGGAGAATCCATTGGGGAAAGAATTGTTTGGGATCCAGGTAAATCTATGGAGGGGAGGATTGTTTGGGATTCAGGTATTGGAGGATCCATTCAGGACCATTCAACATGGAGAGCGCATTGGATTGTATGGGATCCTGGTATTAATGTACAAATGCTTCTGTTGTGGATAGAAGTGGATTGCTTGAGGACAAGCAATCTTTGGGCGGGAGGATTTGTAATATTCCCTTTCTTGATCCTGTCAAAGTGGATAGAATCGATCCATGGTATTTTTCCATGGTATTGACCCATGGTATTTCTTGTTGGTATTGACCCATCAAGCCTATAAAAGGGGAGAGAAGCTAGGCATTTAGAGCATTTTGGATTATCTATTTTATTATGTTTGGGTTGAGAACTTGGCATGGCCAATTCTATTATTGATCCCGGGACGAAAACCCCCCGGTGATGTTTATGTAGTGAATCCATCTAGGTTTCACAAGTGGGCTTCAGTTTCTTATATTTGTCATTGTCAAGCAGCTGTGCATGCCATTTGCAGATTTTATGGTCTAGGCATGTATTTTACTTCCAGTGAATAATATAAATAAAATGGCTGCATTTCTTTTGTTCTGGTTCTTGATGAAAAATTGCATTAAATGAAAACACTAGGATGTTTTAGATCTATCAAAATTTTTATTGTTTGGAATCTTACAAGAACACCATCACCATTTCCTGTCCGAAACACAATTGACAATGAATCATGAACAGGAAAATTCCCAATATTGTAGTGATATTCCACAACTTAATTCATAGATTCAGCTACTTTCTTACAAAGCAGGGCATGAAGTTGGTCTTCCTTGTACAAATCACTTAGTAATTTTAACAATGACTGTTTGGATAATGAACGAATCCTTCATAGTAAAAATACTTGCATGACTTCAAAAGCAAGTTCTTGCAGTGCTGTCAACAGTCTTGCAACAGGATGATTCTGTTTAGTACATTGAATTCTTATTATAGCCTCTCGGCATTCTGAATTCAAGGCGGGGAACTTTTAAGGTCAATTCCTGAAAGATCTGTTGCTTCTTTAGCTGCCGCCTTCAAAGAATTCATCAATAATTCCTTTATGGTGTCGATTTGAACCCGCAATTCAACCCTGTCGGACTCGAAATCCTGCTGCTTGGAACAGAGATAGTTGATATAAGCAGCGGCATCCCCGAGCAGAGAAGCTTTGATAGTTGATATAAGCAGCGGCATCGCCGAGCAGAGAAGCTTTGTCCATTTTCGACACATTAGGACCACGGCACGAAGCTCATAAAATTTATGGTTCAATTTCTCACGCCTTTGCTGCTCAGCGTCAACATGATTCAGAGGCTCTTCGCGGCCATTTGCTGGCTTTCTCCCACTTTTCCGTGGCTTTCTCTCGACTACAGCAGAGGTTGGATATTAATTGACGCCCTACCTTAGACTGCTCTGATTCAATGCTAGAAAGCAGGCCTCTTACAGCAGTTCCAGGTGGATTAGACCGTAAACCAATGGCATCCTCTTTTATTGCTGGCTTTATCATGTTCTTTTCACTGCCTTTAAAATCAAATGTGAGGGTTTGTGGTTCCGTACCGTTTACTATTTCGGTAATATGGATGGCGGGGCTTCAGTACTAAAGAACTCTGTTCAGCAATGATTCGTCGTCTTTAACCACTAAAGAAATTGGTTCAGCGAACACAGATGTTTTTTGTTTGCCTGTCACAGAGAATATCGCAGTGGAGGCTCGCCAAATGTTTTCTGTGGTGATGGAGACCTGTAAAATCGGCACACCTCTGTTATTGGCTACAACTCCCGTCACAGATAAGAAGGCAGTGCAGGCTGGCGAACTGTTTTCGGCACCTCTGTTGCTGCCCACAAACTCTGTCACAGACAAGAAGGCAGATGAGATGGCAGTGAAAGCCCGTGAACTCTTCTCTAACCTGATGGGCCACGGGGAAAAAACAGATGGATCAATCAAATTTTGGACAGATTTTACGCAATAGGTAAAAAAGGGAGACGAATCTGGTTGAAATTCAGATTTCAGACAATGGGCAAAGGGAGAACAATAGAAATTCAAGTTGAAAGGACATTGAATGGTTTCTTGATTCTCCAGTGGAGTTTGGTTTGGTATCAAAAATTAACATCCACAAAAATCAGATTTTGGTTAATGGAGAATTAGTTTATTGATTTTTGACATTTTGTTTTTATATACCTATGCTGAAGCATAGATGACAATCATCTTAGCAACATATGGCACAACAGTGTTGCTTAAAAATGATATATGTGATATTTGAATTTTATATTTAGGGCCCAACAATCTTAGCAATATAGGGCCCAACAGTCAGTGCTGCTTATGTGATATTTGAATTTTATATTTAGGGCACAACAGTACTGCTTAAAAATGATATATGTGATATTTGAAGTTTATATTTATGGCACAACAGTGCTACTTAAAAATGATATATGTAATATTTGAATTTTATATTTATGTATATGTGTTGCACTTAGAGCTACAAAATGCACTCATAGGTACCAATATCACAAGCTGAATATCATATTAATTTATTGACTTTTAACAATTTGTTTTTGCCATGTACTGCAAGCATTGACAAAATGCACTCATAGATACCAATATCACAAGCTGAAAATTAATTCCCATTAATTTATTGACTTTTAACAACTTGTTTTTGCCAGGTACTGCAAACATAGATAATAGAAGCAATATGTTGCACAACAATGCTATTTATAAATGATATATTTGAATTTTGAATTTTATGTTTACATATTTGTGTTGTTATCATAAAGAACATTATTACGATACGAGCACTCATAATATTTTGCATAATGGTATATGATCCAATATGTTAGTGGAGTTACCAATATGTTAGTGGAGTTATATAAACTAATTTAGTTAATGTGAAATATGATCCACTAAGAACTTAAAGCGATTAAATTTGTCGAGGTGCAAAAAGATTTGATCTTTATAGATGTTTAAAAGACTGGAATTAAGATGGATCTAGACTGGTTATTAATCATAATTAACATTATTATATGTGTAAAAATGCAATATTAGTACAAGTTTAAAATTTAATTAAATTTGTTGAGGTGCAAACAAGTTTGATCCTTATGGATGCTTAAAAAGTCGGAGTTAAGATGGATCTAGACTAGTTATTAATCATAATTAATATTATTATACGTGTAAAAATGCAATATTAGTACAAGTTTAAAATTTAATTCAAAGAAAATTGTGTTGATAGTGTATAAATGATTTAGAATGTTGTTAAATATAATATTATGAGATAAGAAAAGAAATTATATCTAGTGATGTGATAAATAGTTAGACAAATATAATTAAATAATATAAGATGTTAGTTAAAGATCGAAATAATGGAAAATTGATTTGATAAAAGAATGATTCAAAGGTGGTTTTTGGGAAAGACATTTATTGAGATGTCAATTTTGCCTTGACTTTTTTTCTTTTTCTTTTTTCAAACAAATATGAATCGTGTTTTTTATGGTGGAAATGGATTCAACACCATCAAAAACCCTCAGGCACCGCAAAGCTTGATAGTTGTAATTGAGATTTCCAAAAATATATGTCGGATTTTATCAAAATCATGCCTGAATTTCCATTATTTTCCAGGAAAAAATGACGCTTCCTTAGACTATGGGTTTGACAAAAGAAGCATTAACACAAATTTAGAATTTAATTCAAAGAAAATTGTGCCGGTAGCATACAAAGGATTTAGACTATTGTTAAATATAATATTATGAGATAAGAAAGGAAATTATATCCATGGATGTGATAAGAAGTTAAACAAATATAATTAAATAATATAATGTGTTAGTTAAAGATCGATATAATGTAGAATTGATATAATAAAAGAATGATTCAAAGAAGGTTTTTACAAAAGGCGTCTATCGAGGTGTTAATTTTCCCCGAACAACAAAAAATTAGCAACCTTTTTTTCTTTTATTTTTTCAAAAAATATGACAGTAAGAGTGCTTGAATCATGTTTTTGATGGTGGAAATGGATTCAACACCATCAAAAACCTTGAGGCACCCAAAACCTTGAAGCTTGACAGTTGTAATCTGAAACCCATTCTTTGTTTTCTTTCTTCTTTAGTTGCTCCCAGTGTTTTGCTTTGGGGGGGGGGGGGGGTGCGGTTAGAGTTGGTTTTTCTAATGCTTCATTTCCCCATGAGCTAAGTATGGTGAGTTGTAAGCTCACATAAGGACTTGCGTTTGTCCAGTTTCCATTGTTACGCTTAACTGAGACCGGGTCTCCTCCATTGCTATATAATGGAGATCTTTTATGTACTTTCACACAAGTTTGTGAGTAATATAATACTCTTTCATGGTATCAGAGCCTTGGCCCATGTTCAATTCCCCGATTTGTGATTGAGTGGGGGGGTTGTTAGAGTTCGTTTTTCCAACACTTCATTTCCCCATGAGCTAAGTATGGTGAGTTGTAAGCTCACATAGGGACTTGCATTTGTCCAGTTGTCATAGTTATCTTTAACCAACACTAGGCCTCCTACATTGGTATATAATGAAGGTCTTCTATGTACTTTCACACAAGTTTGTGATTGGGAGTGTAAATCATTTTTTCTTGTCATCATCAACTTTGCTTCTGTGGCTAGTAGAAACAACTTTTCCAACTTTGTGTTATCAACATGGGTACAATATTGCAGGAGCTTCGTGAGAAGAAGGCAACAGATGAACTTCGTAAAGAGGTCATTCAATTGCAGTCAGTGGTATCCCTTTTGCAAGGATAAAATGCAACATTTAAAAATAGGTTGCAAACTTCAATTGCTGAAAAAATCCAAAAGGTATACCACCTGGATTCAAACATGGACAAATATTCCCAGATGCTTGCAGATGAATTTCAAGAGAAGATTGACTTCCTTGATCACTTGGAGGAGGAATTTGAGTCTTTCTAACTCAAATTTGAAGAAGAAACTAGAAGAACAAAATAATGAACATGTTATGCAGATTGATTGTTTAAAAGAAACAATGATGGAGAAATACCATTTTTTTAAACAAGATTATGATGCATTGTCTCAACAGCTAATTGAGAAGGATGAGGTCATTCAAAAGTTGCAAGAGTCTAAGCAAGAACTTGAATTGGAAGTTAGTCGTCTTCAAAAATTTGAGATGGAGACAGTTGATGTTAAAAGGCCAAGCTCTCCTTCTTTCATACTCCGTGATGTTGATTGTCAGAAGCCTGAAGCTGATGATCAATTAGGGGAATTTTGATGTCTAAAATGGGCCTCCTAATGAAATTATAAAATAATAGTGGAAATAATAAAATAATATTAGATTACATCATCAAATTTTAGAGGGAAAAAAGAAAAAAAAAATTTTCAAATCATATTTCAACTTATTTCCCTATGAATTTACTCAAATTTTAAGCGAGAACACTCGTTGGATGCATAATTTTATTCCTCATCCAAGGATTACTCATGTTGCATACTTTCGATGGACCCTGCTACACAAAAAATAAGAAATACATGCAAAACGTGATTGCAATCACGTTTTTCGTGTATTTCTCATTTTTTGTATAGCTGAGTCCATCGAAAGTATGCAACATGGGTACTCCTTGGATGAGGAATTAAATCTGGCATCCAACATGTACTCCAGCTTGAAATTTGAGTAAAATATTAGAGATATAAGCTGAAAAAATAGTTTTATTATTTTATTATTTTTTTTTACCTAAAAAATGGTGAATCATCCCCCATGGTTGACACCATCATCTTGAATACTATTGGTTCTTATAAAGTTTATTTTGGTTCTACATTTTTCTTAGAAGGCCCATTTTAGACCTCAAAATTTCTCTAATGATGACCCATCACATGTTTTTATTGGACCCAGTTTTGAAAACCATACTACAGGAATTGGGTCTCGATTGTTGAGAAAAATGGGATATATTGGAGGACTTAGGAAGAATGGATAAGGAATTTTTTCTCTTATTAACCCTATAGTGCAGACATCAAGGGCAAGTCTTGGATACGATCATGCTGCTACCTCATCACTTACATCCAACTGTGAGGTGCTTGAAGAAAATGTTCATGTTAACTGTGATAAACATATTGATGACATCACTATTAATGTCATTCCAAATCAAATTTTTATGGCACCTAGATTTAAATCCACGAAAACAAAGACGGGGCATCTCCACATCCTCATCAAAGGAAATCATCCAGGTTCCAACATTCTTGGTCGATTACTAGTCCTGCATTCAGATCGTTACAGAAGAGATGTGAGAGAATGAATCGTGGACCAGTTTCGACCATCAAGATAGTTTGTGGATGGGTCGATGGATGGTCATGGCGAAGATTGAACCAATTCTTGCAGAATTCATATCATCATGTTGCATCAATTTCTCATTGTTGATTGTCATTGTTCCCGCAATTATGGTTCAAGAGGGGGAATTTGTTGACAATGGAGGCTATTGATTCTCACTCCCTCTACATTTGTGTTTTAGGGGGGGTAGTTACATGGTGACATATATAGTTGTCGTTGTTTTGTTGACGATTATCATTTTTTATTAGTGTGATGGTGACGGTGTTCAAACAACTTCAAGAGTGTTGTTGTACGACATGTGAGTTGAGTTTCCATATTTACATGCCTCATTGGTTGGTTGTTCGTTGATGGTGTTGCTTTTGTTTGAAGATTTGTCCCAGTTCTTTACTGAAACCTAGTTTCTTTGAAGCATTTTTTGGATAAGTTGACATTTTTTGGCACCCTTGTGCCTCTACAACAATCCTACTTCAAATATTGACCAACCTCATTGAGGTTTCATGGATCTCATCTTCAGAATCCTGGTAATTCAGTATTTCATACTTCTTGATTGGAGCAAGCATATGTTCTTGTCATTTAGTGGATCTTTATGGGATCTACAATTTCAGCTCCATGATAATTTGAGCATTGACATCTTTCTCTCTTTTGGGGGGGGCGGTGGTGGGAGTTCTTTCCTACGGGTTTTTCTCTCTTTATCTGCTTATGAGAGTTTTTACATGAGTACCTAATCAGGCCTCGTTACTGGGACCCATTCTTTGTTTTCTTTCTTCTTTATTTACTCCCTGTGTTTCGCTTATGGGGGGGTGTTAGAGTTGGCTTTTCCAACGCTTTGTTTCCCCATAAGCTAAGTATGGTGAGTTGTAAGATCACATAGGTACTTGCATCTATCGAGTTGTCATAGTTATACTTAACCGACATTAGGCCTCCTCCATTTCTATATAATGGAGATCTTCTATGTACTTCCACACAAGTTTGTGAGTAATATAATACTCTTTCACCAAAAATGTTTGTTGGATTTTATCAAAATGTGTCTATATTTCCATTGTTTTATAGGAAAAATTGATGCCTCGTTAGACTATGGATTTGGGAAAATACCTGCAAATAATATAATAATGCTTTATAAGTATTGATATAGGAAAAAGATAGTTTAAAATGTTCATAATTTTCAAGTCTTTATGAGCATATGATTTAATAAAATTGCAATTTAAAGTGTTCAAAATTATAGGGAAAGGGGCATTGGCCAATTCCCAAAACACCTTAGGACTAAAGAGTGTCACTTTTGTGATACTAAGAGGGTTGAAGATGAAAAACAATTTCTCCTGTATTGATTAGTTCTTACTCACATCTTTTCTATTTTTCTAAATGTTTATCACAATACCAACCTTCTTGACATGTTACATTAGCAAAACCATGGTGATCTATGAATGCCTCTCTCCCTTCTTTCAGATCATATAAATATAATTTTAAAGAATCTCAATTAATCTCTTACATTGTTTAAGGTCCTCTAGACCATATTGATTTTAGTGGACGTTAATTTTCATCATCATATGAGTATAGAACGTAGTAAAAGTAAAACTAATAAAAATACATCTCGTTTGAACAAATAAAAATTGATATTAAATTAAGTATTATTAAGTTACTTTTTAATAATTAAAATTAGATTATTATTTTTTTGTTTAAATAAATTATTATATTTTATCTTTTAAAAGTAATATGAATTATTTTTATTTTTATTTTTGAATAACATTAAATAAAAATAAAAAATTAAATGGATGGTTTTTTCAATATAGGTTTATATGGTTGTTGGTGTTGTTGTTTTTATACAATTGAATAGCAATTTTAATAAATTTGCACTTGGTCACAACAAATACACAAGGAATTCAATACATTGTCATTTTTTTATGGGATCTTCCATTCAAATAATGACTAAATTCATGGGAAGTAGATCCCATCACCTGTTACTATGTTCGAGTCCTTCTACATGTTTACAAGAGAATGCAAAAGGTTTATATAATTGTTTTTATTAATAATTATTTGGGCTATTTTTCTTATCCTTCTTATTTGGTATGTTTTAATTTATATTTCTGATTCTTTTAATAAAATGCTTAACAAGAAAATAAATTTTGATTAATAATGATATATGATAGTTAGCATCTTTATATATATGAGAGTATAAGCATTTTATAATTTTTATAGTATATGTGATAATATATATGTGAGACTATAAGAAATTTATAATTCTTATAGTATATGTGACTCTACCTTTTAAATATGTTGTATAGCCACTAAACATATTAAATTCTTATCTATACAGCTTGAGTGGGCCTAATAGTCAAGAGCATGTGTTTCCTCCTAAGAGGTCATAGGTTCAAAACCAGAGGGGGGTAGAGTATGTATGCCTTCATAGACTTAGCAGTGAAATCGTTGTGCGGAGGTGGGTCCCTTGTCCCACAAACAAGGGGGTCTCAGACACCAATCTGGTGTCTGGCTTGGCCATGACCTTAAAATTGGATTATTATTATTATTATAGTATAAAAAAAACATAGATAAGATGAAAATAATAGATAATTAACAAGGATATGTGATGGGCATACTTGGATGATGTCTCACATGAAGAGGGAATTTTGTATTTATCTATAAATGATTACATTTATTTAGAATATGGGATAAGTTTGAGAGATTAATAATTACCATAAATTTGATGGCTTTCACATGTAAATTTGATAAGTCTCACATATAAAGGGAGAGGTACAAGATAATGGAAGTTAGTGGATGAACTATCAATAAATATATAAGGATTGGGGTGAGGAACTTGGATTATATCCATACTTTAATATTGTTGCAGAGTTGAATATATTCACTCACTAGCTTAGATCCATCTAATTATGAATGGAGTGGAATCAAATCCCTTGAGGTGTAAACCTTTCCTCAAGTTCTACACTCCGAAGAGAAGCTAATAAGTGGCAAGCATTAAGGATATACAAATGATATTTTTTTTTTTTGGAAATGTAAGCATACGAATACCATGCACATTTGCATTTTGTGGAAAACTTATCTATTTAATGTAAGAACCTACAGTGTGTATTTTTTATGTGACTATCAAATTACAATTGAAATTTTACATTAATGATTTAAGTACAAAAGGAGAAGCTGATAAACAAAATAGATATTCAAAACATTTCCATGTATATTTTTTCCTTTGAAAATAAATAAAATAGTTTCAAGGCACATTTAATTATTATAATTTGAACATTTTGTAAATGTTGAATTACATATTAAATGATGAGGGTTATCACATTCTTTGTAAATTTGAATTTTTTTAATGTATATTAGTTAATTTTGTAATACATGATTAAAGTATATTTTTTATATTATTATGTAAATTTATACATCGTTTAAATGTTATTTATTTATTTTTTAATTTTAAAAGGACACGTGTCTTGAGCATAGACGTAATCACACTTAGTAGAATGCACCTTCTTTTTTATTTCACTCCTTCGCAATAGGGACAACCAATAAATAGATAGAACGAGTGAATTAGGGGAATTGAGATGGAATAGAGACTTTGATGGAGATCGACAGACGTAGAGAAAGGGGTGGCTAGGTTAGCAAGACGACAACTAGCCCCTTCCACTGAGATAGAAACAAAAACACTAAAGGGGTAATGAAAGATTGGATAACTCACAAATTTGGACAAAGAGAAATCCTCATAGATTTCCTTTACACAATGCAACAAAAACAATCCCATTACCAATTTTGTAGAAGCCCCGAGAAGATTTCGTTGATTCAACAACATCGGGTAGAGAACAATAATGTAGAATGAGTGTGTGAGGTTAATAACTTTGCATGGCTAGGACAACTAGCGGTTGGCACTGTCATGCTACCACCACCTATTTCTTGTGGTGGTAGCCTTAAATTTGTGCCAATCCTCCCCTTGTGATAATTTAAACCATTTGCATCCCCCAATATGGTTCTTTGGGTACCATCCTAATCAGGGGATATTTGATGGTTTCAAATATACAAATGGAATTGATCACTTGGGAGGTGTTACAATAGAAAAAATATAATGGTCTAACTTTTGATGCAGTGTATGTCAACGAGTAGAAACCTCAAGTAATTTGAAGAGAATGAAACTCTGCCTTTAAACTTATTTGTCTAGTCACTAAACATATTAAATGGTTACCCGTAGCTTTACTATAAACAAGCATAGTAAGATGAAAGAAGAGATAATCAAGAAGGATATTTGGTGGGCATACTTTGATGATGCCTCACACGAAATTTTTCATAAGAGAGGATCAAAGGGAATTTTGCATTTATCTAAAAGTCATTGCATTTCTTTCAACTATGGGATAAATTAGGAGATTTAATAAGTACCATAAATTTGATGGATTTTACATGTAAATTTGATAGCTATCACCTATAAAGGGAGAGGGACAAGATATTGTCGATGAACTATCAATAAATAGATAATGATTGGAGTGAGGAACCTAGATTATATCCATACTCTAAGATAGATGCACAATTGATGATATGTTGGCAACATGGTGTTGACATTGATGTCAACAGTTGGGTGAACTATGTGTTGGCATTGATGTCAATAGTTGTAGGTGTCCTTTTGCATGGTATTGATGTATGATGTGTTGCATAATGGTGTTATGGTGTTGTCATTAGAGGAAATTTCAGCCTAAAAGTAAATACATAGTAAGATGTACATAATTATGTAACTACTATACAGGATGAAGAATTATATACATTAAAAAAATGTGTTTAACACAGTTTTTTAATGTATCTGCATTTTTTTTTTTATCAATGTGAGTCTTCTCAAAAGTATGCATGATGGGTACTCTTTGGATGTGAAATATAATTCCGCATCCAACGAGTGTCTACACTTGAAATTTGAGTAAACCTATAAGGAGATAAGCCAAAAATACAACTAAAAAAATAGTTTTTCTTCTTTTCCCTCCAAAATATTTACATGTACTTATTTTTAAATTTAAAGGATTTTGATTGGTTTACATATTATGACATGGAAAATACAAGAAAATTTCATGGGCACTTTTAAGCTGAAATTTCCTCTAATGAGGTGGTTGGCATGATGTATTCATTAGTGATGATGCAGGTGTGTAAGCGAATGTAGGTGGATACATTTTAATTTTTCCCCAAATCAAGAAATAGATGTTGATTAGCCACTGAAAACCCACATCTGTAAGCCAAATTTCCAATGAGAAATCCACATTAGTAACCAAGATTACCTATTGATAACCTACGTCTGTGATCGTGTGCGCACACAATAAAAAATCTTGGGCTTTCCCATGGTATTTCTTGAGGGTATTTGGTGTGAATGGTAGCGATTTGATTTGGTCTTACTTGATTTTTTTTTTCTCTGAATTGGACTAATTCTATTAAGCAAAAATATGGTACAAAAATAGTACAGTCAAGAGAACCAAGAAACCGGCCAACCAGAAATGATAAACTATCAACATTGGTCCCGAAGAGAGTAAAAAAGACAAGCAAGGAACAACAACAAGCGAGAAGAGCGCTGGAAAAACCATCAACTATCCAACAATGGTGGAATATTCCACACGAAGTTTCTTCCCTTTCTTTTTGTTGACTCTAACCCAACTAGTTTGGTGAGTATGAACTTGAACGACTTGAAGACTGGAGTTCTCCAAATGAGGGAGCTCCTTATCAGAATCAGAGGAGGCGGTCTCATGAGCACGTTTTGGAGTGGTCGTAGAATCAGGAGGATGCCCAGGAGCGGTGGTGGACAAGTGCTTCAACTGAGGACCTTGAGCTGAAAATGCACCACTCCCTTCATCTTCTGAGCTCGAGGATTCAGAGTCTGCAACAAGCGGCGGGGTACAAGGAGTCCATCTTTTGGATTTGGACTTTGTACTGTTTTCCTTGTTCTTTTTTGCAGGGAGAGCGGGGCAAGAGTGCTGCAAATGCCCTGTTTGGTGACAATGGCGGCAACGGAATGCAGTGTTCTCGTAGTCTAAGATCTGAGTCCAAACTAGGTCACCAACCTTGATGATGATTTGGTTAGGCAGTCCTTTGCTGAAGTCTACTTCCGCACATATTCTAGCATATGTGTAGAGACCTTGAAGTTCCCTGTCAAAATCAGCCGTTACAAAGCATCCCAAGGTGTCACCCAGGCGTCTATAAACAACCACATGCCATAGATGGATTGGTAAGTTAGGAAGTCTGATCCAGACAGGTGTCTTGGTGATGACTGCTGTAGCTAGGTCAAATTCCGGGAACCATGGGGTTAAGAAGAGCCCAGATGTTCCCCAAAACCATGGACCTTCCTCTAATGCCAGTTCATAGTGCTTAGAGTGCTCAAACAATACTATAAAGAAACATTTTGAGCAAAATCTGACCTTGCATTTGCTAGTCCAGTTTTCGTGGATCCATTCGTAGAGTTCCTTTGTACGTGGCCAAAGTCCATTAAATCTGCAGATGATGGCTTTTTCAGAAAAATTTTGAAGATCTTCTTCGAGATTTGGATGGGAGATCTCAACTAAGGGAACATCATCCAACTTGTCAACCAAAAAAGGCTGGGGTTTGGGGGTTTCAAGGGGAGTGGGTTTCTGAGGGTGAACAACATCTTTTTATGAGTAAGAAGGGGCAGAATAAGACTGCCTAGCAGCGCCACCTCGAAGACGAAGGGATAGCACAAAAAAAACATTTCTGTAAATGTTGTAAACTGAGAGGGGAAGAAGGTCCTCAAGTTGTTTACCTTGGTAAAGAAGTCTTTGGTGGACCGAGGGAATCCCAGTCCGGCGTTCCAGATTATCTTGAGATTCTGCACCAGATCTGAGGAAGAAACCCATTGTAAAAGTGTATTCCCTGAGAGATGTAATATTTGGACTTGAAATGAAGCAGGGGACCGCATTGGAACAGGAGCTTCGCGACGACAAAGGGTATTTCTACAGGAGCAGACATCTTCATTGCTCTGCATAAAAAATCTGAGTGGGAGGGGATCGCTTCCATTCCAGCACCTGAATCCATTATTATTGCAGCCGGGGTTAGCGGCAAGGGCCATCGCTCGGTCTGCGATTGATTTTGCCGCAGAGCCAAATATTGCATTACCTTCTGACCTCTCCGTGCTAAAGGCCTCCACGAAGAGGCAAGGAGAAGGGAGTTCGAGCCAGAATCCACAGGGCGCAGCCTCCATGCATATTTTCGTTGTGCTGGGAAACCCAAAATCGATGTCGTCTCCATTGCATTCGCCAGCGAAGGGGAGGACGGCTGGGTCAGGTAATACATGCGCGGGAACTGCAAATTTGTTGCAGGCAGCGGCATAGCCCAAAAAAACCCTAGCTGCTGCCATAATCGCCGACGAGTTGCAAGATCTTGTTAATAATGGTCTTACTTGATTTGGTCACTAAGAAAAAGTGTAATTAAATTGGATAATTATTTTAAATTATGTTGTCATGGATCCACCTCAGGTTTGGATGCGTCGTAATTTAGAGATGAATGTATACATATGTAATAGATGGTTTGTTGTACATAGGTCAATTGATTCTAGAGGTAGAATGATTTGATCGTAATAACAAGAGAACACTTACGTATGGAGTGTGGATTGGATAACACATAGAGAGAATGGGATTGCCTGAGGTAAGTTGTGAATGCAACAATAATAAAATCGATGTGTCTGAGCATTAGTACAATGGATCGAGTATATTTTGGGATGTGTAATAATCATTATTTTTGAAATGTTCGTTAGCATAACATGGTGATATAAATGTGTTAAATAGAATACTTAGTTTCCAATGTTGAATTATCTTGTATTGTTGCTCATGTGTATGGCTACAACATCGATAACCAAATTCTGTATGCATTTACATGTAATATGTATTTTTGTGTTGTCACGAGCATTGTATATGCTAAGTGTAATGTTTACTTGAAGAGAGTTTTGTTCATGAGTATATGCTATTGTGCTACTGTTGGTGCTAGTTTTTTGTATGGATGAGTGAGGTTGTCAGTTTGACCATGTATAGTTGAATGAATGTTGATTATGAGAGTGAATATGGTTTATTCTATGTTGCTTCTAAGGCTTGACAGTGTGATTTATTGTTGTTAGGTCCCTATATTACTAGTATAGTATCTTATTGTTGTTAGTGTAACCCCCTTATTTTTATTATTGTACCCTTGTAACCCCCATATTGTTATTATTGTGCCCTTAAATTATTATTGTTAGGTGGGCTAGGATTACATTGTGGCCCCATGGACTCCTATATATAGAAAGGAGATTTTGTAATTTGAATCATCCAATAATTGTTCATTCATGTAATGTATTGGAGGTTTCCCCCTCGAAGTGGCTTATTTCTAAGGCATTGATATCTCTTTTCTTCTCTTTTTGGAGCTGGTTTCACAACATTTGGTATTATAGCTTTGAGATTCTAGGGTTTCGCTACTCCAAACATGTCATCGTGGCATTTTCGCTATAAGTTTTTTTCTACGAAGGTTAAGAATATGAAATTTTTAGAGTACGAAGCCAAAAGCCTGAGGAACATCGTCAAAAAATTTCAGAGCTTGGTTCGCAACATTTTATGAGATATGATCTGTGCAAGTTAGGTCATTTTGCAGGCTCCTGAATTTAACCTAAACAAGCCATCGTGGTATTTTAATAATAAATTTTTTCTATGAAGGTTCAGAAGCTGAAATTTTTAGAGTGTGAAGCCACAATCTTGAGGAACGTCATCGCAAAATTTCAGATATTGGTTCGCAATATTTTCGGAGATATGATCTGTGGAAGTTAGGGCTTTTTTAGGCTTCTGAATTTCATCTCAAAGAGGTGATCATGGGAAAATATTCATAGCTCTCTCTCTCTGAGCATTGGATTGGAATGTTGTAAAAAGTGGCTGCAAGTACGTGGAATGTAGTTTTTGGTCTATCAATTTCAAAGCCAAAGGAGCAAACAGTGACACGTGGCAAGTCGTACAAGTTCACTCTACTGAACCAGTCCAAAATTGGGTCATTGTGGGAGATTGGACATAAATTTGTCTTGAAGAATCCAAATCAGATCAGACCTATGGCATTTGAAAGAAGCTTCAGAGGGCTACTACAGGGCTAAATTTCAGATATTGAGGATTCACAATTATATATATAATTCAATTTTAATATCGAGCTCCTCAAAAGCAAGTAAAAGGTGTGTATTTTTTTTATTTTTATTTTTATTTTATTTTTCCGAATTGCATAAGTCTTGTTTGAAGAATCGAGTTGAATTGATTCCAAGGGAATATTGTAGAATAGATATCAGTATTGGATTCTAAAATGGCCCCTAAAAATAATTCAACACCCATTAAGCCTTTAGAAAGCTCTACTATGACTCATGAAGACGAAGAATAGAAACATGACATATCAAAATTACAAGAGCAAGTGCAATAAATTTCGCTCTCGCAAAGAGCAAAAAAAAATGACATGGAAGTTTTGAAGAAAGGCGTGGAAACTAAGATGGATGGGTTGAAGAAAGGCATGGAATCTAAGATGGATGGTTTGAAGAATGACATGGAATCTAAGATATATGGCATGGAAGCTGGCATGGAATCTAATATGGATGACATGGAAGCTAAGATCGATGAGAAAATGGAAAACATGAAGAATGATCTAAAAGCAGACATGGAAGGTTTGACAAAGTTGATACAAGTAATGTTTCCTAATGGTGAAAAGATAGTAGAAGAAACTCACGATGAGAAAAAAATAAATGTTAATAGTGATTTCATAAAATCTAAAGTTGGCAGGAAGAGCCACCATATTCCAATAATGGATATGAGGAATTTTGATGGAAAGGATCCTGTAACATGGATACTACAGATGGAGCAATATTTTGATCTCCATAATGTGCAAAACACACAAAAGGTATGCATTGCAACTTTACATTTAGAACAAAATACATTTGTATGGTATCGATGGCTTTGCTCCCATAAAAAAAATTGTCACTTGGTCAATTTTTACGGAGGAAATGATAGCACATTATGAGGATACAAAGAGCAACACCTTCTTTAGCCAATTGATAAATCTCAAACAAAGGGTTTAGTGGGGCAGCACATTGAGGACTTCCAAAAATTGAATATAAGGGTAACTGATATTCCAGAGGAACACAGGATTGATCTCTTCATAGGCACTTTAAAGCATTTGTACTTTAAAGCAGCAACATCCAACATGATGTTCGCGTTTGAACTCGATTCATTTGAGAAGGCATTCTTTAATATCCTGCTTGTGGATATCTCTCAAACAACACAAGCAAATCCCAACTGAGATGGATCTGGAAGTGCTACTATGATATTTCTCTCAATTCTGAAAAGAGATCCGGAGGCTATCTTGCCCTTCTGTGACTCGTCTAAGAGTAAAACTCAAGCAGAGCACTAGGTCGCCCAGAGAGAAAAGAAGAGTGCAAGGCACAGCATAAAGGAGAGAGAGAGCTGCAATAAGACTGTGAACAGAGAGAATGCTAAGCCATTTTATTATACTGAGAAATATAAGTGAGTACAATAGGTGATAAGAGTGATGGCACCTAGACTTGCTCAAGGAAAGTGAAGAAATACTCTCAGAATGGCAAGGAAATGGCTTCTCTCTGATCTGTATCCAAGTTGCTGGAAAACTGCCGTGTAGCTGCTACTGCTGGAAAAAAATGAGGATTTGGGGCTACTCACCTCCTCTGAATGAGATGAAACTCTGGAATCTGCCTCTGCTCACCAAACCCAGAAAATACCAGAAAGCATTTCTGAAATGGCCGACCCCCAAAAATCATCCCCTTGAGGATCTACGTTATCCTCCAAGGCTTTGCGCTGAGGCTGAATAGAAACCACCAAAATACTGCACCAAACTCTGCCAAAATCCTCCAAATGGAAAGGGCTGGCCCCTTTCTCAATCTCACAGCTCAAAACCACCAAAAAGAACCCAAACCGGAGCTCCCCATAAATGGACTACGTCCTCCCTCTTAGTGACTGCGCAGTCTATGAATGCACCGCTCCCCCGCAAAAGCAAAACACCAATCCTCTTGCAAGACACTGATGGAACTACCTCACTCGAGCAGGCACTCGAAGTACCCAAGGTTTGAGGGTGAGATCTCTGAACGGAGACACTCAATGCACTAAACAGTGCTGCAGACAAGCTAAACAGCCAGCGTGCTCAAGAAGTCGAAATGACCAGCTCAATATCATCAACATTAAATGATAAAAATGAGGAGGCTCTCCTCTCTATATCGCGTTTGCCTCTCTCAAACCCTAAGGCTCACCTCCTCCAATGTTGCCTCCCTTTGCCACGTGCTCCATCTTGGCTTGTGTAGTCCCTCCATGTGGTCTACGTGGGCCCCCTCTCTACATGGTCTCTTGGCCCCCTTGGCTCACTTAAGTTACAATGTGTGTCTAATAGGGAGTGCACTTTTATTTTTGAGTGAGTTATGTCCCCCCTCAACTCAATTTTATTTATAAATTAACTATAGAAGGCAAAATTAATCAAAATTAATATTTCTAATTAGCTATCACTAATTGGGAATATTACAGTCTCCCCCGGAAAAATGTTGCTTGACCCCAAGCAACTGTAGTGATGGATGCTGCAAGATCTTCTCACTCTCCCAAGTGGCATCCTCATCTAGAAAATTCTTCCACCTCACTAAGAACTCCCGAACTGTCCTTCTCCGCAACTGTCTCTCCCTAGTATCAATAATGGCCTCTAGCTGCAGCACCAAATGCCCCTCGTCATCCATAGGCTGTAGTTCATCTGTCACTATCACCTGCTTCCCCAATGTATTCTTCAGGCATGATACATGGAAAATGTTATGAATCTTGCCGCCTTGGGGAAGCTCCAACTCATAAGCAACCTGTCCAACCTTGCGTATCACCTTGTATGGCCCATAAAAATGGGGCTTGAGATTTTTAGCTCCCTTCTGCTTTAGTGAAGACTGTCGGTATGGCTGCAAACATAGGTAGACCAAGTCCCCTACCTCAAACTATCTCTCCACCTAACCCCTGTCAGCATACAACTTCTGCTGGTTCTGCGCTGTAGCCATGTTATCCTTGAGAGCTCGGAGGATGTCCTGACTCTCTTGGATCCAATCTTTGGCTCTCAGAGCCTTGCTGGCACCAAAAATCACATCAGCAAAAGATAAAGAATGGTAACCATGCAAAGCATAGAACGGAGACATACCGATGGACATGCGATGTGTGTTGTTGTAGCAATACTCTCCCAGATGCAGCCACTTTAGCCATGTCCTCTGCTGCCCACTAACATAGTTACGCAAGTAGTCCAGCCACTTATTAACTATCTTTGTCTGCCCATCTGTCTGTGGGTGGTAGCTGGTGCTCGGTGTCAACTCTATCCCCTCTAGCCGGAAAAGCTCCTGCCAGAATCTGCCCATAATGCGGTTGTCCCTGTCACTGATGATGGTCTTGGGAAGACCATGTAACCTGAAAATCTCCCTGAAGAAAAACTCTTCCACCTACGCTGCTAAATAGTGTGCGGATATGGCGAAAAAGTGTGCATACTTTGTCAGCCGATCAATGACGACGTATATACAGTCCTTGCCCTACACCATGGGCAATACTGTGATGAAATCCATTGAAATTCTTTCCCACTTCCCCTCTGGAATGGGAAGAGGCTGCAATAATCTTGTGGGATGGCTTATCTCTCCCTTCTTCCTTTGGAAAACCTCGCACTCCCTGATATGTTGGAGCACGTCCTCCTTGAGGCCCTTCCAAGAGAACCTCTCTCTGATGGTCCGGTAGGTTTTGGTAAACCCCTAATGGCCAAGCAATAGTGAGTCATGTAACGCCTGAAGTATCTTCTTCTTGAGCTGGGAGCCCTCAGTTAAGAAGATCCTATCTCTGTAGTAGATGATCTCATCTATCACCCTGTACCTGTCATTTGTCACCTGACCCTCCAAAACCTCACAGGAAAATCTGTCCTTGGAGTACTCCACCAAGAGTCGAGCCCTCCAATCTGTATCCAAACTCATCAGAGACAACGTGGCTGGTCTACGTGAAAGTGCATCGGCGACCATGTTGTTCTTACCCTTGACATAATCAAAGTCAAAGTCATAAGCCTAGATCTTGCTGATTCACTTCTGCTGCCTCTCCTGTAGCTGTTTCTACTCCAAAAAGAACTTGAGGCTGTTGTGATCAGTCCCTCACCCCCGAACCTGTTACCCACCAAGTACTGCCAGAATTTGGACAATGCATGCATAATGGCCAACATCTCCTTGTCGTATATAGGATACAACCACTCATGAGGAAGGAGTTTCCGGCTCTCATAGGCTATCGGGTGGCTTCCTGTTACACTAAAAATTGTCATCCTGACATTCTTCTATGTGTATGAGCTCATTATTACTCATAATTCTCCCTTTGCAAGTCTAACATATCAGTTCCTCATATCAAGCCTTGAAAATCAGAGAAAAGTTCCTAAAAATCTCCTAAAATTTGGTGTCGCACTTTATCTCTATCTTGCCTGCGGTCCCACACCTAATGTTTAGCTCTCTTGCGTACCTGAACGTACTTTATCTGTGTTACGGGTGCGGACCCCTGTAAGCTCAAAAAGGCGCAAGTAAATTCCAAAAAGCTCAATTAAAGTGAATTCTAGAAGCTTCCAGAAAATATCTTGCGGTGATAGAACCACTCTTATGAGGTGCATGTATCCCTTACCTTATGGAGCTAACCCCTTGATGTGAGGAGTCTATCCCTTTGAAGGAGGATTCTATCCCTTCATATTTGGAACAGAAAACCTCCTCTTTTCCACTATAAAAAGAGGCATTGAGTAGCCTCAAGGGGAGTTCAAGCTTTTAGAATATTTGAAGTTAAGTGCTGTTGAGATTTAGACTCAGTTAACTAAAAATTTTGTGAGGAGAGATTACATACCTCTATTTGTCTTGGTTGGAGGAGTGCAGAGCTTATCAAAGTAAAGGAGACTCCTGCTTCGGACCCCGGGAAGGCCTGTGCAACATCAAGGCTCAGGTTTTAAGGTTTTCCTTCTTTTGAAATTAATACAGATATACTCGTTTTTCTCAATAAGCTTTCGGTTAATGGTTTATTTCATAGATTCCTTGATCACTATGATAAGCATGGTTTATGATGATTTCTATACAGGTGCTATGTAATATTTTGCTTGTTTTTTACTGCAGGTTTACGATGAAAAATCCTTCAAGTGCGCGAGGGATAATAACGACTTCAAACAAGCGCTGGACATACTGTAAGTCTTTTACACCTCTATAGAGCTTTTCGTAGATCATATATGCTTAGAGAAAGATTAGTTTATTTGGCTGTTTGTTGCTAGATACTTTTAGTACTAGGGAGATCAGTCTTGTCCGCAAGACGGATTAATCCACACAACAAATTGGTGACTCCGCTGGGGAAAGAACTTGTTGTTTTTGGTTCTCTTTTATTTTGATTTGAGGAAACGTTTTCCTAGTTTTCGATTGATAGACATCTGCCTGGGTAGCTTAGGTTTTCTCTGTTTTTGAAAATTTTGAGATCTTTTATGTTTTTCTCTAATTTTTCTTGGGACTGCACTTTGCCTTCTTTGCACAGTGCGGGCAGTTTCGCATTTTTTCTTTAGTAAACAGTGCGGTACCACACCTGTTACTTCTGCAAGCCTACAGACCCTGTTAAAATTTTGAAAAACTTTAGATTTCTTTCTTTAGTTTATCTTTATTTTGATTTAGAGTTTTTGGTTTCTGCCCAGATTGATGATTGTTTCTGTCAAAATCTTTCTGTGAATGAATCTTAGCAGTATTGGTGTTTTTATGATTTTCTAGAAGTTTTGCGTTTCGAATTGTTTTTCACTTGGTATTTGTAGCGATTCGAAGCATTGATTGTTTGAAGTACCTGAGATTACATTGGTCTTTTGTCTTTTTGCTGAATCTGCCCTGATTGTGAAATCATCCTCGTTGAATCTGACCTGTTTCTTTGCAAATATTCAAAAATAAACTTTGTTATTGGTTTTTGAATTTCATTTTTTATAAAAAAAAACATATTTGAGTGTTTTTGATCCATTTGTTATTCTGAACGAATAGATCCTTAGTTTGCTGAATAACTAAGTAAAACATTCTTCAAAAAAATCTTAAATCTTTTATTCAATTAGATTATTAAAGTTTGTAGATCTCAGAATTAGTTTTATAGTTTTGAGTGCTTTTAAAAGTTTGTAGATCTCTTTTGAAGGAAACTTATTTTGTAGCTTCAAGTTTTTGAAAGTGAAAGGATTTTCGTATGAGCTTTGATAATTTGTTTCATTTTGAGTTATTGCTGAAAAGAAAAAAATATTTTTTTTCAATTGTTCTTTATATGCAAATAAGGAATTGTTTATTAAAAGAATTGCATTCTCCAACTCTTGCTTAAATAGAATTTCATTGAAAGGAAACAATCTGATTATCATTTTTAGGTGCATTTTTAGTGTTTTTGGAAGTCGAGTCTTCACACCATCAGAGTTTCATC
Organism: Pinus albicaulis; assembly: GCA_034641835.2. Lineage (NCBI taxonomy): Eukaryota > Viridiplantae > Streptophyta > Pinopsida > Pinales > Pinaceae > Pinus > Pinus albicaulis. Next base: position 558,480,292 of record CM076572.1, read on the forward strand.
TCCGCACCCATTGACTTAAGAAACAACTCTTAAAATTAACGCTTAATTAAAATTCATCTAGCAATATTTTTATTTTCTAGGGCTCTTATCACCAACATAGCTTAGGCTAGTATCTTGGAGTAGGGAGTAATTAACTCTCCAAGGTAGTAAAAACAAACAAGTAGACAAATGTTGCGGTAGGAAATAAATCCAATTGTAATTTGTATAATCTGGGAAGATTCTCTTAAAGAAGTCAATCACGAGATCATATCTGAACCTTTGAGACAATCAATTCTGTTTCATTGGGAAATATAGAAGATTTGCGCGCATTACAAACAGTAAACCTCGGATTAACCATTTTCGATGAGCCTGGGGTCACTTGTAGGTAAACATCAGATTAACCATGTCGAGGAACCTTCAAGGGGATTGAGCTTTGTTACTCTGCCCTTGCGCATGGGATCAGATCGTAGACTTTTCCCCCAGTTATATTTGTTACTGTTGGTAACCTTAGTGACTACAAACTTAAGATTATTTCCTAAGGTGACGGTGAAGGAAAGATCTCACTGTACCTGGAGCAGACATCGACTAGGCTCACTTGGACTCTCTGGGGGGGTTCTCTTCACACGAGATGGTTTTGTGAGGAAACTTGTGCCAGTCTATTTCATTAAGCAGGTTGTCGGGGTAACTGTTCCAACCGCCCTTTCTGTATTGAATTTCTACTAAGTTGGATTTCATCACCAACTAGTGTTTTTAGTACGGGAAGTTACTGTTTGTGTGTGGTTTGAACTCTTAGATTTTTAAGCGTGTGATTCAACTGTTTGTTTCTTTAGAGACTTTAGGTGTTTTCATTGAAATTTTCTTTGTTTGCGTGTGATTAGTTAAATATTTAATCGTGGCGGAATTGCCGAGACAATCCCGGAGACTACAAGGGGAACCCCCTGAATATACACCAAGTCAGCTTGAAGGGATTCATGCTCTGGTATCATCTAGTAGCGATAGGATTAAATCAATAAAAGTTGGGACTTCATCTATAGTTGTTCATCCCGATTATCAAACACCCATAAAAGAACACATTCAAGAGCCGATTTCAGTTTCTAAAGTTACTGGTAGTATTTCTCCTACCAGTGAACTAGCTGACGAACCTGAAATCTCTGAACCTGAAACTTAAACTTCTGTTTTGGAAACATATTCAGGATTTATTACACCAACTTCTAGCGATCCTGGTTCACCTAGGGTAAGAAATATTGTCACTGACGATCTTCCATCTGGACTAATTTCTATTGAAGAACTTACTAATCCAGACGAAGAGTTATCTCTTCCCGATTCCCCTCAGTCTTTAAATCTTAGGGAACGTGAATCAATTTTCTACAGCCCTATTCGAACTTCTGCTTGGTATTTATCCTTAACAAATTTTTTAGAGAATCCGGGTCTTGCTTTTTCTCCACCTCGAGTTCCATTTCATCCAACACCCAGAGGTTACTATCCGTCATCCATTATGGCAGGAGAGTCATCCATGTTTTCCCAGACACCGGAAGAATTTTTACATGGTGGTCCTTATGTTCCTTCGGGATATCAGGCTTTGTCTGGTACTTTCTTGGGAGCAACTCCTCAACCAATTGAACAAGTGTTATCATCTGGTTTAAGTGGAATTAAAACTGAAACGTCGAACGCAAAGCAAATCTTTATGATGTCTGGTAATATTCTGAATCCGCAACCTCAAGGCAGTCAGATACCACCTGGAGGGAAATCTCAGGGAAATATGTTATCGCCTGGGGGGCAACCCCAAGGTAGTCAGTTACCGCCTGGGGGGCAACCTTCAGGAAGTCAGTTACCACCTGGGGGTCCACCTCAAAGGTAGCTTTTTCCCAGGAAAAACTGTGGAATCATATTATTTTGGGGGACAACCTCAAGGACATTACACACCGCAAGGATATCAACCTTTAGGATAGTACATACCCCAGGGTCAACCCCAAGATCAATATGCTCCTCAGGGTCCTTATCAACCCCAGATTCAGTACGCGCCTCAGGGTTATCAACCTCAAGGTCAGTACCTAATTCAAGGTTACCAACAACCTTCTGGTCAGTCATCTATTCAAGGAGCCCGAAATTTACCACTTACTTATCAGGCCTACGTTCAACCAAGTTATGGTCCTTACATTCAACCTTCTGCGATACAATACCCTGGAATGAATATGGTGTGGGATCCGTCCCAGTATCAATAGCCTATGCAGCCTAATGTGCAGTTGCCTTTTCAACCTGGATAGCCTTTGGTTTCTCGTCTAACCCAGTAACCTGTCCAACCTACTATTCAAACTCCTGCACCTAGTTCTGTTCAACAGTCTGCGCCTAGTACACCTCAGACTCCGTCTCAAACTGCTGCAACTGCTGCAATGTCTGTTCAACCTGTAACACCTATTTCTGGAGTATCTGTAACTCCGAGTTTGGCTATCCTTGCATCCGTGCAAATCCCTTAATTCTTTGTACCCCAGTCAGGACCTTCAGTTCAGGCTTCGGTTCAGATGCCTGCAGGACAAGCCGGTACAAGTACAGTTGTCACAAGTCAACCACAATTCACATATCAACCATACCAAGGATATCCTCAGTTCGGTCCCGGTTGAAAAAATCCAAGTTATCAGTATCAACCGTACCCTGGCTATACTTATCAGCAGCCTCAACAACCCCAGCTTGGTCCGGCTAATCCTACTTTTCCGGGAGGTTACACAATTCCTAACGCAACTCCGATTCCCAGTTATCCTGGGTATCCACCTCCTAGAACTACTTTGGCTACTCAAGGTTTTCGTGACCCCAACCGTCAGTTACCATTTATTGCAACTTTGGATTTACCTAATTTGACGCGCCTTACGAATGATCCGATTTTCTATTATCCGTACTGGCTGCCAATGCCGCATAAGTTGCCCAGTGATATACCAAAATTCGAAGGTAAGTTAGGAGAGGATCCATCAAATCACGTCATGACTTAGCACGTCTGGTGTGCGTCTAATTCAATCATTGATGATTCGATTCGCTTACGTCTTTTCCAAAGAACTCTTGTTGGTCTTGCAGCCAAATGGTACATTGAGTTACCACGAGGCTCGTTTAATAATTTCAGTCAGTTAGCAACTGCCTTCTCGACTCATTTTTAGTTGCCTATCAGATACGACAATGGCACATAATTATTAACTTCACTAAAACAATCTACATCTACATATATTTCTGATCATATTCATGAATGGCGATGTAGAAGGCGTTTGGTGAAAGTTTACATTCCAGATCAAATTTTGGCGGAATGGTTTGTTAAATCATTGCTGCCCAAGATCACTGAAGATGTAGCTAAAGCTGGTGTTTTTACTGAAGAGCAAGTAATTGCTCAAGCTCAGTACCTTGACCTCGTTTATACACAATCAGGCACTTTATACGAAAAAATCCCCGACCTTCCAAAACAAGGTCAAATAGCTGCTGCTCCTTCATGGTCTCATGCCGCTGATGGTATGATTGGTATAGTCAATACTAAAAGCAAGAAGAAATATTCAAAGAATTCTTATCCTATTATAACTTTACCAGATTCCCCGAAAGGAGAATCTTCCCCCGAAATTTCTATTGACATTCATGTCGTAGAGACATCTACGGCTAAATCTAAATCCGGTGGTAAAAATAAAGGGAAGAGTAAAAACAAAAAGAATTCAAAAGAGAAAAATTATAAAAATGAATCCAATGACGAAAAGCACAAACCTCATTATCCTTGTTACATTTGTGACGAGGATCACTTTACTAAGGAATTCCCACATCGAGCAGAGGTTGCAAAATTCGTTAAAGGTTCACAATAACCTACTGTCTTGAAGGATCCTTTTCCGACTCAGGATAGCAAGATGGTTGGTTCCTCCTCGACTGCTTCAGAAGAGCCTATTTTGATGATGTCTCATGTAAGTATTACGACGCGATTGCAAGATTATGGTACTAAGAATGCTGTTGATGGTAAAGAAGCAGAATCTTCTAGTGAAAATACATCAACTACACCTCCTCCTGTTTCTGGTCCGCTACAGATCGAGAAAAAAAATCCAGACTTAATAATCAAACCGCTTGCTAAAGGTGTTCTTTGTAAATCAGCTTTCAATCCACATGCGAGAGCTGCTCAGAATTACAACATTGTTGAAGACTTAGCTATTTCCCCTTCAGCAATGTCGGTTTTGGAAGTGCTGCAATCATGCCCAGCACAACGTAAATTGCTTTTGTCTACTATAGGAGCTGTAGATATTCAGGATTATAATCTTATAATCTTCGATTTAGAAAATAGTACTCCTCGCTCACCTCACCAAATGGCTTTCCAAATTTCGGTGTTAGTAAAAAACAGACCAATCTATCGAGTTGTGATTGATGAGGGAGCTTCAACGTGTATTATGTCGATTCAGTGTTGGAAATCGCTTGGTTCTCCTACACTCAATCAATCTCCGACGATTATTAAGGCTTTTGATGGTCGAGGTTTCCATCCTTTTGGTATTTTGCAGGATCTACCCATAGGGGTCAAAGGTAAAATCGTAAATCTAGATGTGGAAGTGGTTGATGCCCCTCTAGATTACAACCTTATTCTAGGTCGCAGTTTGACTTATGCTATGACTGCTGTTGTTTCTTCAGTCTTTCGACTCATAAAATTTCCATATCAAGGAAGGATCGTTACAATAGATCAGTTAACTCATTTCTCTTCTGACCCAGCCTCTACAGAAAAAATCCAGCACGTTGGTAAAGCGGCTATCCCGTATAAGGATGTTGGAGTAGGTTTGATTAAAGATTCTGGTTTACTAGGAACTTTTTCCTTTCCTCCTCCTAACGTATCGCCTTCTGTTGCAAATATTCACATGATTTCGTCAGACGCTATTATGTTTGATGATCCTTGGATCGTATCTTCCGACTCCGAGTTAGATTCAATTGATGGCATGATGCCTTTGAGTCCATTTGAAGTTTCATACCAGGCTGTACAGTCACTTTCCAACCCCTCTTCAACTGAAATTGATCCAATGAATGGGATCCATGAGGAATCACTTTCTAGTTCAGCCACAACGGCATTTCCTGATTTTTTTCATATTGATGAGCAAATTTGTGAATTTTTGTCCGTTGATGATTTACCATGGGAAGATCTTCATCATCGATCTTCATTTTTACCTGAACTAGATCAATTTGAAGATGATTTCGCTTCAATTTTCACTGCTGAATATGTCAAAGAACCCCATAATCCATTTCAAAATCTTGATTTTGAGTTAAATTTGGAAAATATTTCTCGAACAGTTCCAATTGACATTTCGGTAAAACCAGGAATAATTGAAAACATTCATATAGGTGCTTTCTGTATTGAAGATGAAATTCAAACTTATAAAGCCCTATTTCAAGAATTCCGTGACGTGTTTTCCTGGTCATATGAAAAAATGCCAGGAATTGATCCGTCAATTTTCGTACATGAAATTAAGACTTACCCGGATGCCAAACCTGTTCATCAACGTCTACGTAAAATGCATCCTAGAAAAGTTGCTGCTATCAAAGCAGAAGTTGAAAAATTACTTCATGCAGGTTTCATTTATCCAATTCCCTTAACGGATTGGGTATCGAATATTGTTCCTGTGACTAAAAAACAAGGAACGATACGAGTATGTATCGATTATAGGGATATTAATCGAGCTTGTCCAAAAGACAATTATCCAACTCCCTATATCGATCAAATAATCGATGATTGTGCCGGCAGTGAAATGTTTTCCTTTATGGACGGCTTTTCCGGGTACAATAAAATAAACATACTCACTGCAGATCAGCCAAAAACAACTTTCATCTGTCCGTGGGGGACGTTTTCTTATTGCAAGCTACCCTTTGGATTGAAGAACGCTGGAGCAAATTTTGAGAGGGAAATGTCTTACACGTTTCATGACATTAAGCACATTGTGCAGCCCTATCTCGATGATTTACCTGCTCATTCATCTCGCAGGGCTGACCATCTCACTCACTTACGAGCCATTTTTATGAGATGTCGACATTATTGAATTAGGCTAAATCCACACAAATGTGTTTTTTGTGTAGAGTCGGGTCATTTACTGGGATTTGTTGTTTCCAAGGTAGGTATTCGCGTCGATCCGTCGAAGGTCGAAGCTATTGTTAAATTACCTCCTCCTTCGACTTTACGCCAACTCCAAAGTTTGCAGGGGAAAGCAAACTTTTTATGACGGTTCATTCCTAACTATGTCGAGCTTACAAAGGGTTTTACCCGGTTGCTGAAACAGAACATTCCATTCTTTTGGGATGAGATCGCTGATTGATCTTTTGATGCACTTAAACACGCGTTGACCCATGCCTCGTTATTGCATCCTCCCAACTACAACTAGGATTACATTTTGTACCTCGCTGCTTCTCATTCCACCATTGGGATGGTTTTAGTTCAGGAAGATGAATCTAAAACTAAACATGTGATTTACTATCTTAGTCAGAATCTGCATCCGACTGAGATCAAATACAAACATGTGGAGAAATTGGCCTTGGCAACTATTCAAGCTATCCAAAGATTTAGACAATACATATTGTTACGTAAAACCACAGTAATTTTTTATTGCAACCCTCTGATGTACATTTTAACCAAACAACTGCTAGGGGGAAAGTATTCCAAATGGATAGTCATCCTGTAGGAATTTGACTTGGAGTTTGAAAAATCCAAGGCAAAGAAATCTTTGGTATTTGTGGAACTGATGTGTGATTTCCCCTCTACTGATACTGAAATTGTGGCAGAAGAACCCATTGCGAACGAATCTTTGTTTCTTATCAGTACTCTAGATCCATGGTATGGAGATATTATTGTTTATCTCCAAACCAAATCTTTTCGGCCTGAAATCTCACGGTCTCAGCGACGCAAAATACGCTTCCAATCCCAACAATACAATATTATTGGTGATACACTTTATCGTAGAGGAGCAGATTCTGTTTTCCGACGCTGTCTTGTTTATGAAGAAGCTGAAAAGGTTTTAAATGACTGCCATTCTGGAGCATGTGGCGGTCATATGTCTGGGTATGCCACAACCCAAAAGATACTGCGCACTGGCTATTTTTGGCCGTCGTTATTCAAAGATTATATTTATGCAGTCTGGAAATGCCACAATTGTCAACTTTTTTATTGTAAGATGTGCACGCCACTCGCTCCTCTTCATCCCATAATTGCTGTTGGTCCTTTTGCGAAATGGGGTATCGATTTTATTACATGTAACCCTCACTCGGCCAGGGGCATGCATATATTATCTTAGCAGTAGATTATTTTACTAAATGGGCCAAGGCGATGCCTACATTTTCGGATGACGGCAATACTGCTGCGACTTTTGTATTTAATCACATAATTGCTAGGTTTGGTGTTCCTCAAGCCATTATTACAGATCATGGAAGTCATTTTCGGAATGTCATGATGACTGAACTGACAGATCAACTTGGCCTGTGCCACGATAGTTCCACTCCGTATTATCCGCAAGCCAATGGTCTGGTTGAAGCCATAAATAAAGTTTTAGTCACCACGATTAGATGAATTATTGGTATTCACAAAATGAATTGGCATTCCATGTTATTTTCAACACTTTGGGCATGTCAAACCTCAGTAAAAACATCAACTAGTTTCACTCCCTTTCAACTCGTTTACGGTTTGGAAGCTGTGTTGCCGATTGAATGCGAAATTCCGTCACTAAAATTAGCCGTAGAATTACTCCCAGCTACGTCTGAAGAGGAGAAATGTTTCTTGTACTTGGCTCAGTTGGATGAGAATCGACGAAATGCTGTAATAGCAAATGAGGCTCATGTTAAACGAATAAAAGCCCAGTATGATAGAAGTGTTACCCCTCGAAATTTTTCAGAAGGAGACCTAGTTTTAGTTTATGATCAAGCCAACGATAAGCTAGGAGCTGGGAAATTCGTGCCCATGTGGCATGGTTCTTTCATTGTTAAGCAAAAGCTTGTAAAAGGGGCCTATGAGCTTATAGATTTTGACGGTGTCCCTTTAGATAAACCCAGAAATGGACTTTATCTGAAGCGATATTATGCTTAAACTTGGTGTGGAGATTTTTTATTAGATTAGATTTCTTTACTGCTGGTGTGTCTTAGATTAGAAAAGCGTGCCTAGTTTAGAAGTGTGTTTTTTATCACTATTCCTGCTTATCTGAGTTTTACTCCTGATATTGCAGATGTCGACGTCTCTTCAAACCTACATTGGTTTTGTTGATGGTGCTTGTCGTAGTACACGGAACATTTCTTCCGCAGCTTGGGTTATCTATTCACCCTCTGACGAGTTAGTATCCATGCATGGGGTAAGCCTTGGTCAAACAATGAATAACATTGCTGAGTATAGTGCAGTGATTGAGTTATTATCTGAATCCATATCATTTGGAATTCGGAGTTTGATTGTTAGGTTGGATTCTGAACTTGTTTTATTACAGCTTAAGAGGATTTATGCCATTAGAGATCCAGTGTTATTACGGTTATTTTTAAGAGTTCGTCTCTTGGAACGTGAATTTGATTACATTGAATATCAACACATTCCAAGACATTTAAATACATTAGCAGACACAGTTGCTTCTAGTATGATAAATCGACATTTGCAGTGATCAAAACAGTAAAACAAACAACATCCATAATATGTACACAGATAGCCGGTAAATAGTGATATATCATAGTATAGAAGTTTTTCAAAAAATATACATCGTCCTTGATCATAGGTTGGAAACACCTTATGATCGGCAAAATGATAACACAAAAAGTAAAAAATGTGAGTCTACAACATGATCATCCCATCACTGATGGTGATCACGATAAGAAACCACTGCCCCGGCCACCCTACACAGGAACCTCCTAAAGGATCCTGGAACACCAATCACGTATCTTTGCAATCTGAGTGGAATCTCATCTATGTCCGTCTCTAGAATATCTAGAGTTAGACGCTCTAGATGATGCTCTAAATCAGACAAGATTTCTGTTGATTGGCCTACTGGGGCTGGTGCGGCCGCAACTGGTTGTCTTCTGTCATAAGGCTGGAGATGGGCTGGTCGTAGTGGGCCCACATCTGCATTCAAAAACTTTTGGTTATTAATTGTCAAGACGATCAAAAATAAAAAAATTAGAATTTAGAACTTGTTGAAAATGGTTTTACCTGATTCGTCCCACTGTTCCCCTGCTGGGAGAGTCGTCTCCCGGTCGCCGCGGAAATCTATCGCGGCGTATGGAAAGTCCTCAATGAAAAAAAGCTGGCAGTCCAGCCAACGAAAATATGAAGGAGGAAATCGAACAATCTCAGCGCCCTCAATATCGTGATGGGCCATCAATGTAACCCAACGAACCATCCTCGGTTCTCGGGGTCGACCAACATCAACAAGAATACTTTGCGGAGCTAGCATGGGTACCCTCTCTAGAGAAAAAGTGACCACGATGGATCCATATCCAAAGTTGTTTAGTTTTCCATTTTTCGTTCTAGTTAGTTGGCCTTTTACATTGGCCAACACAGCTTCGCACCACTTGAAAATGGTGCCTCGAAAACAGTCCACAGCAATGCGCATCTGGGAACCGGTAGCCACATGCAGTGCGACACTCCCACACAGTCTAGTAACAATAAATGCAATAAATTTTAGCTTAGGACAGATGATAGTTTTTATATCAATCCGTTTGTCCCTGGGGTCTGCCTCATCATTACAGAATTCTTGACGAAGACTAGCGACAGTTTGGCCACCTGGCCTAGTCCCAAACAAGGAAAGTTGTTTGCCCCTCTTGGACAAACCAGTCAGAAAATAAATATCCTCCAGCTCGATTTCGAGCCAGTGGCCGCCGATAACGAAACACTGGTCCTGCACGTTCCACCTATTTACCAGCCATGTCAGGAGGTCTACCTGTGCCCTCATGCCCTGAATGGCCCAGAATTTATACAAACCGCATGCTCTTAATGCCTGCATTGTGGGAAAATGGAGCATTGCGGCGTCATCCACATCCTCATGCTCACATTCTCTCCAAATCAACATCTTGCTGATCCTACAATGCATAAAAATATATGTTAGAACAATCTAATTTGAAAATTTTTGGGCGACAAATGAGAAATTTGACTTTGAAATTTAAAATGCGCGGGGATCACACTTTGCCTTCATACATAGTGCGTAGGAATGCACGCACTCTGTGGAAAAAGTGCGGACCCACGACCTTTTTCTCCATAGAAAATGGTCGGGGTCTGCAGGTCCCGTGTATTGTGCCTGCGAACCCCCGCGGGCGATTTCTTAAACATATTTCTCCCTTAAAAAATAAAAAAATGAAGCCTAAAAATGAATTCTAAATGGATGAAAAGCAAGATTAAGAGGTCGTGGATTACCTGGGACTGACGGTTCTCGATTTCGTTGGACGGATTTTCCAGAATCTTCACAGGAACTTTTTTACCCAAAAGCTTCTACTTTTCACTCTGAACTTGAACGGTAAAAATGAAATTGAAAAAGTCCTTTTTATAAGTTTTTTCGAATAGATGAATTTTTAATTTGTTTATTTTTCACTTTAAAAGGGTATTTTTGAAGCATTTTTACTCATCTTAAATAGGTATGTGTAATGTTTCAAGTTTTTGTGCAGAAATTGGATTTTTCAGGAGAATTGATCATTTTTCAACAAAGAGCATACTTTTATCACTTTTTCAGACTCTTTCAAAAATTCACGAAAAAGCGAAACATTGGAGTCCTCTTTTAAGCCCTTTTCAGACTCTCTAAACATGAAAATATTGCTGAGTACTTGATTGTTCGAACTCGTTAAAGTAAATGAATAATCGTCCCTTCAGTATAAGTTTACCCCTTTTACGGACTGAAATGGAATATTTACGAAAAAGGTATACGTTGACTAATTATGATCAATAGAGTTCTCTCCCACATTATTTTATCCTTTTTCGGGCTCGAGAGACTAAACTTACGAAAAAGTACACCCATGGAGTTTTCTTAAGTTTTTCTTCTGACTCCCTAAAATTGAAAAACACCGAGTTTCTCCTATACTGGACTCGTTAAAATTTAACAGTAAAGGACCTGTTCAAATTTCAAAACAGGAACGAACCACTCCTTCTTAGGGTTCAAATATTAAACTAAGTTGGACTCATCTGAAGGAAGAGCTTATAAACAAGCAAATGTTATCCTCCTCAAGCTTGTCAAAAATAAAGAGATACTTGCCAGAAATGGTGGGGGAAAAGAGAGAAAAATGACTTGTTTGTTGTATTTTAAATTTGTGAAAATCCAGTTAACCACTCTTGAACATGAAACTTTCATCCACCTGGGTTGGGAAATCCTTTGCCTAACAGTTAATCAAACCTCATTGAAAATCTTCATCCGGTTTCTAGGTATTAGCTTTGGGTCAATTGTCACCAAGCCATCTGCAGTGTCGTTATGTGTTCAAGAGGACAGTTTAAATAAAACCATTCATCTGCAAAATATCTGTCATCCATTTTGACTATCCCTGAGTCAATCCTTGCCAATATACATTTTCAAAACTTGATCTATGATTTCGCGTTGTGGGCTTGCCTACGACGGATCACTTTCTATAGACAAAAACTCATTATCTAGGAAGTTGATCTAGAAATCGTCAGTACCTTGAAATCTGCATGTCTCAATGACAGGTTTCTCACCTTAGACGACAAGTTGCATCATTGACCTTCGATCGAATGATTTCGTGATATGTTCGACTTCAACTCATTCATTCACATTTCATGGATTGTGTTGATCATATTAGCCCCCCCCCCCTTTTTCTAAAATTTTGTCAGGAAGCCCCATAAAACCATTCGAAACCCTCTCCTTTAGCCTTGAAAGTCTATGTCTGGGCCTGAAAATCTCAGTATCCACCTATCGTTGCGTTCTATCGGCCTCAGAATTACATAAAAAATGCCACAAACTCAGATCCGAAAATATAAAAAGGCCCAGCCCCTTTCGACCTTGAGCCCCTCAGGTTTTCGCTCCATATAACCCAGGTGCTCGACCGAGTGCTAAGCTCTATAGGCGCTTGTCAAACGAATATCCGGCATTCTCCGAGCCGTCGATCTGTACAGATCGGACGACAATCATTCATATTTTTCGTACCCATAAGCCACCTGCCTGCCGTCCGGTCAAATGATGAAATCAACGGTCTGCAGCCTATCTATCCTTGGTGGTCCCCGCCCCGCATCCACTGTTCCAAAACTGCCTGGTATCTGTCGCACCGCCTTTCGGCAGTAGGCGGTAATTCCTGCTCGACCATCGATTCCACTCAGCGCTCGCCATGCGTCCCAGCGTACGGCTCCAAAACCGCTCTCTATCGCGCATTATTATTCGACTGGAGTCACGCAGTGATATTCACCACAGCCGTCAGATCTGAGGGTCCTCATCCAACGACGATCATTCTTCGAAGCTGCATAGAAGTTAACAAGGGGGAACCACGCCCCTTGCCCACTGTTTATCGCCTCCGACGCCTTTTCCATCGTCGATCTCCTCCCGAGATCGGACGGTCAGGATTCGTTCACCCCTCACTTTGACCGACCCCCACGGTCAATACTCCATGTCATCCGTTCTCGCTGTCTCGGTGTCGTATCACCTGTCCCTCAGTCTTTCCCCACGTGTTCTCCGCCACCCAGACCTCTATTGATTCATTCCTTCATTTCTTATATATGTCCACGATTGTGATCGTTTTTTTCCAACCTTCTCCATTGTCACCTCCCTCCATCACGTTGCATTTCCCACCATTGTTCTGCATTTCTCGACCGCTCCACCATGCCGCGTTGTCTCATCATGATCCTCACTGTGTTCACCCTTCCGTGCATGGTTTTATTTAACAAATTAGTGGGTTTTGTAGGTTCGCAGCGGTGGAGAATTATCATAAATTTCCACATCCATTACAAGAGCCGAGCACACGTCAAAGGACCATGTTCAGAGCAGAATTATGAAAAAAAGTCCCTGGAAGCCAAATCGACAAGACTGCAATTTAAGAGACAGGGTTCAAATTTGTCAAACCCTGCAGGGACATTCAAGGCGCCGATTTCACAGATGAAGATATTAATGGCGCAGATGAAGAATATCAGTGTTCAACAGAGAATTAAAGGCAGATAGCTGAAGACTTTGAGGGCCTTGTCCTAGCCTTTAGAAGCAGAGTACCAAATTGAAGATCTTGCACATCATTTAGAAGATTTATACACAGAAAACAATGTCCTCAAGGTTTTATTTCAACGGAGTTTTCTTCCCAGGCAAGGACGGATATTTGTGTGATTTTACTACCTTACCGTGTCCCGGGAGAGATTTCTGCCCAGTGCATTTATTTCAGTTAGCAGGCCATAGAGTACAAACAACACAACACAGTCATTCAGTAGTATGGGCGCAAATTTTTCCACCATTTTGATTTAATTATGCAAATTAAATGTTCATCACCTACCTCTTTTACTATGTTTCGGGTTTTCGCCTATAAAAACCAGGAAGAAATGCATTATAAGGGTTCCAGATTTTTATCACAAAATTATGCAGTGAAAGGCTCTTTTTGCATACATTTTGTGAAACTCTTGTATGAAGGCTCAGAGCCCATAGGGTCTCAGTGAGGAGGAGTTCCGTCTTTCAAAGAGGATTCTGGTCTTTGATATTTCACAGTCTGTAACTCTCTTTTATATGCTATTTAATATATCATTTCATCTCATCCATATTTCCTGTATCATGTTTTGGAATGCGAGTGGCTCACTGATTTCTGGTAAGGATTCATCCTAGTTGATGCCCATACTTAGATTAGTCAAGTGCTTTATATATGGCTCATGCATGGTATTTTGTTCCATTACTCATCTAAACCGTGATTCTACTATATTAGTTGCTTTGGGAGGGTGCTTTTAAAATGCTATTATCATGTATGGATTCTTAGATTGGTAAGCCCATGCATGGTGGTATTGTATATCTGGGTATCAGCTCAATGTTGACTAATATCTTCTCATTATTTCTTTCACTACATACACCTTCTGATAATTTATGTCTGTGAGGTATTTCTGAATCGGCCCGCTTTACAGTAAACTATCTCTGAATTGTCTGTGGCTTGTGTATTAGAGTTCTGCATCTTGCCTCTACAATATCTCCTTTTCTGTGTCAGTTTCTGAGAGTTTGGTCCCATTCTAGATTAATTTTCCCTGTTTACAGGAGATAGCATGAGAGTTGAAGATGAAAACTTCACACACTACATTATATGCTCCTTGCTATGCTAAGATGTCCTAGGCACTGGTATATCACAACTCTAGGCTGTCTCTAGGAGCGACAACAGATTGTACTGGGTACTTTGAGAGCCATTGACATTACTGGTGGTTACTCTCACACTTGTTAACAGTTTACATCATTGACTGGTAATCAAGTCGTTTCTACCATGTTCTACTTCGACGCATTCATTCACATGGATAGAATCGTGCTAGTTCGAGATGTGGAAATCAAGACCCTGGATCTAGTTTCTACCATCTAGGCTGCGAGGAATTTTGTTATCATTTATACAGTGGACTATTTATAAACATATGGTTGTGTCCATACTGTGTCTACACATGTCTATACTATGATGTACTCAAAATCATTCCTGTATCAGAACAGTTTGAATCAGTTTCTAGTTAGTTTTGATCTGAGTATGGGAATGCCTACCTCATAGATGATATGATTACATATATATATTTTGAATTGAATGTTTTTACAGGTTCCGACTGGGGTGTCCACAGGATTATCCTTGAAATGATAAAGTACTGCACTCTTCATATATGATAGAATTCAGTTTCATCTATTCCAGACTTTTCACTTTAGGGGGAAATATTTTACACTAAAAATTGTCATCCTGACATTCTGCTATGTGTATGAGCTCATTATTATTCATACTTCTCCCTTTGCAAGTCTAACATATCAGTTCCTCATATCAAGCCTTGAAAATCAGAGAAAAGTTCCTAAAAATCTCCTAAACTTTGGTGTCACACTTTCTCTCTATCTTGCCTGCGGTCCCGCACCTAATGTTCAGCTCTCTTGCGTACCTGAATGCACTTTATCTGTGTTACGGGTGCGGAATCCTATAAGATAAAAAAGGCGCAAGTAAATTCCAAAAATATCAATAAAAGTGAATTCTAGAAGCTTCCAGAAAATATCTTGCGGTGATAGAACCGCTCTTATGAGGTGCATATATCCCTTACCTTATGGAGCTAACCCCTTGATGTGAGGAGTATATCCCTTTGAAGGAGGATTCTATCCCTTCATAGTTGGAACAGAAAATCTCCCCTTTTCCACTATAAAAAGAGGCATTGAGTAGCCTCAAGGGGAGTTCAAGCTTTTAGAATATTTGAAGTTAAGTTTTGTTGAGATTTAGACTCAGTTAACTAATACTTTTGTGAGGAGATATTACATACCTCTATTTGTCTTCGTTGGAGGAGTGCAGAGCTTATCAAAGTAAAGGAGACTCTTGCTTCGGACCCCGGGAAGGCCTGTGCAACATCAAGGCTCAGGTTGTAAGGTTTTCCTTCTTTTGAAATTAATACAAATATACTCGTTTTTCTAAATAAGCTTTCAGTTAATGGTTTATTTCATAGATTCCTTGATCACTATGATAAGCATGGTTTATGATGATTTCTATACAGGCGCTATGTAATATTTTTCTTGTTTGTGACTGCAGGTTTACGATGAAAACTCCTTCAAGCGCGCGAGGGATAATAACGACTTCAAACAAGCACTGGACATACGGTAAGTCTTTTACACCTCTATAGAGCTTTTCGTAGATCATATATGCTTAGAGAAAGATTAGTTTATTTGGCTGTTTGTTGCTAGATACTTTTAGTAATAGGGAGATCGGTCTTGTTCGCAAGACAGATTAATCCACACAACACTTCCCTGCATCAAAACTGTATCGATCCCCTCTCCCGATGCATCACACTAAAAAACAAAAGGCTGCGTAAAATCTGGAAATGCAAGCACTAGGAAATTGCTCATAACCTCCTTAAGCCTATCAAAGGCTCGCTGCGTTGTATCTGACCAACTGAATGCCCCCTTCTTCGTCAAATTTGTAAGGGGTGCAGCAAGCTGAGAGAAAATCTTGACGAACTTCCTGTAATAAGTACAGATACCGACAAATCCCCGAAATTCCATCACATTTCGCGGCTCTGGCCAATATCTGATGGCCTTGATATTCTCCTCGTGGACCCTCACTCCGTCCACTCCAATGATGTGACCCAAATACAACATCTCCGTCAACCCAAACTCACACTTGGAGAGCTTGACATAAAATTGTTGCTCCTTCAAGATATGTAGCACTTCCTCTATATGCTGGAGATGCTCCTCCTAAGTCCTGTTATATATCAGTATATCATCGAAAAAAACCAATACAAAATTCCTCAGATGACTACGGAAGATATGGTTCATGCATGACTGGTGTTGAGGAGGTAAATCCCCTCTGCGGATAAAGGCGATCCCTACTAGCCCAGCAGGGGTCTAGCAACAATCAGAAATGTTACGACGCAAGTCCCTAGTTACGAATGAAAAGACTAGAGATAGAAGCCTACCTGGATTCCAATGCTATGATCTGAAGAAGAGAGCATTCCCGTTCCTCAGCCTCGGCAGATCACGATCCTCCAACGATCTCCATGGGTGGACACCTGCACATGCAAGAAACAAACAAATACAAGCATAAAATCCGGCATACGTAACTCAATATCAGTCAGAAAGGATACTACTCATATTAACATCATTGAAAACAGAGTGGAATCATAATCGTAATCATTCATTAAATAACGATCGAAAGAGATTACAACCAAAGTTCTGACGTTGTGGTCTCCTTCGGATGGGTCTCCAGTCGTTCACGTCTTGCAAAGCTCGCCAGGGAAAGGGAAAACCTCTCCTGAGTCTCTCGACAATAGTCTCCTTACTTGAGTCAGCCTTAAGGGAGGAAAGAGGGCTCTTACAGCACAAAGGCTCTTGGGAATTTGGAGATTCAAAGCTTAGGCACTTCAAGAATAGCTTGCCATGGAATTGAGCAGGATTTTATAGATGGGGAAGGAGGGAGTTGGGATCCCTATTATTGTGGGATTGGCCCTATCAACAAGGAAGGTTCCATGGGAGGTGGCAAAACCACTTCCCTTCCATAGAACTTCCGCAGCCAAACCTCCCAACTCAAGATAGGAAATGGTTTATGAGTTTGTTGGAACTCAACTTCCGCCATCTTTATTTAAAAAACATTCCTCAAATTGGGTGGCGCGATTACTACTCTGGGACAGAGCGCCAGTTGGCGCGACCTCTTTGCAGGATTTTCCTCATTGGCGCGAGTGATGAACTATCTGCCCGCGCCAATGCAAAAAGGGATGTTTTTCATGATTTTGCAAGGAGATGTCTTTAGGGAAAATGAACCTCATGCTTAGAGGAATGCATTGATGATGTTTTCAAGGCATGACAATGTTCACAGGTCACAAAATGGGTCCTCCATTGTGCGGGACGGGGAATGGTAGGGACGGTGACAAATTACTGTGTAGCAGATGCCCCCTAAAGTATGAGGCCCGAGAGAGAGAGGGGTGAAATGCTTTACGAGAACATGTTCAACTGAAGGCCCGCCGTCGGAAAACCTGCGTAGAAAAATACAACTGATATCTCAAGTACATGATGTATATGTGGTATGGGCGCAGCCATCCGAAACAGAGTACACTATAATCCGGATCCAGGGTATGGGCGCAGCCATCCAGCGAGGATCAAATAAATAGACTCGGGTATGGTCGCAGCCATCCAATCAATGAGTCATATACATAATGATAATAATCCACAATCGCAGCCTGGATTACAACAGACACAATCCAGGGTCTTGCGCTCCATCTCGACCCAAATAAAGTACAAGTTCGAGCATGTGAATATGTGAGCTGAAGTCGAACATGCAGGAACATCGTCTGATTACCAGCCAATGATGAAAGCTGTTAACAGACGCGAGAGGAACCACCAATGATGACAATGGCTCTCAAGGTACTATAGGTACAATCTACGGCGTGTGAATCAATGGGTTGGCGTCGAACACCCGCATAATCACTCGATCGGAGGCCAATGATGAAAACCTCACGTCGAATGCGACGAACTTGCCATTGAGGCATGCAGGCTCCAAGGTACCATAAAGGAGTCTCTAAATCAGCTTCCTGGATAATGAGCTGATGTCGACAGGAAGTGACCTTGATCGAAGGTGGGCCATAATGATTCCCACATCATCGACACGAGACAGAGGAACATGATGTTTTGTTGTGAATCAGGATCATATGAGAATCAGAGGAAGGTTGATACTAGCAGAGACCAACTTCTCTTGAACATATAAACGGCACGACAGTGGATTTGGAAGTATTTGACATCAGTAGATCAGAGGTCATGGTGAAAAGGCAATGAGCAGAGGAGAGGTCAAAAGGTATTATCCAAACCCATGGAGGGAAAGTGAAAAAATGAGATGAGATGTCCCCAACCCGACACGAATGCAGACAAGTGCCATGTTCAAGAGCGACATACTGCCGACGACAACGACGATGGTTCCATTTTTTCCCCACCATTTCTGGCGAGTACCCCAATTATTTTTGATAACAAGCTTGAAGGGGATAGCATATGCTTGCAATATAAGTCCGCCCTTTGAGCGAATCCATCCTAGTGCATTTAACGAGTCCTAGGAAGGAGGAACTCAGAGAATGTCATTTCGACTGAGTCCGATGTCATCAGGGTTTAACGAGTCTGACAAAGGAAGAACTCGGCGTCTTTTCATGTTTAGAGAGTTTGAAAAGACAGTGGAAAAGTAAACTCCACGGGTCCCTTTTCGTGAATAGTTCCTCAGATCCGAAAAGGTAGAAAACAATATTCGAGAAAACCTCCTAGTCGCGATAGGCTAGGGTATTCCTTTTTCGTAATCAATCCATCCCAGCTCGAAAAAGGGTTAAACGTATACTGGGTAGATGTCGATTTGTGTCCAATTTAACGAGATCGAAACGACAAGGGCCTCAGCAATCTTTTCATGTTTAGAGAGTCAGAAAAGAGCTGAAAGATGACTCCAAGGTGACTTTTTCGTGTATTTACCGAGTCCAAAAAAGTATAAAATACAACTCGTTTCCATCGTTAAAGTCACAAAAACCTGCTGCTGCACATACCAAGCAAGCGTAAAATCCATTTTCGACATAACATATAAAAATATTCGATAAAAATGACTTTTTACAACTCATTTCATGTCAAATTGGTAAAAATAAAATTACATTTACTATTTACCTTGGTAAAAAGCAACAACGGTCCATTTGGAGCAGAAACTTCTGACGGTGATTGCGACAAATCCAGTTGGCCATTCAGCTTCTCGTCTGTCACAGGTAAGAGGCGCTCCCTTGCTCTTCATTTTCATCCAAATTTTAATAGTTTTACCCTGTAAATTAGTTTTCTAGAGCCATTTTTGAAAATTTAGGGTCGGGCTCATTGGCGCGGGTATCAGGCACGGACCCGCGCCAATGAGCTCTTTTATACAAAGGGCCCGTGCCACGTGGCGCGACTGTTCAGGAAACAGCCGCGCCAGCAGCCGAACCTAAAAATACGCCTAAAATTTCGACATTTAGACCAAATTGTATGGAATTTGAGACTCATCAGAGACCTAACTAAGGGTTTATGACCATATGAATGCAGGTAATCAATCAAAATGGAAATTGAATGGAAAGAACGAGAACATGGAGAAGAGGATGAACAAGCCATGCAAAGTCAAGCTTGCATGAATGCGCTTAGAAACTGTGGACTGAAAAAGTTCTTCCTCACACCGTGTCTACGAGCTTAGCCCAAGCTCCTCCAGTATTTAATCAGTATCTGGGATGAACGTGACTAGGTGTTCATGTTACGAGACCAGGTATTAGAGCTGGAGGTTTCTGATGTTTATTTTATCACTGGATTGTTCCGCAGAGGTCTGATCCTGGTGTTGACTAGAAGCAGACCATCTGGGGAAAAGATGGAAGAAGTGATGGCACGAGTGTGCCAAGGAGCTCAAATGGGATCAGGTAGCAAGAAAGTGGATATCCACACTATCCCTGATCTGGCATTGAGAGTGGTTCTCCATACCATCACGCGGGCTGCTGGGTCGCAGGCACCGCACGAGGCCACAAAGGCCCAACTCCTGCTAGCTTCAGAATGCATGAGTCCCCTGCTGTTCGACTGGGCAATAGCAGTAACAATTAATATGAAA
This sequence comes from Pinus albicaulis, assembly GCA_034641835.2. Taxonomy (NCBI): domain Eukaryota; kingdom Viridiplantae; phylum Streptophyta; class Pinopsida; order Pinales; family Pinaceae; genus Pinus; species Pinus albicaulis. Next base: position 558,500,440 of record CM076572.1, read on the forward strand.
AGGCAGCTCACGAAATGAAAACAGGGTAAACTGAAACAGTTCGGTTATGGTTCCATCTTGGTATCGTTCATTCTGGAACGTTTACCAATCTCCTAGGGCCAAGGGGCCACAGTAGCAGACCCGATACCACGAGAGCCAAGAATGGCTCGCTGGGCAGCATTGATGCCCAGATCTGGAGGCGGCCAAAAGATGTCCTGGAGGCTGGAGTTCTTTAGGTGGTTATGACACCAGCTGATTGTCGTGGAAGACTGGCCCTATGCAGGAACTGACTTTACCGAGGACCCAGATCTCCCACTACCAGAAGGAGACAACTGGGATGAGGAGTTGGGTAAGACCTCATGTTTTTTGATTTTATGTTTATATGTTTTTTTTTTTTTGACTTTTATGTGACACACTCTATGTAAACATTTCGATATCTATATATATACATATCTATTTCTGGATGGATCTTTCTTTACATGTGATGATGATTTATAAATTGCGCAAATGTCTGTCTAATACCAAATTTGCTACTGCATCTGTTAGTGTATTCAAACGCTTGGGTATATGATGATATGTAATGTAGTCAAAATTCCTTTCCAGTAATCGAATACGCAGATACAGACGTAAGATGGACGGGTTCCTTACCGAATAGTGTCCGTTCAGTTGTAATACCACAAATTGCGAATCTAGATACACGAGCAATTCACGGATACCAAGGTTTACTGCCTCGGTTAATAATTCTAACACAACACTATATTCCGCGATGTTGTTCATGGTACATCCTAGACACACTCCTTGCAGATCAATCAACTCACCAGCAGGATCATAGATTACCCAGGCTGCTGAAGACAGATTCCTGGTACTGCGGGAGGCACCATCCGTGAAACCGACAAATGGATGAAAAGACATCTGCACAACCAGGAAGACCCGATCAACAGAAAGATGTTTACAAAGCACACCACACAATACATGCACACAAATGAAAATCACACACCTATGTACACACACCACACCAAGAAATTACTTCAGGCATAGTACTTTTTAAGGTACAACCCATTTCTGGGCTGCGCCAGCAGAACTCCTTCATAATCTATAAGCTCGTAGGCCCCATTTTTCAAAACACGCTTTACTATATAGGGCCCGTGCCACATAGGCTGGAGCTTACCGGCTCCAAGCTTATCATGCGCTTGATCATACAGGAGGACGAGGTCTCCTTCAATAAAAGAACGGGGAGAAACGGATTGATCAAAATGAGTTTTGACCCTCTTCTTTTGTGCTTCGATAATCAAAGCAGCCAGACGACGGGTTTCATCTAACCGTTCCAGGTACAGAAGATGTTCTTCCTCAGTAGAAGTACCAGGTAGAAGCTCCACAGCTAATTTCAATGAAGGAATTTCACATTCAACCGGTAGAGTGGCTTCCAGACCATACACCAATTGAAATGGTGTGAATCCAGTTGCACTCTTAGCAGATGTTCGGTATGCCCAGAGAGCTAAAAACAGTTGGAGATGCCAATTGGATTTATGAATACCAACTGTTCGCTGAAGCATAGTGACCAAAACCTTGTTCACTGCTTCAACCTGACCATTCACTTGAGGGTAGTATGGTGTTGAGCTATCGTGACGCAAGCCCAATGTTGAAGTCAGCTCCGCCATCATGTAGTCATGGAAATGAGTACCGTGATCAGTGACGATGGCTTGAGGAACCCCGAACCGTGCGATAACATGGTTGAATATAAATTGAGCAGCCGTTTTCCCGTTAGCAGCTAGTGTAGGCATCGCCTCGGCCCACTTAGTAAAGTAGTCGACGACGACAATAATATACGCATGCCCCCTGGCCGAGTGAGGGTTACACGTCATAAAATCCACGCCCCATTTCGCAAAAGGGTCGACGGTAATAATGGGATGCAATGGCAACGGCGGCGCGCGCATCTTGCGCTGAAAAATCTGGCATGGATGATATTTACGGACTGCAGTGATACAGTCCTTGAATATGGAAGGCCAGAAATAACCTGCTCGTAGAATCTTCTGGGCAGTAGAATACCCGGACATATGTCCACCACAGGCGCCACTGTGGCAGTCATTTAAGACCTTCTCAGCCTCTTCCAAGGTTAGGCATCGTCGGAGCACCGAATCTACTCCAACGCGATATAAGGTATCTCCTACTATACGGTAGGGTTGGGACTGGTGCCGAATCCGACAGCGGGCAGCTTTATCCAACTCAGACCGAAATGTTGAGGTTTGAAGATACACTATGATGTCACTGTACCAAGGATCACGAGTACTGATGAGGAAAAGCGTTTCGTCCGGTATATGGTCTTCAGAGTGTGAGGGAACAGAGTCTGTAGGGAGAGAGCATATCAAATCCACGAAGACCAGTGATTTAGTTGACTTAGCAGTGGTAAAATCCAAGTCAAAATCCTGCAGGATCACAATCCATTTGGAGTACTTGCCCCCCAGTAATTGTCTAGAAAGAATATACGTCATAGGGTTGCAGTCTAAAACCACTGTTATCGTGCGCAAAAGGATGTAATGGCGAAAGCATTGTACAGCGTGCACTGCTGCTAAAGCCAATTTCTCGACATGTGCATAACGCGTTTCCGGGTCGAGAAGGTTCCGAGACAGGTAATAAACGACATGTTCATCACCATGATCGTCATCCTGCACCAAGACCATGTCTATGGTGCTAAATGCGGCAGCTAGATATAAAGTGAAGTCGCGGTGGTAGTCCGGAGGACGAAGCAACGGAGCATTGACTAGCAACGTCTTCAGCTTCTCAAAGGATTGCTGAGCAATTTCGTCCCAGTGAAAGGGAATGTTTTGCTTTAACAAACGAGTGAATCCTTTGGCCACCTCGACATAATTCGGGATAAAGCGCCGAAGAAAATTCGCTTTCCCTTGCAGACTCTGTAACTGATACAGGGAGGAGGGTGATGGGAGATTTACGATGGCCTCGACCTTTAGAGGGTCAAGGTGAATTCCGTCTTTTGAGACGATGAATCCTAAAAGACGGCTAGAATCAACGCAGAAGACGCATTTATGAGGATTGAGCCTGATATTGTAGCGTCTGCAACGAAGAAAGATCTGGCGGAGATGCTCAGGATGGTCCTCTCGCTTACTCGAATGGGCTGGCAAGTCATCCAGATAAGGCTGAATGATATGACGAATGTCATGAAAAGCGTAGGACATCACACGCTGAAAGGTGGCTCCAACGTTCTTTAAGCCGAACGGGAGTTTTTTGTACGCGAAAGTGCCCCACGGACTGATGAATGTGGTCTTATGTTGATCCTCAGGTGCGATATTGATTTGGTTATATCCTGAGAAACCGTCCATTAAGGAATAGATCTCACTCCCGGCACATTCGTCGATGATCTGGTCGATAAACGGAGTGGGATAATTATCCTTTGGACAGGCACGATTGATGTCGCGATAATCCACACAGACTCGAATTGTACCCTGTTTTTTATCGATAGGGACAATGTTGGACACCCATTTTGTAAGGGGGATGGGATAAATAAAACCCGCATTCAGAAGTTTTTCAACTTCTGCCTTGATAGCGGCGGCTTTCCGAGGATGCATGGGATGTAAGCGTTGGCGCACGGGTTTCGCACCTGGATAGGTTGGAATCTTGTGCACTACAATACTAGGGTCAATCCCTGGCATTTGCTCGTAAGACCATGCGAAAAAATCTCTGAATTCTTTGAAAAGCTCAGTATAGACTTGAATCTCATCAGGAGAACAAGTCACACCCACATGAATATTCTCAACAATCCCCGGTTTAATGGAGATGTTGATTGGAACAGTTTGAGTAATGTTACTCAGATTACCCTCTGAAAAAACCTCGTGCGTCAAGATCGGTGTTTGAAGAGGAGGGGAAGGAACCTGAGTAGCATAACGCTCCAGACAGTCAGTCATTGCCCCCAAGCTAGGCATAAACGAGGAGCGATGATGTCCATTGCCCCAAGGCAGCTCCTCAAGAGACATAGTTTCAATGATAGCCTCATCGGAAAGAAAAGTCTCTCTGAGAGGATCAGGTGAATCAGCCTGACCAAGCCAGGGGGATTGGGAGTAGACGTCGAGAGCCATGCTCAAAGGAGCATGCTGAGGAGGCGGAGGATCCGATGCCGCAAAAATCTCACAGTAGCTGATCTCTACTGGCGTTAAAGGCATGGATTCTCCAAACTCATATACCTGCTCAGGTGTAGGAATAAGCCAGGGGTCATCAGACCTGGACAACATGTTGACTTGAGTGGTATGCGGTGGCGGTGCAGGAAATATACCCATGAGGACCGGGTCTCTGAAGAGACCAGGTCCTACACTGTCTGGGGGATTCAGAATTTGATCCATGTATGGCACGTTTTTCTCAGAGTTAGAGGTGAAAAATGACAACTGATCTACTGTGACAATCTTGCCCTCGTGAGGGAACTTAATGAATCGAAAGACGGTGGACAGCACGCAGAGCATGGCATGGGTCCAGCTATGGCCAAGAAGTATATTGTAGTTGAGTTTAGCGTCAACCACTTCCACTTCTACGTTGACGTTTTCCCCTGTAATGTGATCGCGAGACTCTCGAGAACGCCCAGGGGTTTAGATTCCCGACCATCAAATGCCTCAAGGGCATTGGGGGATGACGACAAGGCTGTAGAGCCGATGGACTTCCAGCAAGCGGAGGACATAACGCAGGTAGATGCACCCTCATCTACGATGGCCCTATGAATGTTCAGACTGTTAATCCCGACTTGAATGACCAAAGTGATTTGATGTGGAAGCCGGGGAGTAAAATTCTCCAGATCGAAGGTGAGAAGGCTCGAGTCGGCGGGATCTATGCCCCCCATTGCAGACAGTAATGCCTTCCGTTGTGAAGGAAAACTTTGAAGAACCTCAAGTGCGGACATAGCACATGGCGCCTGTGCCAGATCCTCAACAATGTTGTAATTTTGAGCGGCACGAGCATTTGGATTATAAGAAGATCTTCGAAGGACACCTTTGGGAGGTGGCTTCACAACGGGTTCCAGAGAAGGCTTCTCGATTTCCAATGGACCAGAGACAGGTGGGGGAGGCGGCCCATCCGCAACTGCCTTCCCGGATGCCTGCCGCGGTTCATTGTAATCCTTCGACCGTGTAGCGACAGAGATAGGTGCAACACTCTTCACCATGAAAACCTGAGACCCAAATGGTGCAGATGGTGATGCTTGTTCGACCATCTGGGTCTGCTGAGATGGAAATGGCTCTTTCAAAACAGCCGGAGTACCTTTAGGGCCTTTAAGAAGTTGACTAACCTCGGATCGTCGTGGACAATCCTTAGTATAATGGTCCTCTTCACAGATGAGGCAAGGGTACTTCGATTTACGCTGGGAGCCATCCTCAGTACGAGACTTAGATTTTGGTTTCGGGGCATCAGATTTTGATTTGCCTTTGCCCTTCTTCTTCCCCTTGGAGGATTTGTCCGCAGGATTGGCTTGAACGGCATTCACCTCCGCAGTTTTACCAGAATCAGATGAGGTGGGATTGGCAGAGGTATTGTTGGAAGAATTAGCCTTCTGCTTCCCATTCGAAGACTTTTTCGAATTTTGAGAGACAGAACCAATGACACCATCCACCACAGGGGTGGGCGGAGCCTTAGTGGTTCCGGGCTGTGGAGCATCAGTCAAGATGTCATAAAGCGTGCCAGACTATGAATAGACAAGATCCAGGTAGTGGGCACACGCGATGGCTTGCTCCTCAGTCACGCACGCTCCCATCGCGATATCCTGAGCGATTTTATTCACAAAGGAGGTGGTGAACCAGTGAGTCAATATCTGATCAGGTATGTGAAACTTGATCAGTCGACGACGGCGCCGCCACTCATGGATGTGATCTGAGATGTGAGTGGCTTTATCCTGCTTCAGGGAAGTCAGGAGGTGTGTCCCGGCTTCATACCGAACCGGTAACTGGAAATGCGTGAGGAAAGCCATGGCTAAAGAGTTGAAATCTTGAAAAATGCCACGGGATAGCTCTATGTACCACTTAGCAGCAGCTCCAGTTAAAGTACGCTGGAAGAGGCGCAGGTGAATCGAATCGTCGACCTAAGAGTTAGACGAACACCAAAGGTGATACATCATCACATGCGCCTGGGGGTCCTCCCCAGCTTTCCCCTCAAACTTGGGACAGTCACCTGGTATCTTGGTGGGAACCGGAGGCTAATATGGATTATGTAAAATCGGATCATTGGTCAACTTTGAAACATCCGGCAGTTCCAAGGTAGCCAGGAACGGCAATGGAGGATTAACTGCCATGCCAGGCCCAGGATGAGGTCCGGTACCCATACTCCACGATGGTTGTGAATATCCTTGCCCCACGGGTTCTGTCCCGCAGGATTCTGACCGTAGGGGGCGTAGGTCGTATAACCAGACTGATTTGGATGCTGGTAACCATAGTGTGGGGCTTGATAACCAGGGTACGGACCTTGATTATGCGTCGGCCCAGTATAAGCAGCGTTTGGATTTGGCTGCTGAGTGTAGGTAGAACCGGGTGGAGGAGGATAATACTGAGAGCCTCTGGGGTGGTTATAGTTCGGTTGAGACTGACCATGAGGATAATAACCACCCTGAGGATGAGTAGGCTGCTGAAAAGTGGAACCCTGCAGAGCCTGATACGTAGGGTGCATCTGATGATTTGGCTGCGGCATTGAATGAACCGGGTACTGTGCAGGGTTTATGGAATGAGCGGGCTGCCCTGAATGAACAGGTTGACCCGACTGAGAGGGCTGACCTGAGTGAACAGGTTGACCCAGGTGCAAGGGTTGACCTGAATGACCAGGCTGACCTGGATAGACAGGCGGCGCCGGTTGCGCAGGTTGACCTGGTTGTAAGTGAGCCCCAGGTTGTACCGGATGGACCGGTTGGCCTGGAGGCGGAACACCGGGTTGTACCGGATGAGTCGGTTGGCCTGGTGGTGGAACAGGACCAGGTATTTTTTGGAAACCGGTTTGACCTGAAGTAAAACCATAGGATGGTCCTGGCTGATATGCAATGTTATAAACAACAGGATACTGTGGTTGCATCGGTAAAGAAGGCTGGATTTTCCCCCCAGGACCATAGACCGGTCCCGGTTGGTACCCCGGCTGAGGTTGGATAGGTTGACCGGAAGGGCTGTAATAATGTCCTTGCGGACTGTACGACGGCCCTTGCTGGCCCGCAGGGTAGCCCTGAATGGGTTGCCCCTGTGGATCATAGAGATAGCCAGGTGGGCCCGCAGGTTGGCCTTGGAAAGGTTGCCCCTGCGGGTTATAAGCCTGGTTGTACGGTAAACCTTGAGCATAAAGATGAGCCTCAGGAGCGGGTAGACGCAAAATCTCCCCGTGCTCGTCATACTGACCTGGGAAAGTATACACGGGAGTACCATCCTGTGCATAGTGCGAAAAGTAAGGTCGGTAGGGTTCCTGGGCGGACAGTCCAACCTCGGCATTCGGCTGTTGCAAAGACAACCGATACTCCTCCGGAGAGATGTTCTCCGGTATAGCAGTAGCTAGATAAACATCTTCAGGAGTTGGCCCAACCCTGGTACAGATGCTGAGACAACAGGAGAAGAGGCAGCCACACAGACAGTGGGCCGGACGGGAATAGATGTGACAGGCGTCTGAGGAGACACCCCGGGTGTAGTAGCAGCTGGCCTCGAAGCAGGAGATGAAATTCCCATAGAGGCTGCAGCTGAAATGATCTGACCCAGAGATCTGTATCCCTGTGGTAAAGAAGGACTGGCTGTTGACATGTTAGCCAGCTCAGAGTTGTCTCCCTCAAACAATCTACGCGGGAAGAGCTGATATTCTTCACCAGACGTCGGGATTTCCTCACCAGAATCACTCATGGTTGATCCTGCCGTCAAATCACGCAAAAGACGGCGAGGACTAGGAGGAAATACAACAGCAACAAAAGGCGAACCCAAGGTAAGAGAAAGGAAATCAACTCCTAATCTCAATTCAGACACAGGGTCTGAAAAGGGCCAATTGAACTCAACTGGTCCTCCAAAGGGTTGCTCAGCGAGAACCAGTCCCCCGTCAGGAAACTCAGAAACAACAGGCTGCTGTGGTTCGACAGAGGATTGGGAAGCCTTTGAAGAATCGTCTGTGTAAGGACTACCAGTCGACGAAACCGAAGGTTCCGCCACTGTGGCAAAAGACCAGAAAAAAAAGAAGCAAACACACACACGGGCTGAAAACGAGTTAAGGGCACACGATCAAACGGTCAACAAGCAATATCTAAGCGGGCGTGTAATCGTGGGTGATTAATTTTACCACATTGAAAAGTAAGAAACTTTATCGTTTCATATTTTAAGAGTCGAGAAACAATAGAAAGATGACTCTATCTCTTTCAGATTTGATACAAGCGTGAAAGGACAAGCGCTCGACGGTCTTTTCAATTTTAGGGAGTCAGAAAAGACCAAATGACTACTCAGGAAAATCTAGGCACAAAGGGTGTACCAAATATCTGTGAACTTCCATATACACCTTGGTTTCAGTAATGAAACAGAAATCGACCAAGGACTTTCCGTACGTGCAGGTAGTCTCCCCGAATGCTGTGTTCGGTGTATCACAGGTATGGGGCGGCAGACTCGGCTTTCTGTGGATAAAGGATTGAAAACCTAGAGGGGTCTCCCTTTATATACGCGACGGTACAGGGAGCACAAGTCCGTACTAGCGCTGTCTAAAGCCAAACGGCGAGCGACAGCTGCTAGGTTTAAAGACGCCGGAACATGTCTCTAGCCTAGACCTCTAAAAATGTTTCGTTAAGTTCCAATGCTGCCTTAGGTTAATTGAATAGATTTTAAATTTGATCTTCGATTAAGTTTCAATTTTCAGGCCCTATCGTATGTAGTGTCTTAAAAGACTCCTAAATGCAAAGCTACATGCCACAGTCCAACATTTCGTTCGATGAAAACTAATTAGAGAAGAGTTGGGAGCTTTTACACAAACGAAATGAACGAAAGACAACAATGAGATCTCTAATGCAACTAATGAAATTGAAAACTTTTCATTCAGATCACTAATCACTAGCAAAATCGAAAAGATCACAATTTGCACTAATTCAACCAAAAGCACAAGAGATTTTTTTTTTTGTTGCAATTTTCAATGTTTGATAGCTAATATGCACTAAACAAGCTTGAAAACAAACGGAACAACTTGAGAAACGATATTCGATAGAGAAAAACAAACAAATTTCACTCAACAATGCAAGAAATCAAATCCCAAATCGACCAAAGTCTCTCAAAACCAAGAAAAGACTCAAAAGGCTCCAATGGGCTGTGTGATCTAGGCCCAATGCAAGACCAAACGAAATTCGAATGAAGGAATGAAAAATCACCCAAAAATCGCAACAAAACAATGAACAACTACTAAGAGGATGTGGAGAATCAATCAGAAAGTTGACCGGACAAACCAAACACCAAAATTCCCAAGGAGGGCTCGATACACTAGGCCACTAGATGCCCTAGGGCTCAAAACGTGAAATCGATAGATAAAAGCAAACAACCAAAGGACAGAGGTGAATTCTCAGTCAAACAGGACTCCAACACACTCAGGCAGTCGGAAAATCAAGAAGAAAAACACTGACCAAACTCAGAGAGCTCAAAAATGAAGAAACTCAAAAACCTTACAGGAGTGGCGCGACTGTAAGGATGAAACTGGCGCCAGAAAGCAATTGGTGCGGGCTAAACAAAAGCAACATGCGCCAATTGGCACGACTGTCGAGCTAAAAAGCGCGCCAGTCGAGTTTCTCAGCCAAAAAAGAAAAAGAACTACTCCAAAAGTAGATCAATGCATACTAAGCAAACCAAGAAGTAAACAACAACAAAAGAACCCAACCCAGAAGGCTCATCAAGCAAGGAAAAACATAAAATAATCAAAATGAGACAATGAAATCTAGACGCTCCCTAGCGGAGTCGCCAAATTGTTGAGGAGGTAAATCCCCTCTGCGGACAGAGGCGATCCCTACTAGCCCAGCAGGGGTCTAGCAACAATTAGAAATGTTACGACGCAAGTCCCTAGTTACGAATGAAAATACTAGAGATAGAAGCCTACCTGGATTCCAATGCTATGATCTGAAGAAGAGAGCGTTCCCGTTCCTCAGCCTCGGCAGATCACGATCCTCCAATGATCTCCGTGGGTGGACACCTGCACATGCAAGAAACAAACAGATACAAGCATAAAATCCGGCATATGTAACTCAATATCAGTCAGAAAGGATACTACTCATATTAACATCATTGAAAACAGAGTGGAACCATAATCGTAATCATTCATTAAATAACGATCGAAAGAGATTACAACCAAAGTTCTGACGTCGTGGTCTCCTTCGGATGGGTCTCCAGTTGTTCACGTCCCGCAAAGCTCGCCAGGGAAAGGGCAAACCTCTCATGAGTCTCTCGACAATAGTCTCCTTACTTGAGTCGGCCTTAAGGGAGGAAAGAGGGCTCTTACAGCACAAAAGCTCTTGGGAATTTGGAGATTCAAAGCTTAGGCACTTCAAGACTAGCTTGCCATGGAATTGAGCAGGCTTTTATAGATGGGGAAGGAGGGAGTTGGGATCCCTATTATTGTGGGATTGGCCCTATCAACAGGAAGGTTCCATGGGAGGTGGCAAAACCACTTCCCTTCCATAGAACTCCCGCAGCCAAACCTCCCAACTCAAGATAGGCAATGGTTTCTGAGTTTGTTGAAACTCAACTTCCGCCATCTTTATTTAAAAAACACTCCTTAAATTGGCTGGCACGACTACTGCTCTGGGATAGAGCGCCAGTTGGCGCGGCCTCTTTGCAGGATTTTCCCCATTGGCGCGAGTGCTGAACTGTCTGCCCACGCCAATGCAAAAAGGGATGTTTTTCATGATTTTTGCAAGGAGATGTCTTTAGGGAAAATGAAGCTCATGCTTAGAGGAATGCATTGATGATGTTTTCAAGGCATGAAAATGTTCACAGGTCACAAAATGGGTCCTCCATTGTGCGGGACGGGGAATGGTAGGGACGGTGACAAATTACTGTGTAACAGATATTTTGCTTGTAATATTTTTCTTGTTTGTGACTGCAGGTTTACGAGGAAAACTCCTTCAAGTGCGCGAGGGATAATAACGACTTCAAACAAGCACTGGACATATGGTAAGTCTTTTACACCTCTATAGAGCTTTTCGTAGATCATATATGCTTAGAGAAAGATTAGTTTATTTGGCTGTTTGTTGCTAGATACTTTTAGTACTAGGGAGATCAGTCTTGTCCACAAGACAGATTAATCCACACAACACTTCCCTGCATCAAAACTGTATTGATCCCCTCTCTCGATGCATCACACTAAAAAACAAAAGGCAGCGTAAAATCTGGAAATGCAAGCACTGGGAAACTACTCATAACCTCCTTGAGCCTATCAAAGGCTCGCTGCGTTGTATCTGACCAACTGAATGCCCCCTTCTTCGTCAAATTTGTAAGGGGTGCAGCAAGCTGAGAGAAACTCTTGACGAACTTCCTGTAATGAGTACAGATACCGACAAATCCCTGAAATTCCATCACGTTTCGCAGCTTTGGCCAATATCTGATGGCCCTGATCTTCTCCTCGTGGACCCTCACTCCGTCCACTCCAATGATGTGACCCAAATACAACATCTTCGTCAACCCAAACTCACACTTGGAGAGCTTGACATAAAATTTTTGTTCCTTCAAGATATGTAGCACTTCCTCTATATGCTGGAGATGCTCCTCCTAAGTCCTGTTATATATCAATATATCATCGAAAAAGACCAATACAAAATTCCTCAGATGAATACGGAAGATATGGTTCATGCATGACTGGAAATTAGCTGGGGCATTGGTTAGCCTGAAAGGCATAACCAAGAACTCAAAGTGGCCGTAATGGCACCTGAAAGCAGTCTTGGGAATGTCCTGTTCCCTCACGCAAATATGGTGGTACCCAGATCTCAAATCAATCTTTAAGAAGAACTATGCTCCTCTCAACTCATCCATCAGCTCATCTATCCGCGGTATGGGGTACCTGTTCTTCATGGTCTTCTTAGTCAGGGCCCTCTAATCAATGCACATTCTCAATGTGTGATCCTTCTTCTTCACCAACATCACAGAAGAAGCAAAAGGACTGGTGCTGGCCTAAATATGTCCAAGAGCAAGCAACTCCTGGATGGCTCGCTTAATCTCATCCCGATAGGCTTTGGGGTGCCTATAGGGTGTGGTAATCACGACCTGAATGCCCTACTCTAACTGAATAGTGTGCTCAAACCCCCGATCTGGTGGCCGGCCTAGTGGTATATCCCCAAACACCGTGTCATACCTGTCAAGGATGGCCTGTATATTCGGATGAACTGTCTGCCCGGTAGTCCCTGTCTCTGATGCTCGCAAATCAACTGCCCACTCTATGTCTCCTTTCTGGAAGTCTGCCTCCATCCGGTGAGCTGAAACAATTTGGGGTGGGTAAGTGTGCATCCCACGTATCTTCTCATGCTTCCCGGTCTTCTTATCATCCCACTCCTTCTCCAAGGCCTCCCAATCTATGGTGACCTTCCCCAAAGTAATCAGCCACTGAACACCCAGTACCAGATTGGTATCTGGTATGTTGACCATGAAAAAGTGGTTGATCACTGTGTAGGTATCCATCGTCACGGCTAGCTCTGGAACATATCTGGCACACTGCATCATCTGATCTCTTGGGACCAACACTGAGAATCCATCGAAGCTCTCTGTCGGTATGCCTCTCCGCTCAACCATCTGTGCATCGATGAAGTTGTGGGTTGCCCCACTGTCTACCAAAATTGAAACTCACTGCCCCTGTACTATCCCTCGGACATGCAGCGTCAAATACATGGGTACTCCTCGCAATGCTACAAGGGTCCCCCCTGTGGGTGCAAAAGCTGCACTTCTTGCTCCTGGAGGTGGAGGTGGAAAATGATCCTGCGTTGTCTGACTGTCTCTTGCCTCCCCATCCTCATACTCATCCTCTTCCCCGCTGCTCTCGGAGAAGACCTCAATAAAATGTGCTTTGCCAGCAACACATCCGTGTCCTGGCGCCCACGGCTCCTGACAAGTTAAGCACAACCTCTTCTTCTTCAACTCCCTCTTGGCATCATCATCTAAATGTCCCCTACCCTGATTCCCCTTTGGAGGCGGAATCCTCACATCCTTCCCCTTTGGCTGGAAAGCCTGTCTCTGGGGGTAAGGTGTTCTGGTCTTAGGTAAGGCATCCTGAAAATCCCGGGTCCTGCCAATGGCGTCCTGGAGTGTGGCTGGTCTAGTGGATCTGACTAGACCCCAAAGTGGCTCTGCTAACCCCTCAACAAACGTGTAGATCATCCACACTGCGGATAGATCTGGCACCATCACTGAAACCCTAAAGAAATATGCAATATACGTCTTCGGGCTCCCGGTCTGTTTGAGCCTTGTCAGCTCAACAAAATTCTCCTCCGGATCCCTCCGATCAAATCTCTCTATCAGTCTCCGGGTGAACTCAGCATATGTGGTCACTGTCGAATGTCCAAGTGTCACCATCCCATGGAACCACCAGTCCTGGGCCTCACCATCCAAATGCAGCGTAGCCACCTTGATGGCTTCCGACTCTGCCATCTAGTTAAGCTGGAAATATATGTACAGCTTCTCCACCCAAGACTTTTCCGAACTGTTTGATGAGCCATCAAACGTTGGCAAATGGAATCGGCACTGTACGGTGGGTGTCCCCATCGTGATAATGTCGGTGCCCTCTATGATGATCGTGGGGTCTGCTGTCTCGTTGGAGCTGAAAAAAATCTCTGAATGAAAGGGCATCCCTGAACTCCTGCCCATATGCCTGGTACTCTGAAAAATAGTCACCCATGTGATCAGGATCTGGCTCATGTTGTGCTCCTGCCCCTGTGTCTGCCCCCAGAAAAGTGGGCATAGTGGAACGTGTGGGTGCATTGGATGCCTGGTGCTGGGTAGCATCATGATGAGTGGAAATACGCTCCGGAAAATGGTGGGATGTACCCGATCCCTCACCAATCTGGAAACCCCTTGGGGTTTCACGCTGTCTAGCCTTCATAGCGATGAATCTCTGCCCCATCACCTCGATCTGCCTCGTCAGATCCTGCACTGATCTGAGGAGCGATTCCCCAAACTGTTTTGCATCACTGTCATCTTCCATCGACTCTCCCTGCTCTGCGTCTACCATAGGCTCCTCCTGCTCTGCGTCTATCATAGGCTCCTCCTGTTCTGCGTCCACCACCCGAACGCAGTCACCCTCTCCATAGGTGTTCTCCAACCTACGCTCAATATATCTATACTTCCTACCTCTGTAGAAAATGTAGGATTTCTCCCCCGGTGTCATAGACAACTAGCTCCACAGGCTAAGATAGAATTGTGCTTTGATACCACTGTAATATCTCGTTTTAGGGATATCTCTCAAACACAAGTAAACTCCAACCAGAGATGGAATAGGAGGGCGTTTACCAGATATTTCACCTCTTAAAAGAGGGTGAGATCTAGAGGCTACCTGGCCCTTTCCAGACTCTGTCTAAGAGTATGGGGAAAAATCACCAAGTGGTATAATAACTGTAATGCTCAGAGAGAGAAAAATAACAGTAGTGCAAGCATACAATAGCATATATAGAACATGTAACAAATACTCCAGAAATGTAGAGAGAATGCTAAGCCATTTTATTATACTGAGAAATATAAGTGAGTACAATAGGTGATCAGAGTGATGGCACCTAGGCTTGCTCAAGGCAAGTGAAGAAATACTCTCAGAATGGCAAGGAAATGGTTGCTCTCTGATCTGCGTCCAAGCTGCTAGAAAACTGCTGTGTAGCTGCTACTGTTGGAAAAAAATGAGGATTTGGGGCTGCTCCCCTCCTCTGAATGAGTTGAAACTCTGGAATTTGCCTCTGCTCACCAAACCCAGAAAATCCCAGAAAGCATTTCTGAAATGGCCGACCCTCGAAAATCACCCCCTTGAGGAGCTACGCTATCCTCCAAGGCTTTGCGCTGAGGCTGAATAGAAACCACAAAAATACTGCCCCAAACTTTGCCAAAATCCTCCAAATAGCAAGGGATGGCCCCTTGCTCAATCTCACAACTCAAAACCACCAAAAAGAACCCAAACCGGAGCTCCCTAGAAATGGACTGCGTCCTCCCTCTCAGTGACTGCGCAATCTATGAAGGCACCGCTCCCCCGCAAAATCCAAAAAACAATCCTCCTGCAAGATACTGATGGAAATACCTCACCCGAGCAGGCACTCGAAGTCCCCCGGGGCTGAGGGTGAGATCTCCGAATGGAGACACTCAATGCACTAAATAGTGCTGCAAACAAGCTAAACAACCAGCGTGCTCAAGAAGTCGAAATGACCAGCTCAATATCATCAACATCGAATGATCAAAATGAGGAGGCTCTCCTCTTTATATAGCGTTTGCCTTTCTCAAACCCTAAGGCTCACCTCCTCCAACGTTGCCCTTCTTTGCCATGTGCTCCATCTGGGCCTACATAGTCCCTCCATGTGGTCTATGTGGGCCCCCTCTCTACGTGGTCTCTTGGCCCCCTTGGCTCACTTAAGTTACAACGTGTGTCTACTAGGGAGTGCACTTTTATTTTTGAGTGAGTTATGTACCCCCTCAACTCACTTTTATTTATAAATTAACTATAGAAGGCAAAATGAATCAAAATTAATATTTCCAATTAGCTATCGCTAATTGGGAATATTACACATTCAGGTTGGTAAGAAAAATTGAATGTAAAATTATGGCAACAAGGAAGCCTACCACTCACTTCTATAAAGAGGGAAGTGTTGCTACTCCTAGATTTCCACAACCTACAAGGTTGACACCACAACAATTGGAAGAAAAAATAGGAAAAGGGCTTTGCTACAGTTGTGATAGAAAATACACTAAAGGTCATAAGTGTGCTGAGAAGAAATTATTTTACATAGATTGTGAAGAGGAAGAAAATGAACAAGAAGAGGATATACACCAGGAACCAACCCTAGAAGAGGAAGAAATGAGTTTGAACATATCATGTAATGCATTGGCAGAATTACCTCCTCAAACTCTTAAGGTAGAAGGACATATCGAAGAAAAAAGGTAATAATAGTGGCGGATTGATTCGGGTAGTATCCATAATTTTATTCATTGTAAGGTAGCCATGGAATTAAATTGTTTCCTATACCCAACACCGAGAATGTCAAGTGCAGCAGTAAAATGGAGGAACTATAAATTTCTCTGGAAAATGCCATAATATCAAGCTAACCATGGGGGAATATGTATTGAATAGTCCAATGCTTTCCATTCCTATGGGAGGTGCTGATGTTGTACTAGGAGTGAAATGGTTACAATCTTTGGGGACAGTGGCTTTTAATTTTCAAGAAATTTTCTTGATTTTTTTTTTCAGAAGGAAAGGAAGTCGAATTACAGGGTATTCCAGGGAAGCCGGGAAAGATAATAAGATCTAATGTCATGACAAAGCTTCTAAAGAAAGAACAACGAGGCGTAATTGCACAATTATGCTCACTAGAAGTTCCAACATCAAAATCATCTATTTCTGCAGATCTCCAACAAGTCTTGGACAATCATTCCAAGGTGTTTGAAACTCCCAAAGGAATCCCACCTATTCGTGACCATGATCATGCTATTCATTTGATTCCAGGAAGTGTTCCTCCAAACATCAGGCCTTATAGATATCCTTATGTCCAAAAGAGCGAAATTGAACGTATGATTGTAGAAATGTTAGAGGCAAGTATAATTCAACCTAGTCAAAGTTCTTTCTCTGCTCCTGTAGTATTGGTACACAAGAAGGATGGATCATGGTGCATGTGTCTGGATTATAGGGAGCTCAATAAGCTCACCATTAAAGATAAATTTCCCATTCCTGTGATTGATGAATTATTGGATGAATTACATGGAGAAATTTATTTTACCAAATTGGATCTTCGTTCATGGTATCATCAAATTAGAATGAAGACTGAAGATATTCCGAAAACAACATTTCGAACTCATGAGGGTCATTATGAATTTTTGGTCATGCCTTTTGGCCTTACCAATGCACCTTCTACATTGCAAGGGTTGATGAATTCCATTTTCAAACCCTTCCTTAGAAAATTTGTGCTAGTATTTTTTGATGATATACTAATCTATAACAGGTCTTGGAAGGATCATGTTGAACATGTTGACAGGGTGCTCAAACTATTGCAAGAGAAACAATTATATGCAAAAACATCCAAATGTTTCTTTGGAGTACAAGAGGTGGAATATCCGGGTCATATTGTATCTCACGAGGGTGTTAAAGTAGACCCTAACAAAATTAAAGCCATTAAGGAATGGAAAGTCCCCACAACCATAAAGAAGTTGCGAGGATTTCTCAAGTTAACAGGGTATTATCGCAAGTTTGTTAAGAATTATGGGAGAATAGCAGCACCTCTAACAACATTATTGAAGAAAGATGCATTTTCATGGACTCCTGAAGAAATTAAGGCCTTTGAACATCTTAAAGAGGCAATGTGCCTAGCACCGGTCTTAGCTACGCCAGACTTCACAAAAACCTTTATTGTGGAATGTGATGCCTCAGGAAATGGAATTGGTGCAGTTTTAATGCAGGAAGGAAGACCCATTGCTTTTCAAAGTCGTCCAATCAAAGGAAAGTATTTACAGAAACCTATTTATGAGAAGGAAATGTTAGCAATACTGCATGCACTAAAGAAATGGCGAACTTAGCTAATGGGAAGACACTTCAAGGTAAAAACTGATCATGATAGTCTTAAACACTTTTTGGAACAAAGACTATCTTCAGAAGAGCAGCAAAAATGGGTCACAAAGATGTTGGGTTATGACTTTGAAATAATCTACAAAAAAGGGAAGCTAAGTGTTGTTGCAGATGCACTCTCAAGAAAGAATGAAGAGGTGGAAGCATTTCTTTGTGCCATTTCTATTATCCAACCAGATTGGATAACCAAAGCAAGAGATGAATGGAAGAAGGATGAAGAAGTGTGGACACTCATTCAAAAGTTGCAGCAAGATCCTAGTACATCTAATACTTTTAGTTGGAGAAATGATTCTTTATGGTACAAATATCGCTTATATCTTTGTAAGAATTCCCAACTAAAAGAAAAGATTCTTTTGGAATTGCACACTTCTCCTTTAGGAGGACACTCAGGATTTTTAAAAACTTACCATAGGGTGAAGAAAGAATTTTTTTGGGATGGCCTTAAATCTGATATTCAAAAGTTTGTGGCGGAATGTTTGGTTTGCCAGCAGAATAAAGTTAAGACAATTAAAACCCCGGGTCTTCTACAACCTTTATCCATTCCAAGTCAACGTTGGGAGGAGATTTCAATAGATTTTATCATATGTTTACCTAAGTTCGAAGGAAAGAGTGTCATCATGGTGGTAGTTGATAGAATTACCAAGTATGCACACTTTTGTGCATTATCTCATTCATTTAAAGCAAGTACAGTTGCTACTACATTTATGGACACAATTCAAAAGCTACATGGAAACCCAAGGGTTATTGTGAGCAACGGAGATCCCATTTATAAAGGAAATTTTTGGACGGCATTATTTTCTTGTTTGGGTACTCAATTAGCTCATAGCTCATCTTATCATCCTCAATCCGATGGTCAAACTGAGATAGTAAATAAATTTTTGGAAGGATATCTTCGTTGTTTTGTATCTGATAAACAAACACAATGGGTCAAGTTGTTACCTCTAGCTAAATGGTGGTATAACACTTCCTTCCATACTGCAGCAAAAATGACCCCATTTATTGCACTTTATGGATATCATCCACCATCCATCACATCATCTTTAAGAGAAAATTCAAAGGTTCAAGCAGTGGAAGATCACATCAAGCATCAACAAGAAGTTCTCCAACTCTTAAAGGAGAACCTAAATTTGGCACAAAATCGAATGAAACAACAGGCAGATCAACATCGCAATGAGAGAAGTTTGGATGTAGGACACTGGGTATTTTTATGGCTACAACCATACAAACAAATGTCCCTCAAGCAAGCTAATAAGGATAATAAATTATCGCCAAAGTACTATGGTCCTTACAAGGTGTTGCAAAAGATTGGTACTATGGCATACAAATTGGAACTTCCTGCTTCTTCACGAGTGCATCCAATTTTCCATGTTTCATGCTTAAAGAAGGTTATAGGTAAAAATCTTTCAGTTCAAACAATATTTCCAGAACTTGATGAGGAAGGAAAAATCATATTGGAACCTGAAGCGGTCACGGAAACAAGAACTCGACATCTACGGAATCGATCAATTTCAGAGTATCTCATCAAGTAGAAGAACTTACCCAATGAAGATTCTACATGGGAGGATGAGAATTTTATACAGAAGCACCCAAAGCTACTCAAGCGTTGAGGACAACACTTTTTTGAAGGAAAGGGGCATGTTAGGTCCCTATATTACTATTATAGTCTCTTATTGTTGTTAGTGTAACCCCCTTATTGTTATTATTGTACCCTTGTAACCCCCATATTGTTATTATTGTGCCCTTAAATTATTATTTTTATGTCAGCTAGGATTACATTGTGGCCCCACTAGGATTACGTTGTGGCCCTATGGACTCCTATATATAGAAAGGAGGTTTTGTAATTTGAATCATCCAAGAAATTTTCCTTCATGTAATGTATTAGAGGTTGCCCCCTTAAAGTGGCTTATTTATAAGGCGTTGATATCTCTTTTCTTCTCTTTTTGGAGCTGGTTTCACAACAATTGTAGAACGAGAGTGATTTGAGATGTTGTTAATATGAGTTTGTTGATTCAGTAGTAGGGTATTTATTCTTTTGTATTATTATTAAGTATAAGGATAATTTGTGGATATGGTCTTAAAATTTATGAAATGGAGGTCCACACAGTGATTTCAAGGTTAGTGCCTTTAGGGAAAGTGGCAGATTTCTTATTAGGGAATAGTGGCTTCCTTCAGATGGGTTCCTAAGAAACTATTTTGGGGTGAGTGCCTCTGGGAGATCAATGTCTACAAATCCATTTGGGAGTGGTTTCTTCCAAGAAGGTGGGTGCCTGCAACGTATTGGGAGTCAATGCCTCCTGTAGATGGGTGTCTGCATATAGTTGTGGCGGTGGATGCTTTCATCAGGTCATGGCCTAGAGCGAGTGGCTGCTCACATATCTCGCAAGTCGATCCTTTCATACTGGTTGGTGTGAGTACATTGTAAAAGAATATTTAACTATGAAAAAGAAGAAGACAATTTTTTGGTGTTTTTCCTCTTGGAAGGGTTTCCAACTAATATCTGGTGTCCATGTGTGATTATTTTTTCTTTAATGATGTGTTATGTGTTTATCTCATGGTTCAATTATGCATGTGTTATTTATTGCTTGTGTATTATGCTCAGATCTGTTGTTATATATTGTGCCACTCATTAGTGGTTTAGATAATCGATTGAAAGAATTAGTAATTTTTTTTTTAATAGACTATTAATGTAGCATAATACTGATTCACCCCTCCCCCTCTTAGTATTTTCAATCTCACAAAAATTGTTATTAGAACTAGGTTCTTACAAGTACATCTTGACCGGTGGAAGACAGATCTCATAAATTTTGTTGGAAATCAAGTGTAGTGTAGTTTAATGCTTGATTCCTCTTCTTGATAATTACTTGTGAATATTAGATGTCTTCTTATTTCTTCTAATGTCTTCTTCATCAAGATATTATACAAATGTTCAAAACATAAATATCACCATGAGACCAAGGACACTAGAAATTAGGCCAATGGCTAGGGAAAAACCAACACGAAGAAACCCAATAATCCTTCTCTTATAGAATCATATCAAAATGAGAGACATCCAAGACCAAGACCAAACAACCACAAAGATACCAAGTTAAACGCTCCTCCAATTCTCCTTCAATATTCAAAGTCAAGGCTCGTCAAACTTCTTCAAAATATGGTCAAAAATAGAATTTTGGCCCTATAGTAGAGGTTGAATTTCAACCTGAAATTACCTCAGAAATTTTTCCCTATTCCACATAAAAATTCATCACACATGCAAGTTGTAGTAGAGTAGATACTTCAATTTTCTTCTTGTTCTTTTATTTCCTTTTCTCTCTTCTGACTTTGGCCTCCTTATTTTTTTAGATGCAGGAGATACATGATGATGTGATGAATGAATGAAATTTCCAACAGGTCAAATTGTATCTTATATATAGTTGTTCAAGAGGGTCAAATAGGTGCCAATAAGCTGAATTGTCCAAGGAGGGTATTGGTCATCTTGTGGGCTTATGACTTGAAAATAAAAATTAAATTCTTTTTCTTACAAATGTCCAAATGGGACATGACTCAAATCACTTTTATTTTTATTAAAAAACAAATTCCTTTTTACTCTAAGCATGAAGAAAATACGTTGAAAAAAATATAATAAATATTAAATAAATATATCAATGATAAATTTACATTGTGAACACTGAACCTTGTTACAATTCCAACATTTTTTTCTCATCGATCATCAAAGTGTTTCTCTGGTCAGCGCTACAAGCTATTAGGTATGGAGAGAAAAAGTGAATTTTTATTTTTTAGATTATGGATCTAATGTTTGGAATTGATGTCTAAATGTTATGGTGAATACCCCCACCCCATTCCCCCCTAAAGGAAGTGAAACAACATAATGTTCAAGCCAAATGTGTGATCTTCAACAATCTCCACAATTTGGATCTTAAGAAGGTGATGCATTATAAATATACAACGAATAAATATATGGGATAGATTGCAAGTCATCTATGAAGGAGACATCAATAGAAGCAATGGAGAGGAGAACAAGAATAAGGGGTCTCAAAATAAATATTCTCAACTTTATTATATCCATCTCCCTAGTGTGAATATAGCAGATTGTCAACAGGAGAAATTGGAAAATGAAGAAATGGGAGAACCAAATGTGATGCAACAAAGTAGATTTGAAGGTAAGTCACACATCTATTAGGATGATTGTGAGATATTTCTTAGTGGTGAATTAGATGGTTTTTATGGTATCGATTCAAAGTCAAATTGTCAATAAGATGATGAATGTGAAATATTGGGCCACCTTGAATCTGAACTTGATTTAGCAATGGTTGTAGTAGAAAATATCAGAAGAGACTAATGAAAATATTTGATGAGAAGGATAATGAGCTCAATGAATAATTCATTAGATTGAAAACCTAGTTTGAAGAGGAAAAAATAATTGAATATGTGATAGGAAATCAACTAAAAGAAAGAGAGGGTCAATGTGAAAATATAGAGGTTGAAGTTGTCTCATTGAGGAAGGAGCTAGAAAAGAAATACAATCAATTGAAATTTTTGAACAGTACCAATATCTTGGACAAAATCCTTAACATCCAAAAATCTCCCTCGGTAAAATATGGTATTAGATTTCATAAGGGATAATATGGCTCATAGTCACTTGCAAAAAATAATGAAATACCTAAAAATACTTGTAGCTGGAAGTGGCAGGAACATGGGAAACAAAAGAGGAAGCAAGTAACAAAACCAACACCCCAGGAGTGAATCAAGAAGAGCACCTATGTCAAGAATTCCATTTATTCCAAGAGAAGAGTATGGAATATTTCAAAGGAGGAATAATAACCCCTTTTCTTCTTTGATGGATGAGGTTGAATATACATTTTCCACAATAATCGACATGTTACAACCAATTGTTAAAGCAGATTGTTTAGATCTTATCAACAAAATATGTAGCAATTTGCATTAAAAAAGAGATCATCAACCTTTAGGTATGCAAATTTACTTTTATGGTTGTTGTTATCATGTAACATCTTTGGCCATAAGGTAGTTGATTATAGATCTCATGCATGGAGTATAAGTATGATCAATGCAAAGTACTAGAGATGTAATTTGAAAAGGAGAGGGTATGATCCAAATGCCTCATATATTGATCATGTGAGATGTTATACATGTAATAATATAGGTCATATGGCTATAGAATTTTAACTATTTTGTTTCTCAGGGAAAATCGGGAAAAAGGAAGATATTACCCAAAGCAAGCTAAATAAGAAGCCAGAAGAGAATATGCATACCAGAAAGCAACCTACCAAAGTGTGGAAGAAGAAAGAGGAGAAACAAGTGAAGTGTGGTCTTGTTTTATTCATATTTGAAGAAGATGACCAATTGTACAGATAAAACATATGTTAACATCATGTTTTAGGAGATAAGACCATATTATTCTCCTTGAATAAAATAAGAGGTGGCCATGTTATTCTTAGAGATAATGCACCAGCCAAGGTGTTTGGAAAAGGTAAGGCTAGCCTTGGAGATAGAAATGCAAATTTAGTTGATGTGTTGTTGGTTAAAGGTTTGATGCATAATATCTTGAGAATGATTCAGATGGTTGATAGCGGCAAAGAAGTCATATTCAATTACAAAGGATGTTGCATCAAAAAAGAATGGTAAAAGAGAGTGATAGCCAAAGGAAACATGACCCCAGATAATGTGTACATGCTAAAGGGAAGAGCATGAATAATAAAGAGATTGAAAGAAATATCTTCCTCTTCATATTCTCAGTAAGAGAAGATAGTCCCCAATCAATTCTATTACTCCCATAATTATTCACAAGAAGACTGTAGAAGAGTGCATGGTTTCAGGGCAAGCATATGATAGAAGAAGAAATGAAGACAAATTGCAGTGGAGGAATATTGTGTAAAAGAGCATAAAATAAAGATCAAGGCCATAATATTAGCAAGAAGGTTCAAGGTTACATGATCTCAGGGGGATCTAACTTGGAGTTAAAGGTTTGAAGGGTTGCATATTTTTTTCATTTTTCTTTCACTACATTTTTGTAGCATATACATATGTTGTAGTCATGAGGTAAATGCATGTGAATTAGCCTTATATGTAATTGTTTATCATTCGGAAATTTGGTTGAGTAGCCCTTATTTCAGTCATGTATAACAAAAAATCATTTGTTTTGGCCATGTATGTTCATGTATATCACTAGTATGATGGTTGGTAGCCTTGTTTGATAGGAGAAACTTCTTTCATGTTGCAAAGATGCATGAAGAAGAGAAAAAAAAAAACTATTTGAGCAATGGTAGTGAAGAGTGAATTCCTTTAGGGGGTGAGATCCCAAGGTATGGAAGAGAAGGTTTGTTTTCATTTTAATTTAGATTGGTAGCAGGTGTATTCATGCATTTTTGAGTGTAAAAACTATTTGATTTGGCCCTATATTATAATTTTTATCATTGGTAATGGTTTCTTGAGTAATTTGTGCATTAGGAGGAGAAACATCTTGTATGCAACAAGGAAACTTAAGGAAATAAGTGTGTTGTATCGGCTATAACTGCCCTCCAAAAAATTTCCTTTGCTTAGATTTTGGAGCCTAACCTTCTCTTCATGGGAGCTTTTCTTGAACCATTACTATCAGGAATTCAAGCTTTGATTCATGTTTATCCTTTATCTATTCTTGTTTTCACTTTCCTTTCACTTAATTTATTTTCCAAGTCACAAGCTAACCTCATGTCTAAGTATTACACAACAATTCTGGGCTTGCCTCCAGAAACTACACAATCCATGAAGGAAAGTAGCCTTGATGAATGAAATTGTGTAGTCATGAATGGAAGTCGACCTTGAGCTTATAAATTGTGCAGTCATGGAAAGTAGCCCAACACTGAGCCCAAACACTACACAATCCCTCACTGAGCTCAGAAATTGTGCAATGCACTGAGCCAGGAAGTTGCCCAGTTCCAGAAATTGCACAATATTTCCCAGCGATGCGCATGGAAATTTTCCCGGGGGAAAATTCAGAAAGGCTGAAAAAAAGCATCCCTACAATATAGGGATCTATTTTTAGTAACTCGAAGGAGGCACACTTTCTATTTTTAGAAAATGTCGCCACGAGTCTCTTTTCCCTTGATTTTTGGCATGCATGACATAAACCCTAATTTTATCAAATATATTTAATTTACGCCCCAAAATATCATTTACACACTCGATCTTGGAGCTCTAGAATTTCCTAGGAGATCAAGGAACCTTCGGTGCGATCATCGCCGCTTTTCTGGGTGAGTTTCACACTTATCACTTTCGCCTCTTTTTTGTCGCTTTTTTCTGTTTGGCTTGTGTGAGTGTTTTTTTCCTTGTTTCTTTGCATGAATGATGTAATTTTAACTTGATTTAGCTTTTAGAAGTGTTGTTTCAAGTTTTCATTTTCCTTTCACAAGTGTTGCATCAGTTTCTTCATTTTTTCACCGATGGTCGTCGTTGCGGCGACTCTCCTCACCAATTTGGTTTTCTTCCCGTTTACTTAGTTTATGCACTTTATTTGTCTTGTTTCATTTAAAATTAGTCAAATATGCACTCAATTCATCTCTATCTCACATACTTACTTGTTTTTCACACTTCCGTTGGGAAAATCTGCCATTTCCTTGGTCGGATTTCACTTTTCCCAGTTGGGCACTATGCAATTTGGAGGCTCAAGATGAGAGTTTGTCCTGTGGACTGCATTTTTTTCAATACAGGTTGTCCCAAAAATGAATTCTATAGTTCCAGGGCTCAATTTTCATTCCTAGTCACTGATACTGGGCAATTCACAGTCTCTCCCAGCTAACTGCCCAGGTTGAACTGTGCATTGTGTAATCTAAGTCCTCAAGCTCCAACCCTGATTGCTAGGAGTGCACAATGCGTAGTTCCCTCATGCAGTCAGAACCTCTTACCCATGAAAATTATGCAATCCTTCCCGTCAGATTCCGATTTTGCTACTGGAACATGCCTTGAAAGTATTTTTCCTTAAAACTGATGTTTTCTTGCCATGAGTGTATTTTCTATCCCACAGGTACAAAAGTTGTTGAGCCATTAGGGGAATTTTGAGGTTTAAAATGGGCCTCCTAAGGAAATAATAAAATAATAGCTAAACCAATAAAATAATATTTATGAATTTTCAATTCACTTTTTTCACCACAATCAATGTAACCATAGTTAAATTCAATTCAAAAGTTGTACCAAAATAAAATTAATAAAAAAAATTGTGTTGATGTGACTATAAATAAGAATGAGCTTTCAAGAAAAAATCATCATCATTGAACAACTAATGCATTTGTCCTTTGTACTTAAATAACTTAAAATAAAATATAAATATAAATTTATCAATTCTTAATAATATTATATGCTATTAAATAAAATTTATATTATCTAAATTGTATAATAACATGTAATTAATATACTATACAAAAATAATCTAATATAATAAATGTATAGGGATATGCATTGTTTCTTTCAAGAAATATGAAATGACAATAATATATTTTTATTCAAAAAGTGTGAAATTATATTTATTATGAGCACTTTACTTTGATTTTAAAGTACTTAGAGCACTACTAAGGTTAACCATGATTTTTTATCCACCATTGAGAATGTGACAAGTAAGTACCTTTAACTCAAGCAATGCCACCTCAACCATTAGGGATGATGCCATCCCCTAAAATGTGATTGGTTCTCATAAAGTGAATTTTAATTGTACATTTTCCTTAGGAGGCCTATTTTAGACCTCAAAATTCCCCTAATGACCTCTCCATCAATCACTGTTACAATGGAACCTAAGAGATCTACCTCAAAATAAACTATTGAAATTGATACTGGGGAAGAAATTGAGCAAGTTCTGGTTAACTTTCCAGTTTGTGCAGACACTTAGTTGTTTATAGAAAAGGGATCCAAACTGAAATGGTAGCAAATTAAAGATGATTTCGCAAAAGAATTTCAGGAAGACTTAGAGGATTGATAGGTTTATCTCAGCATCAAGCAGTCAGGACTATACAGGGTTGCATGCAGGTATCCATCCTTCTCGTGTGCATATGTGATTAGTTGGGTTGTCTCACACATTGATGAGAAAAATATGACATTGAGCAACACCATCCGACAAAATATTGCTACATTTCTTGCAGCATATTTTCAACAGATGTAATGTTCCAAAATAGGAAAAACAACGCTAATACAAAAAACCATAAATTTACACCATGGAAAATTTAAAACATTATAGTAATCAATCAGAACCATATAAAATATAGAAACAAATGAGCCATTTTATTATGATACATGAAACAACAAAAATATATAGAGAAATGCACTTGGGCTTTCCTTTTAGCAAGCTGAGAAAAGTCCAGATGAAACTACAAAAACCCAGAAAAGTTTCCTAGTGATGTTATGCATTGTCCCAGTGAATTTGCACTAAATACTGCAATGGGATGGATGGAAACCCCATTTTCGGTGCTCAAAAAATTCTCCAAAGTTAACCTCAGACTTCTCAACCCAATCCGACCAAAACCCGGAAATGGTTTAGCCAAATCACAACCATCCAAAATTGACCCCAATAATCCCTACACTCTCCCAGTAGTTATTGAATACAGAATCATTAGTGAAATACTCAACAACCCTCCAAGTATGTAAAAAATAATCCCTCATGTCCTTCCTCTTTCTCCCTCAACAACCAAAATCTCAAATGGATGAAGCACTCTCCCATGGCTATGCTCAGCCCTCCTCCTTTGTGTTGGCCTAAAGACTTCCATGCTACTCTAGAAACAAACTATCAATTTCAGCACTTGGAGGTTTACCTATAGCTTAATAGCTAATGAACATAGGTTCACCTATACCTCTCATAAGTTAATGAACCTTGCAAGTAGTAACAACCACACAAGATAACAATTGTGTCCTCCCAGACTATCACTGCGTCCTCCAGAAATATGCATTGTTGAGGAAACTAAAAGCAGAAGCTGAAGATATCACGGTGAAGCTCTCTCGGATGAAATGGAAAACCAAACTAGGGTGGCACTCGAAGTCCCCCGAATAATGGGTGAGTTCTCCGATTGGAAAACTCATGCTAAACAGTAAGTGACCCGACTAACCAACTCGAGCAATTGAGATCAAAATCAATTATCCAAATATTCCAAATGAAGTGGTATTTATTGCTTTTATAATCTTTGTTGTGTCTGTTTCCTGCCTTTTCTTTCCATACCCTGTTCATGCTCATTCTTTTTGAACCAACTATTAAGGGTGTGTGTATTTCATGAGTGGGTGGTCACTTTTTACCAAAAATAAAATAATATAACATGAAATTACTAACTTATAACTCCTAAGTCTTCAAAAGAAAAATCAAATGGGCCCCAACATCACCAAAATTGGCCCTCAATACATCATAATAAATCCTGTGACAAAATAATTTAGGAAGGCACATTACATCAAATGTATCATCTTCCTAAGCCAGTGAAGATCAAGGATTCATTATTCTATGCCACCCAAATCTATTCGAACACGAAGGATATCGTCAAGAGTTGGGTGAAGGAGCCATCAAATTTTAAACAGACACCCACCCACATGTACAAGACAAGGTCACTCAGGAAGGCCTACCAGCTTTTGGCCATCCTAGCTTGCTAAATATATGTCCAACCAAGCACAAAGACATTTCATGAAGGGTGGGTTATCTTATTGAACCAGGTGGTGAACGAGGGGAAGTCGTTCAATTGGTTTTGGCTCATTAGCTAAGAACCCATGTAGAAAAATCCTGGGATCCTGCCAAGGGCGAGCAAGCTAGATTCTATATGTATGCATACATACTGGATGTGATATTTTCACAAAATCAGTCTCTTGGAATGAACTGGATGTGGATATCGAGAAAAATTATCGTGCGGATCTACTGTAAGCTGCTTTCAAATTTCAGTCATAAAGGAGTTATGGATTAGCTTACTGATAACTTCATTATCTCGCTTTATAGTCTTATATTTAAGGAGGACCCACCTTGCATGTCACGAATAGCGATGGAGGCGATATCAAATGTTGAAAATTGGTTCACCTTACCGGATGGCACATTCATAAGAGTATTCGGTGGGCAGAAGCTGCCCCAAATTTCTCCAAGATATGTCACCAAAAAACTTGTCATGCCAAAGGTATCTTACCAAATTTCCACAGGGTTGTAAGAAACAATACACATGACGAAGAAGGAAACATGGCCCACTCTTCCTTTACATATCAGATTATACGAGATCAAGAACCTCAATGTTGCAGATACTGAATCTAAATCCATATTGAAGTTTGAATTTGGTACAAAAAACTTCAAACTGTATGATCCGTGAATCTACTACAAATGGGTGAGTGGGGCATACCGGTGGTCAGAGGAGGAACCATGGAAGAATTTATATAACTCCTATAGATGCAATGAGCCCATCAACATAACTGGAACTTCTCAAGCTGTCCCTTAGACAATAGAAGTTCTGAAAGATACAACAACAAAATATAGCAGTCAGATACAGGACAAGGGAAAGAGGAAGTTTGTTGAAAGTGTAGAGGAGGAAAAAAGCTGGAGGATTCAAGCATATCCCACCATTCAACAAGAAGCTTTGGAAATAGAAGTGAAGAGGAGGCAGATGAAACAAACATTAGAGTGGAGAAAGAGAGAGAAGCAAACCTTGGAGGAAGAAAATCTTAGAGCCCAGAAAGCATAATAAGAGCTAAGGGAAGAATGAGAGTCAATAAAAAGAGACCAAGAGGAGAAATTAAAGTAGGAAGAATAAGGAAGGAAAGGTCCCATAACATAAGAGACGACACCCATATAGGTTGAAGAGAAGGAAAAATATCAAGCAACAACATAAGGAGTGATTGAACATATGCAAGAACATGATCTTTCTCAGTAGATTGAGCAGTTGATTATAGTTGCGGACATGGAGCTGGGAACGAAGCCGCAAGATGAATATGTGGACCTGATGCCAAGTGCACCATAGGTCACCATTCAGACTCCACCACCTCCAGCCGCAAAGCCAACCCCGAGCAATGAAAGGAAGGTAGTTCCCCTTGATGATGATTTGGTGATGGATGTGTACAATATTTTATTTGATGAACTACAAAAGAAGATTGTACAAGTGCGAAGAAAGCACTTCTTGAATGATCATGCATCACCTATGTTTATGAGAGAAAGGGTGATAGTGGGAGACACCAGTAAGAATCCAAACTCCATTTTCGATGCTGTGAGATCTAACACTCAGTGTTTGGCTGCTGAGAAGAAGCAGTTGGCACAAAATATACAGGAACTCTGCCAAGATAATGAAACATTGCATAATGCACCTTCCACACAACTCTATTGGGAGGAGATAAGAGCAGCGATACTTGTTGAAGCATCCACACTTGGAGATACTACGTGGGACCTTTATGAGGAGTTTGTGACTGTACATAAGGTAGTTGTCCACTTACATGATTTGTAATGACAGAGTAGAGAGTTTTTCAATATTCTTAATAATGTACAAGATCCCATCACCATCGCGCATGAGTGGACAATGTGATACAAGGCCGCACTGCTTACACTAGTAAAGAAGATGAAGCCACATGTGAACTTAGAGAAATAAAGAGTTCATATGTTGATCTAGAACAACAAGAAACTCATCTCATTCATCGGATACATTCAGGCCTCATATGTATGGATATACAGTAGTTTGGATTTCATGGTGAGAACTCACCGGATCCCATCAGTTGGTACACTCACCAAGACTAAACACAAACGACAAGTCTGACAGGATATAGATCAGTACTTGGAGTAGCTGGAGAAGATGGCCACTCGAGAGGACTTGGAGGTGAATAGACATAAATTGAAGACTTACATCAGTGGCCCGGTTCAAACCATAACAATGTTACTCCTGATTGAGAAAGAGGTTAAGACTGGTTCCAAGACATTGTACCTAGATGCTATGGAGGCAAGAATCTGCTTCCAACCTAACACCATCGTGCAGTTTGGGTAGCCATTGCACATTACCAATATTGGTATGAGCACATGACTGAGAGACCCCATGTCAAATTTTCTCGGCTTTATTTCACCCCAACTCCACCATCATAGTGTTTTTTCTTGTTAGGCTATCAAGTTGTCTCTACCCTATTTTGTCTTATATGGGTAAAAGTGGAAATTGTAATATTATATTTAATTATTGTAAAAGTGTTATTCTAGTATCCTTATTGGAATGTGGAGTCATATGTAATAAGTTGAAAAGTCATGAGGGGAGTCCAAGAGTCACAAAGGGGGAATGCCAAGAGTCACACCCTTTGTTATAAGTATATCCTCATAACTCTTGTAACGGGATTTTGGCTAGGCTTAGGCTTAGATAGAGCTTGGGAGTGTTGTGAGCCTTGGCTTCTCCGTAGTGTAGAGGGAGCATACTTCTTTGGAGAAGCAGGTGTTGTATAATTCACGTTCCACTAGTGGGGCTAGTGGCTTATCAAATGTCTTATGTATGATTGAAACTATCACTTTTAATAGGACTACTCTTGTTGTATTTGCGATGTATGTTGTTTAAATTATGCATATGCTTATGAACTATTTCGTTTGCATTTGTATATATATTGTTGGATGCATGTTGATGTGTTAATATATCACCTTAACTTGTGGACTATTCCGCTTGTTAGTTTGTGTGATGTCATTTTGTTCGTGTGTTCCTTCTAAGTTGTGTAATATTGCATGCTTCCAAGGGGCACACTTTCCTTTCCCTTTGTGTGTTGGAACCATCATACGTTTCACTTAACTCTCTACAAGATCACATACTTTCTCTCAGCAAAGACACTATACACCATTCTATACATATTTTCAAACCAAGGAAAATCATTAACACCCCACTATTGGGACTCCTACTCCAAACAGTGTGAGTTCTAGTTTGGGCTTCATATCGGGGAGATCCCCTAAATGTTGGTGGTTCCAACACTGTCAACAAAGTGATAATCAGTCGGGTGTTTCATTGAGATTATCCTTGAATATTTGATCATGATTGTGAATATCCATAATGTATGTTTAGGGGGAGATTATATAATCATTTCCAGATTCCATGAGAATATCATGGTTGACATTGTTGGCATGGTCGACATTGATGTCAAATTGTTCACAGGAGATACAAGAGTGAGAAATAGAATATTTTTTGGTTGCTAATGTTTTTTTATGTGTGTGTTGAATTTGATAACAACAATCAGATGAAACATCAGTGAGGCATCGTAAGCTTAGTATTTGGAGAATTTTTCCTACCCTTTGTCATTGATGTCAAAGGGGAAGAGTGAAATCATCCAGTGGAGAGTGAAATCGGTTGGTGATGTGTTTGTGGTGTTACCATCAATGTTAAAGGGAGAGATTATTGGTAGCATGGTGTTCGCCTTGATGTAAACAATTGAGTCATTTATGTGTTGACATTGATATCAAAAATTGTAGGTGTTATTGTGCATGGTATTGAAGCCTGATGTGTTGCATCGTGATGTTCTAGTGGTATAGATGGTTGGCATAATGCCTTCAAGAGTGATGATGTAGATGTTGTTGATGTGAGAAAATATGGGTGGAGACATTTTAAGTTTTCCCCAAATTAGGAACCAAAAATTGATTATCCATTGAGAACTCACGTCCCATTAGGGGAATTTTGAGGTCTAAAATGGGCCTCCTAAGGAAAATGTACAATCAAAATTCACTTTATGAAAACCAATCACATTTTAGGGGATGACATCATCCCTAATGGTTGAGGCGACATTGCTTGAGTTAAAGGTACTTACTTGTCACCTTCTCAATGGTGGATAAAAACTCATGGTTAACCATGATAGTGCTCTAAGTACTTTTAAAGTAAAAAAGTAAAATACTCATAATAAATGTCATTTCATACTTTTTGAATAAAATAATATTATTTCCATTTCATATTAATTGAAAGAAACAATGCATATCCCTACACAATATTCATGTATTTACACACTTTTCAATAAATATTATTTTTCTATATTTTCAAATCAAATCAATTCAATATGTAATATAAAATTCATACATAAAACAATATATTATATTATTTTTATATAGTATATTAATTACTTGTTATTATATAATTGAAATAATATAAATTTTAATTAATAGTATATTCTATAATTAAGAATTTATGAATTCATATTTATATTTTATTTTAAGTTAGTTAAGTACAAAGGAAAAATGCATTAGTTGTGTAATGATAATGACTTTTTCTTGAAAATATCATTCTTATTTATAGTCACATCAATACAATTTTTTTATTATTTTTATTTTGGTACAACTTTTGAATTGAATTTAACCATGGTTACATTGATTTTAGTGCAAAAATTGAATTGCAAATTCATAAATATTATTTTATTGGTTTAGCTATTATTTTATTATTTCCTTAGGAGGCCCATTTTAGACCTCAAAATTCCCCTATGATAATCTCGATTTCCAATGTGCAAATTGCATTCATATCTCATATTACCAGTTGTTAACCCACATCTATTATCTTATGCGGTCATAATAAAAAAACATGGGCCTTCCCATGGATTTTTCTCATGGTATTTGGTGCGAATAATAGTGATTTGATTTGGTATTACTTGATCTATTCACTAAGATTAATTTTAATGAAATAATGCATTGATTGGGTCTAATTTTGATTGGGAAAATTAGTTTTAATTGTGTTCTCGTGGATCCACCTTAGGTTTGGATATGGTGCGATTTAGATTTGAATGTATGCATATGTAATATATGGTTTGTTGTGTTGGGTGTGTGTTATACTCCTATCAGTTGGAGTCATTAGAGTCATTGTACATTTAATAAGACCCTTCTTGGGCTTTTGAATCATGTAAAAAGAATTATTTTTGAGTCAAATATGTAATTTGTCACCTCCACACCAAATTGGCCCTTACATGTTCAAGTCAGCCTAAATGAAGGAATTCGAACTCTAGAAAAGGGTATATATAAGAGCATTTTGAATCATATAGAGGAGGATCACACACACAATTTCGGTATCCAAGAAGAGGCAACAGAAAAGTGTGAAGTTGCAAGAAGGAGAAGAAGAATTACAGGATCAAATTTTCTAGGGCATTTATCTCTATCACATGTGGATTTTTTGGTCTACTACTGCAAGATCGAAGTGTTGCATACAGTTTGAAGTTATGTTTCTTCTTCAAGGATGAAGTGCTTATTTAAGTATAAAGTGTTTTTTGAAGGTCGAAGTGTTGCTTCTAGGTCGAAGTGTTGCTTTTAGGTCGAAGTGTTACTTCTAGGATGAAGTGTTGCTTCAAGGTCGAAGTGTTTATTATAGGTTGAAGTGTTGTTTCAAGGTCCTAGTGTTGCATCAAAGTCAAAGTTGTTGGGGCAAATTTGATGCATCAAGGTCGAAGTTTCTAGATCGAAGTATTGTTTCTATTGTCGTTGCTCTAGGTTGAAGAAAGTGCTAGAAGGTTATCATCTGCAAAAGAAGGGAAGGGATGAATTCGTGGTTAGGGGAAGTCTATGTCTAGAGTCTTGGATTATCTTGAGAAAAATATTGAAGGAATATTTGACTTGGTTTTCCTCTAAATAGGGGTTTTTCTCTAAATAAGAACATAAGAATATCACAAGTAATTATCAAGATAAAAAAACTTTTCATCTTTCTGATTTTCTAACATTATACTAGCCTAGATCCTGAATTAAGATGCATCTAGGCGCCACTATAGTTACATGATGATATGAGAAGGAACACGGTGATAAGGAGAAACCAAGTTTTTTTTTTGGGTTTACCATGTGATGACTTTATATGATGATATGTATTTATTGTTAATGGACTATGGTTATGGAATGATTTTTTTATGTTTACTAGTGTCCAACATGTATGAGATAAATAAATTGATGGTTTCAACTTAACTCATAAAGATAGTGAGGCTTAGTCGAATGGTAATGAGGGTCCCACCTATTAGTGTCTAATATTTAATTTAGGAAAACTTTTAAATCAACCTTTAAATGTATCTCCCATTAACCCTAATCATATTGATTAGAATAATAAATAATTTGACTTGTTAAAACTAGACATTATAAAAAATACTTGAGACCTCTTTAAAAGGAGGATATATCTATGAAGGCAGAGAAAAAAAAAGGTGTGAAGAGAGGTATGGTATAGAAAAAATAGGTTGTTATTTTTCCTCTGGTTTTATTTCCCGAAAGTTAGAGAGCTTATCTTAATGGTTACAACAGTTCTAACTCTAAAGGAGAGATCAGTTTTGGTGACTTCCACAGTCGATCGATTCATCGTTTCCATACTTGGACATCGCTCTTGCACACAGTCTTTCACACATTAATTATGCATCTGGGCCACTAATTTATCATTCTGATTTGTTGTTCGCTCACAGCTCCACGATGACCTTTCCACGCATGAACTCAAAGTGTGATGCCTCCATTCAAATGCTCTATACAGTGAATCACCATTGTAACTTCAAAACCGGATTTCATCAGATTTTCCCATTGCAAATTAAATCTACTCACATCGTTTGAATTCAAACAATCCACCCTTTTCTATTTGAATGCTCCTTCCTTCATATTGATGTATTCAAACATTGAATTCAACATTGAACTCAATTCGATCCATACCAGAACTCAAACCACCTCAACTGCAACTATAATAAATCGATCCCATTAACATTCATTAAGCCATGAATATTCTTGCTGCGTTCTAATTGAACTCATTTCAATCAAACCTTCCTTCTCCGTGAGCATAAATCGATCTTGCTACGTTTTTCTTGCAAGGATTTCATGTTATAACTGATTCAAAAAAGTCTGAAACACTTGTGTGTAAACATGTTCTTGTCCATACGGATGTTCAGAAATTAGTATAATTTGGATACCAATTTCAACAAGGACCCAACGCCCTTTTCACAAGCTTTTGCACATAATTAATCCTCCATGGAATTTCTGTATTGTGGCTTTGAAACACTTAGTCGATATCGATATTGAAATGAATCAACACACAGAGTTTATCACACTGTTCTCATACATTTGCTTATCGAAATTCGAAACTCACTTACTCAGAATTTAAATCAATTTATACTCATGTAAAAAAACATATTCTTTCATTTATATAATGAAATCACTTACAAAATTTTCTAGTCTTGGCCAGATCTTCAATCGATGGCCCTTTCAAAGACTGAATTTTACGCACTCTGCAACCCTCTATCCCTGCTATTTTCTGCCTTTGAGGCTCATAAATTTATACAAATTGAATTGAACCAATTTAGGTTCAAATCCCCTTAATCACTCAACAAGCCCTCAAATATATCAACAAATCCTACAATCTAGATTTATCCCTAAAATCTTGAAACTAAATCTAACTTAGGCTCATAATTAATTCTCAGATATCTAAAATCTAATTCCTCTCATGTTTTCCAATTATTTGGAAACATTACAAATCCTCGCATATAATTAAATTAAAATATAATTTAATCACTCAAAAATCTCACTAATATTTACATAATTTAATATTTTCTCAAAAACATGAGACCCCTAGTTTAAATAAAATACAAAGTATTTTT
Organism: Pinus albicaulis; assembly: GCA_034641835.2. NCBI lineage: Eukaryota > Viridiplantae > Streptophyta > Pinopsida > Pinales > Pinaceae > Pinus > Pinus albicaulis. The sequence continues at coordinate 558,536,668 of CM076572.1, forward strand.
TCCGAGTCTATGCTCCTACATCAGACTGCCAAGGTTGAAAATGATCATGATCTCCTGATCATGCATGCAAATCTTTGTTCGCCTGGATCCCACACTTTGTTCTGTAACTCATCATCTATATCTGTTGTTTGCTGCTTTTCTCCAGGTCTCCATATCTTATGCTGCCTTGCTCCACTGGCTGCACTTTCACAATCTGTCCTTGTCTTCATTTTGTTGCTGCTGCTTGTCTTCCTTACTGATATCTTCCTCTGAGATACTTTCAACATGATTCTTCTGATTAATTCAATTTATCGGTCCAATAAATATTCAAACTACTGATTTCTTGCTGCGTTTTGAGCTCTTACTCGTTCAATTCTTACTTCTATGCTTGTTTCCGTTCTTACTGCCGCCCAATCATCCATGCCCTCTTGTCTTCTACAATGGAAAAATTCTTCTCTGTCTTCTCCTATCAGCGACTTACTGGACTGGTACATTGTGTACTCCTTTCTGCTATCTTCATCTCTCTGCATCTGCAATTCCCAATTTTGAAATTGAGATTTTTCCTGCATTGAATCTTGATTATTCAACATCATTTCCAGCAACATAACGTCCTCATCCCATGGATTTGAAATTTCTACAGAATTTTCTTCTTCCTTCATTTGACTTCTCAACTGAGTCAAATATTCTTCAACACCTGCAATAACACCTGCATTCACAAAACAATTGTTAAAATAAAAATCATAAGGCCTCAGTGCCTTACTTCCCTCTACCAGCACCTCAGTATGCTGCCCTAAATTTTCAATCAGCACATCAGTATGCCGATCCAAACTTTCCAAAGAATTATCTGAAGAATTCTCAAGACTATCAACTAGTCTTCCTTTCACATCATCTGTTTCCATGATATCTTTCTGCTCTTGTTCACTGTACTGAACTCTTCCTTTCACATCATCTGTTTCCATGATATCTTTTTGCTCTTGTTCACTGTACTGAACTCTTCCTTCTGCTACAATCTCTCTGTCATACTCTGAATTTACCAACAAGTATTCCAACAATGCAATTTCTCTGTGGCATTGTTGAATCATTTCACCATCACGTATCATCCCTGCATTCATACACAAATATTCAGTTTGAAAATCACAAAGTTCAACAGTCTCAATTGTTGGTTCATATACCAGCTCTTCAAGCTCATCCTCTTCTTCATTCACAAGAACTTCCTCTTGTACTGTAACAGCTTCGAGTACAAAAGCATCACTGCTTCCTTCTCCAGAGTATTTATCTCATGAAAGATACTTTTCCATACTTGTGATAGCTTCACAATATTTCACATCCTCCTCAGTAAAACTTGTAATCACATCAAAATTGTCAGCTACAAAAATACGAGGTTTTACATTATCCAGCTGATCTGGATTTACCCAATAGTTCAAGAAATCATCAATGATCTCCTCCTCTGTTTCACCAATGGAAACCTCCACTTTCAACTCAGCTGCTCTGAGTTCTTCATGTCTTAACTTTATACTCATCATCTGCTCGAGCTCCCTCATCTCTTCTGTTAACTGCATGTTTATCTGTTGATCTCTTTTCTGTTGTAGCCTCTGCCACTTCACTCTTTTCCTCATGAGCCAACCCACTCTCTGGATTTCCTCTATCCTCATCTTCAGTTCATTAAAATATTCTCTGATCTCAGCTAACTCTTTGTCATATTCTGCATCAGCTAACTGCTGTCTTATGCCATTTTCCTTGGCATCTTTCTCTCTCTTTCTACTGTGGCCTCTCTCTGAACCTCTGCTCTCTCCTTTATGACTTTCAGTAGTCATATTCTTCGCCATGAGTTTCTCACCCATGAGTTGCACCAAGCCTCTACAACAAAAAGCTCTCCTGCTGCCACTTACCTCACCAATCCTTTCCTCCGGATCTGGTCTTTTGGTAATCACCGGTCCTCTGCTGGAACCTTTCGAGCATTTCTTCACTGCTCCTTCAGGCTTCACTCATCAGCAAATTTATTCAACCTCTGTTGAATCTTCAGGTTCTGCCACTCTCTCTTAGAATCCCTTACTGGACTCCTTCATCACTGCTCTCTAGCTATGATCTGCTTCTTTCTACTGAGATTTCTTCACTATGCCTGTAAACCAAATTCTGCAACCAAATTTCAAACCAGAGTTAAATATCACATGTCAACTCACCTTCAAGATCCTGTTGATCTTGCTTCACTTCTTCAACTACACGACATCTTTGTGCTGCAATCTTCATTAGTTTCAAAATCTGACATTTATTCATCACATGCAATTAATTCAATTTAAAAACTTGAATCTTCACACAGAGCTATTCCAGCTCTGATACCACTTGATGCAGAAGTACCCTGCAAAACCCAGAATCTCTCCATCTCATGCATATACAAAATGCATCTCAAATAATTTCCCAATTAAGACTCGAAGTCTGGCAATCTCAACGTTATCATATGCGGAAGTTTTACTCCATTTCCAACTTATGGCTAATAACCATGCTTCATAAAACCTTCAACCTTTGTGAATGCCCTTTCAAAAGTCTTATAAAGGACTTTAGTTAACTAGCCATTCGTTTTATTCATAAACTCAAACTTTGTAAATAGCCCGAATGCCAAAGATTTAACAAATGAACTTTGGTTCCATTATATAAATAGTCAATAAATGAACTTTGGTTAACTAACAAATGAACTTTGGTTCCATTATTTAAATATATTCAATGCCTTATGTCGACCGAACTGAATGCCAATTAACATTTTATCTCACACACACATTCGATTTTGGCAATCATCAACAAAACAACTAGATATTAAAACTTGGAACCTGGCAATTAACTTACCTTCTCCATCATCGAATTGACAACATTCGCACCATCGCTCTATCATTTCATCACACCATATGTGTTCATTTCCTTTTCTGCGCTTTTAAAATCGGACCAGCGCTTTTTTTTATTGAAGATCTGCTTCATCCTCAATATCTGCATTTCAACACAGATTTAACTCTCCGCGTGCGCTCTTTCATAGTCCTTGCTTCAGCATTCTGCAAATAATTATAGTTCCTCAGTGCTTGCTCGAAGTTCTGCTTCCAGTTCTAATTCATCAATACTGTGGATTATTTCCTTCCTCAATGCATTCTCTCCACAGTCGATCGATTCATCGTTTCCATACTTGGACATCGCTCTTGCACAGGGTCTTTCACACATTAATTATGCATCTGGGCCACTAATTTATCATTTTTATTTGCTATTCGCTCACAGCTCCATGGCGACCTTTCCACGCGTAAACTCAAAGTGTGATGCCTCCATTCAAACGCTCTATATAGTGAATCACCATTGTAACTTCAAAACCGGATTTCATCAGATGTTCCCACTGCAAATTAAATCTACTCACATCGTTTGACTTCAAAAAATCTGCCTTTTCTATTTGAACGCTCCTTCCTTCAGATCTGATGTATTCAAACGTTGAATTCAACATTGAACTCAATTCGCTCCATACCAGAACTCAAACCACCTCAACTGCAACTATAATAAATCGATCCCATTAACATTCATTAAGCCATGAATATTCTTGTTGCATTCTAATTGAACTCAATTCAATCGAACCTTCCTTCTCCGTGAGCATAAATCGATCTTGCTACGTTTTTATTGCAAGGATTTCACGTTATAACTGATTCAACAAAGTCTGAAACACTTGCGTGTAAACATGTTCTTGTCCATACAGATGTTTAGAAATTAGTATAATTTGGATACCAATTTCAACAAGGACCCAACGCCCTTTTCACAAGCTTTTGCACATAATTAATCCTCCATGGAATTTCTGTATTGTGGCTTTGAAACACTTAGTAGATATCGATATTGAATTGAATCAACACACAGAGTTTATCACACTGTTCTCATACATTTTCTTATCGAAATTTGAAACTCACTTACTCAGAATTTAAATCAATTTATACTCATGTAAACAAACATATTCTTTCATTTATATAATGAAATCACTTACAAAATTTTCTCGTCTTGGCTAGATCTTCAATCGATGGCCCTTTCAAAGATTGAATTTTACGCACTCTGCAGCCCTCTATCCCTGCTCTTTTCTACCTTTGAGGCTCATAAATTTATACAAATTGAATTGAACCAATTTAGGTTCAAATCCCCTTAATCACTCAGCAAGCCCTCAAATATCTCAACAAATCCTACAATCTAGATTTATCCCTAAAATCTTGAAACTAAATCTAACTTAGGCTCATAATTAATTCTCAGATATCTAAAATCTAATTCCTCTCATGTTTTCCAATT